>VXBL01001819.1:793871-847749 GCA_013400195.1 Aramus guarauna
TCCTTCTTAAATATGTTATCACAGCGGCGCTGACTGGCTCGGCCTTGGCCAGCGGTGGGTCCATCTTGGAGCGGGCTGGCATTGGCTCTGTCAGACACAGGGGAAGCTTCTAGCAGCTTCTCACAGAAGACACCCCTGTAGCCCCTCCGCTACCAAAACCTTGCCATGCAAACCCAACACAAAGATGTAAAGCAATGCCTGTGTAAACTGCCTCAAGGTTCAGTCTATCAAACTATGCTCAGATCTAATCCAGCAACTAAAAAGGCAAAAGCTGTATCACAGTGCCTGAGAAGGACAGCAGGAAAGCCATCATACTTGCATGGGAAGGTAATAAAGGCTAATTAAATATCACCACTTACATAGAAACTAGGTTTCAATTAAACACAACCTTTCACATGCAAAAAACATGCTTAGCACTTTGGAGTGCTCACAATTGTTTGAATACAAAAATGTTGAACATGAGATTGAAAATAGTGCTATCTTCATCAATTGCCATGTTCTTTCTTTTTAAGAAGTAAAAAATTTTAATTATGAAGTGCAATGATGTAAGATTTCATTTACTTCAGAATATTCTTAGGAAAAAATAACCACATTTGTAGAAAGGCTATCATGCACCAGACCCTCCTGAGAACAGAAGGAGAAGTCTGACATAAAACTCTGGATATTAATTACATTTTGCAATAGTTGAAGGAAAATATAAATGCAACTGCTTCAGTTTAGCTCTGCCTCCACTGCTTCTAGTTTGCTAGGAGAATGGCAATAAAATGAAGAAGATTCAATATAAAATTGAAAATAATCTGTTTAAATCCTAAAGCCAGCTCCCAGAATTGAGGGACATATTTCTGTGATGTCTTTGCATTATTGGTCTCACGGGAGAAAGGTTTGGCTTTGATTTGTACTGGAAAGACTATCCACCAAACTAAATCAAATTACTAGAAGTGTCACTGGTGATTCCTGAGATAACAATTGCATCACAAAATAAATTATCTAATTGACAACCACCATGGTGTTGGAAACATCAAAAACACTTGCAGTTTGCTGTTGGTACTGGAATGTTTTTTGGTATACTTGCTAGAATTAACTTCAAAATCCACAGTGAAAAATATTTCTATGTCCCCTCTTGGAAAAAGCTGCACATTGTTATGTTTTCCTCCTCACATTGTCTTCCCAGTGGTTGTAAAGAAAGCTGGTAAACTTCAAAATGGCCCCATTGTTCTTCCCCAAATATTAGAGAGTTACATTTTAAACAGGTGATACAGTGATTTCTTACTGATTTTAGGGTTTCTTGGGATTTAGATTTGGCACTGGAGGACTGTAGAAATAGGATAGAGTTTTCAAGTGCTATATAATTTCCTTTTATGACAAGTGTTTTACTTTTTCATCATACCTTCTGTGTGGGTACGTGTATAGTAAAAAAAACACATGTAAGAAATTGCTCTGCTTTCTGTCTATTAATTTACCTCTTCCAGGACTCTAAGCAGTTTTCACACCTCTTCAATTTACATCCTCTGACAGACATTTGAAAGTCTAAGACTCACATTTCAAAGTGTTAGGGATTTTTGTACCATTGCAAAGGGGAGGTTTGTGGCTTTCCAGAGTGGAAAATACATCACCTGCTTCAGCTCTGGTGTGTGCTGAGTGTGCTTGCTCAGAACAGCATTTGCTTTTGCCTGCAAAATACAAGCTACTTGTGTCATTCCCAGTGGTGCCTACTGCAACATAAAAAGAAGTAGATTTAGGAGCCTGAATTGCCAAAAGGAATCTGGAAAACTGTTGGAACCATTGCACTGGCTCATTCTGTCCTTGTAGGACTGTTCTTTGTGATATGCCTGCCTGAATTTTGTCCAGCAGTTCCCATTCGTCCAACTTACAACTAACGAGAAAAGGAACTGACACACTGCAGGGTTCAGTTAAGCCTTGTATTAAAAGGGCCCAGATTATGGCTCTACTATTTTGGTTTATTGAGGTGAGGTAGGGTTTGCATTCATGGAATGTTACTTTCTCTGCAGTAATTGGCTGTGTAAGTACCCATGCTCAGCAACAAACACAAGTGGATTAACTCAATTTTTGCTAAAGATTAAACTACCCTCTACTTGGCAGAGCTTAATAGTGTGACTTTGAACTGTCATGCCCTTGGATGTGATGCCATTCAATAGTATAAGGTTAGATATACCCCAAAATACTAATTGATATAATCTGATGCAGGATAAAGACTGGAAAATACATTAGAGGGAGTGAAATAAACATTTTAGGGCAACTTTTTTTTTTTTTTTTACATTCTCCTGAAGGAATTAAACAGCTCTGACTTGGTTGATTTCAGAGGAAGTTGCTAATACCGTGCCTTTCAATATTAGTAAATAGTCAGCCTGAGAGAAGTCTGTCGGAACAGTATATTTCAAGGTGTTTCACACTCTACAAATGCCCTTTCTCTATCCTGAGAACAATAAATGGGAATTGAGATTGTTGTGGGAGTGAGGAAAAGAATTAGGGGATGATGAAAACTTGTATATAACTTTATGTTTTGAGAAGAAACCATTATTAAAATAAAATATGAATGTAATTAGAACACTCTAGCTTTTCTTCAAACTAACTGTAAGCTGATTTTATTTGCTTAGTATATAATGGTATGGCAAACTGGGATCAGCTGCTAATCCTGTCTCCCCTGAAGTCAGTGCCTGTCTGCAGAAGCCAAAAGTGCAACCTCCAGAACAAGCGTGAGTATAGCATGTGCCACCTGTCTGGTGGTGAACCTTCAATGTGGCAACACCTCAAGGCTCTCCCTGTCTTAACGAGTCAGTCTAGAAAGGAGAAATCCTTTTAATTCACATTAATGCTAGGCAAAGGAAGATAAAGGTAGAATAGTAGTTTTCATGACTTGAGGAATCATCTTTGATGTAGAAAACATCTATTCTGGAAGGGCATTCTTAAAGAAATACTTAATACAATGACTTTTTTCTTAATTTTCTCTTCTGAACAAAAGTAGAATGCCTCTAGTAAATATTAAAATGAAATGTTAGTTGAGACTGTTTCTCCCTTTCATTTCTCATTTTTAATTAAGGTTCATTATTTTTTAAATTACAAGGAAAAGCAAGAAGGAAAACATTTATAAAAGACGTCAAAAGTTTGGGGTAAGTATGTTTTCTAGTTTTAAGTTTTTGATTCTGGGCATAGACATTGTTCTCCTGCTGTGTTTCACTTGATCATCAAACACAGCATGTGTGTCTACATAACCAACTGGTGTGGCACAGGGATGGGAGGAAAGGGCTTCAGTTAGTTGTGATACATTATGGTATCTGCATTGTGGGCACATCTTTGCCAGCAGTGAAGTTCTTTTCAGACCTCAGAGAAAGGTAACTGCTTACAGGGGCCTCCATTCCCATTGCAAATGGCAAGCCCTTGATGATTTCTCCATGCATGAGTTCCTCATCTGTGGTTGCACCATGAGGGAAAGCGTGTACCACAAGACATATGGACATAAAACAAAGTCACACCTAAACCCAACATTTCCAGGGCACCAAATGAATTACAGGCACACCTAAGGTTTATTGGAAAAGTGCTATCCTGAATTGCTATGAAATGCTTTTTCAGGATGTTAGACCAATTGAGCATGAATGGAAATGTTAAAATACCTCCAAAATACGTACCAGGATACGTTAATTATGCTTAAAATTAGATACACTAGAATTGGTCTTTCTAGACTCTGAGGCTTAGCTATAGCTGATTCTTACCTAAGTCCATGCAATCTATTTTCATAGTAACAGTTACTGTATGTGCAATGTAGCTTTTGATGGACACGGTTAAGGAGTTGTGAAGCAATTTTGCAGAATGATTGGAAAGACAGAACATTGTTCAGGGGAAAATTTGGAGCAGCACAAGTAGTGACTTAATTTCCTCTGAATAAACCACATATTCTTTGATGAGCCAGCATGCCTGCATGGCTAGAATAGGTTGCTAGTGAACATGATGCTGTAGTGAAATTAAGTAGGTTATTCAAACTAATTAGACTAGGGAGACAGTGTGTGGGGTTTTGAAAATTCATAAGATGGCAGTTACAAATAAAAAGATGACAGTCAATTATGTTTAAAAAGATCATTAATGTTCAGAAAGGTAGGTCAGATTCTCTCCAAATAAAAAGGGAAGTGAAAGCAATTCAAACCGAAAATGAACTGAATTCCTTTGGAAGAGAATTAAAAAGGTAAATGTGTCTCACCTAACTTTAGCAATTAAGGTAGAGACCAAGCATAAGTTAGCTGTCTGGGTTCCTTGTATACTCTGTGGAGACAGGCATGTATTTTCAGAGGAAGATTTGTTCCATTCCATCTTAATAATTTCTTTAAGGATGCCAGCACCTCTTTCTAAAGTTAGGTGATGGAAATACTTCTTACATCCGCAGAGGAAGTCTTCTAAGAAGAATGTTACTTCCATACCTATGTGTAAAACTTCTGTAGTTTTATTCTTTGTCAGTTATGGGTATGCTACTGCTGGTCTGCTTAGGAAATTCAGAAATAAATTTTTCACTCTTTATCTTCCCTTTCACAGATTCATCACTTTTTCTGAACTGTAGAGGCAGTAAGGTTTTCTTGCTTTAACAGCTGCTTGGGTACAGAAAAGATGGACAGCAAACTTTTCTCCTTTGGGCTAGCTTCTGTTGTCTTAACTGCTTAAACTCATTTATTCTGTTATACTGAACTGCCTTCCTGTAGGCAGGCCATGTTCATAAAGCAGTCACCTTAAAGTGACACAGCAAAATTGATGGGGCTTGGGTAGATGTGCACTAATGATAAATACCAGAAGAGCCTCAGAATAGCACATGTGGGATGCAGATGTTGAGTAGACGCCTCCAACAAAATATGAATCTTCAATGGAGAATTTTCATGTGTCTTATGCAGAATATTTTGATTGATCTCTCATACAAACAAAAAAATATTTATTGTATTAAAATGATTCCTATTGTGCATAAACTAAATGGCAAATATGGAAGAAATCAAGCCAAAGAAGGGAAATAACAGTACCAACGTGTTTCTGCTGTCATTTAATGTTTACATCTATCTGTCTTGGGATAATACTAATATATTTTAGATAAACTATGTTTTGGTGAGATAAAACAATACTGTCACTATAAAAAGAAATCCAAATAATAAAAAAACCAGAGGAGGATATGTAAATCACCATGGGATAGAAATTTAATTTTTAAGAGGGATTGACATCTTTATTAAATGCTTCATCACATATGCCATTAACATTTGCACCCTTTCATTTTGCACAGTCTGCTGTGTAGGGTAAAACACTGGTAATTTTGGGGTTTTCCCCAGAGCTCAGATGTATTTTTCTCCATTTGTGCTGCTGCCGTCTGTCATTAGCTTGGCAGGCTGTGCCTTACTGCCCTTGTCTCTTCCTGTTTTGTCTCTGACAGCAGCTGCAGCAAGGAGTTAAATCTGGCAGCTGCCCATTCCAGAGGCTAAATTCTTTGCTTTTTATCTCACTAGTAGTTTTTGTTTTTAAAACTGGCCTTACATGCAGGTCACCTTTTCTACAAAGCAGCTGTGGAGTACAGATTGGTACCTATGAAACTATCCAATTTTACCTTTTGAGTAGTCACAGTTGAAAATGGTATTCTATGACCACTCTGTAGTACCTGTGAATTACTTCACAGCACAGAAGACCTGAAAGTAAATACAGTTGTTTGTCAAGAAAAAATGTGAAAGACTTCACATCCAGATAAAAAGAGTCCACTTCCAGGTAAAACTAAAAAGTTTTAAGGAAATGTTCAGAGATGGTCAGTGACAATTTTTAATTTTTTAATCCATACTGATTAAAAGGAAACTTGCCTTTGGACAGGTTTTTCTGTAAGTACTCCTCACTACAACCTTTCTTTCACTTCATTCTTGCACTGGATTTTGTCTCCTGTCTGGATGTTAGATCACTTGGTTAAACCAGTCTACCAATTCCTATGTAAATGACCTCCAGCTGAATTTTACAGTTGCTGTCCCTTGTTAGCAGTAGAAATGATATTTTCCCTCTTCTGCAAGGAAATGTATGTCATCTACATTCCTTTATATATCTCATATATGTGAAAATCTTCAGAACAGACTGTGTTACTAGATAAGAATGGCTTCATTTTGCTTTTGATAAATACATTTTCTCCTTATCTCCTACCAGATACTTTCTCATAAGTTTCTTTTTGGCTATGAATCAATGTTCCTGAAACCAATTTTTGACCATAACCTATAGCTTTCTTTGAATGAAAATAAGGGTGTATAACAGTTGTACAAATAAATAGAAAAATAACAATATTTTAAATGGCAGGTACAAATCCTGTCTGAAAGTCCTGGGAGATAGGGCCATTGTGCATGAGTGATGACCAGTCAATTTTTTACCTTGTTTATTAACACCAGTATTTTTCTGTATGTCTGGTTTTGTGCTGTGCACACACCTAGGCACATCCAGTTACATAATGAACATATATCTTGGACCATAGAGAAGGATTGTGACAAAAAGCAGCCTGTTCTTTGATATGTTACACTTCCCCAAAACTTTATTTATAAAGACAGCAGTTAAAGAATATTGACAGATTATACAGATAGTCAAAGATAAAAACTATAAATACAGATATAGATAAAGCTAGACAATAAGATATAGCTGAACACAACCCTGAAAACTGGATCCATAGTGGAAAGCAGATCAAATTCTTTTGAATCATAACTCATTTCTTTTGAAGTGAGAGTGTGGAAAATGTAACAGATAAAAATTTGGCATGATGATATTAACTGGTAAAAAATCAATAGGGCAGTAGCAAAACTGAAAAACATTTAAATAACTGATTATGATGAAATATGACCCAACAATTATAATGATTACCCTCAAATCACAAGTTGTGTCAGATGAATTCTACTCTCGATTAGAAATGATGAACTCGGATAAGACCCTTTGGCCCATATTTGAAATCATCTGAAATGAAAAAGAAAGAGGAGGTGAGAGGCTGTCAAAACAGTCTTGGGACCTCATTCATTCAGGGGAAAAGTCAAACAGTACTGGGTGAAACAGCAGAGTTAGGGGACTTTTCTCACTAGGGAGGTGAGGACAAATACAAAGGCTGAGTCTGGAATCTGTGGAAACACATTCAGAGGAAGCTGCCCTATAAATAAAACCATTTCATCACAATTTCACAGTATATATAAACTTTTTTTTTTCCTTTTGGTTGGCTATTTTGAGGGATGGAAAAGTCCTAGAAAAGTTACTATTTTCTTTCCCACTTGGATTATGATGCACCTCCTTCTCTTTGAGGACTCATTGCGGCTTCTGCACTCCTACATTAAGTGATACCAGAGACTGCTCTTTGGTCCTGGGACCAAATGGCAAATGTCATCATGCCTATGCTGCTAAACTCTCGTAATGTCCAAAAGAAGGTAACTGCACCCAAGGTGCTTACTGTGAGTTGTCCTTTGGTCATGTCAACTGCTGAGCTGTGTGAGGAACTGCTCAGGGCAGCACATGTCAGTCTCTGTCCTCAGCATCGGGGACAGGACTGTTTAATTCATTGTAGACTCACCTGCAACAGTGCACAACATGCTACAGTCACCCACCAGTGAGCGCGTTATCAGAGGGCTGAAGCAGAAACTTGCCTGTGAAATTACAGCTACAGTCTCACATAATATAAAGCACAACAAGCTGCTCTATGCCTCATGGGAACGGCATCCTAAAGGGGTGAAAACCACTTTCAGTGGACTTTTTTTACAGATAAGAAAGGATTACTTGAAGTGCTACATTTTCCTGAATAGGGCTGCTTAATTTTTATTGAGACTAAGATGAAGAGACCCAGGTATAGGTTTCTAACTTTTTTTAAAGACAATGCATACCTATAAAGTGTGTCCTCACTTGATGGATGAGATGCCAGTCAAGAACGATGAAGAGATGTTGTAAGAAATGGTGTCAGAGAGGGAGGATTACACTGATTACAAAGGCAGTTTGCTTAATTTTTTTTCTTTAAGAAGCTCAATCCTGTCCTCAGTTTTAGAACAAATTAAAACACAGAAACATTTTTTGATTAAAATTGAATGTTATTCATGAAACACAACATGAGGGGAAAATTTCATAAAGCCTTGATGTTACAATGCAGCTATTCCACTTTTTTATTTATTTATTTTATTGGGGGTAGGGTTCCTTCAGGGAACTAACAATTTAGACACCCTGAAGAAGGAAGAGGATAAGATAAAAAGAATGAAGGGGAAGGTCTCTCAGCTCTGTGAGAGCTGGATGAGTGACAGAATGAGTAGAAGCATGAATTAGAAAAATCTGTGTGTTCACTGACGTTACCACCAAGGTTTAGAAATCCTTGCTACTGAAACTGAAAACAACATGAGCACTGGAATAGAAAATTATCTCTGCTTTATCATTGTCCTGAAGCTATAAAGGGCATTATTTGGTAAAGAAAAGGATAACTTAGCTTTCAGTTGCACAGAGTGGAAGGAGTGTAGCCAGCAGGTCCAGAGAGGTGAGCCTTCCCCTCTATTTGGCAGTGCTGAGACCAGATCTAGAGGGCTGCATTTAAGTGTGATCTCTCCAGTACGAGAAAGATTTTGATATTCTGCAATGAGTCCAGCGGAGGCCACCACACTGACCAGGGAGCTGGATGGAGCACACGGTGCATGGGGGGAGGCTGAAAGAGCTGGGTCAGTTCTTCCTGGAGAAGAGAAGGCTCAGGGTAGACCTTAGTGCCCTCTGCAACTGCCTGCTGCCAGGACACAAAGGCAGAGACAGATTCTTTTCTGGTTAGATAGAAGAAAAATCATTTTTACCAGGAAGGGGGTCAAATTCTGGACCATGTTACCTAGAGAGGGTGTGAAGGGAACCACCCTGGGAGGTGTTCAAGGCTCAATGAGACACAGCCTTAAGAAAACTGCTCCAGTTAGCTCAGCTTCGAGCAGTGGGTTGGACTAGGTGACCTCTGGAAGTCCCTCTCAACCTAAATTATTCTATGGCTATATTACATGTAAAATCAAAGTGCTCTTGCTAACAAAGCAAGGCTGTACCCGCAGTGCCAAGGCAGACAAATAGTACTCAAAATGGGAGAAGTAAAGCAAGAATCATGTCAGAACTGGGAACTCCTGCCTTGCAAAGAGACAAGCTGCCCCATGCCAAATAGTAGCTTCCTCCCATTTACAGAACTGAGTGAGATCTGGGTCCTGCCACCTCATACGGGAGGAAACGGAGCCAATATTCCCTAGGAAGGAACAGCTCCCATCCTTTGCTGCAGGGCAGACTGCCTGTCACAGCAACAAGCACCTTGCTGCCTGCAAGTGGCAGCAGCTGAGCCAGCCTGCTCTGCTGAGAGCATCCCCACTGGATGTAAGAGCTGCATCCCTCGGGGAAACCCACGGCTTTTTCACTGGGCAGCAGCTTCTGCTGAGTGATACACCCACAGGTCATCAAAATGTGTAACTCGGGTAACAGACAAAGGCATGTACGTTACAAAGTGTCAGCTGCCTTTGGATCCCCCAATCTCAGACAGCTGTAAAGTGGAGATTCAAGTAATCATCTAAAACCTAAGGTACCCATCTACAGCTTAGCTAATCACCTGGATATCATTTATACTCAATGAGAAGAAATAGAAGTGGGGTTCTTTTTCTCCCCCCCCCCCNTGTACAGTTTTCCTCACTGATTTTAATATCAGCTTCACAAATGGAATGAATTTTCCATTCTGGTGCTTATTTATTTCCACTGACATGGTGACTTAGTCAGCTGTAGCCCTCTGTATTGTATTTGTTCAGATACGATCAGACAAATCTCACCTAAAATGCTATAAAGTGCCCAGAGTTCTACTGGAACAGCTGGGAGTTACTGGTGTCCAACACCGCCGAAAATCACAGTTCAAAGTGTCACAAGAGGGCATCCTTATGGATTGGACAACTTACACCAGAGCAAATAAAGAACAAGTATTGCAGGAAGAATGGGCACATCTGCACGTGTAAACGCACAAGGGATATCTGGACGCTGTGTGCCACGTTTGCCATCTCTGCGCTCCTGCCTCGTATGGGAGAAATGCTAGACAAATTTGTACTATGCTTACAAAGTACACAGGGGAAATTAGAGGGAGTTTTCTTCCGTTTGATTTTAAACTACTTATTTTTATTCTGCAACAGTATAGCACAGGAAATCATGCTACAGAGGATTGAATGAGGTCTGGATCCCACTCCTATTGCTGCTGGCTCCACAATGTTAAAGCGCTCCCTGTGATTCTGATAGCTCTGCAGACTGGTGCAGTGTTCTCTGTGGCCGATATGTAAAACACTGCTGCAAAAAAAAGTCTCTCCAGTAAGAAATAGCTTCTTTTAGGTGTGGCAAAGGTATTCACGCTGCTCCTTTATTATTTCTGGTGTGAGATGAACCTGTTTCTGAGAGGCTATTTCAGTCTATATGTTTCAAAAAAAGCTTTAAAGCACCATGTCCTTGAAAAGTCCTCAGTCTTGTCTATCTAATGGAAAACTTACAACTCTTATGAAAGCGGTCAGTGGTGTAGCACATCTGCAAATAAACACCTAGGCTGGTCCTCAGCCAACAGTCTGCGCTAGCAAGGTGCTGGGTATCCTTTGATCCCATTTAGTTTCTGTGGAAACTGAAGGTACTTAGCACATTGCAAAACACTCAGCTCACTTCAAGAAAAGAGTATATGATTCTTAATTGTAATTCTTACTTCTCCACAGCTGGTGCAAGAAGAAGTTGCCAGAAATGGTTCCTTTCCTTCTGCTTGAACATGGAATCTCATGCAAGATCAGAGTTAAAAAATAAAGCTGGATGCTGGTTTAGGATTTGTTTTTCTCATACCCCATCATGATTCCAAATCAAAGAGAAATTGTCACAACTAACTTTAGTCTTGAACCATGGGCTAGAAGTCTTTCATGGAAGGCAATAACAATTAACCCTTATGATCCTAAAGCAATACAAGTCTTTTGATGCATTTCAGCAAGACTGGACAATATTTGCAAAAAATCGACCACCAAGCCAACAAAAAAACAATCTGCTGTTATGAAGTTATCTTGACTACCAGGACATTAAATGCCAGTGTAACACACTGTGGAAAACATTCAATAACAAAACCAACACTCTATTAGGAAAGGACAAACCAGTTTAGAGTAGCAGAACACTCACCTTATTGTCTTCCTGTACTGCAAAAATATTTCAACATCCAAATTTTTTCTGAAAATTAAGCATGTCAGGTATCTGACTGGGAATGCCAAAACATTTATTAATACCTTGTGGCAATCCCCAAAACAGGATAATGTGCAATTCACATATTCCAAAGTGATAGTCCTTTCTTATTTGAACTTTGGGAAACTCAGCGTTGCTTTGATTGCGTTATAGTGATTGCCTTCCGAAAGGGGAAAGTGGCATGTGCTTCTGTGCACACAGTCTCTCTGTTTTGATAAAGCTTGTTCTGGCATTATTTTTGGCCAGAAAATTTGACCCCCCAAAAATCTAATCTCTTCCTGAAGGAGATACTAAACTGTATGAGAAATCTCCCAGGAACAAACGCTCTTTAGTCTAATCTTTACCTTAAGAGATTTAGTGTGAATGTTAATGTCCACTTTTCACTCAGCGCTCAGGTTGATTTAAGTTTAATTATTCCTCGGTGAGCTCTTTGCAGAATTTTGTATCCAAAACTTGCTGCTTCATGAAGAACCCACTAGAAATGGAAGCACAGACAGGAGTTATTAGTCAGGTATGGAAATTCAATTCCTTTGAGTGTGATCCTCCAGCTTAAATCGGATAATCGCAGACATTGGGAAACTGCAGAAAAGGCAATTTCCAGATATGCCCTTTTCTGCAGGGTGAGCTGCCAAATAATTTCAAGAGGGAATTACAGTAGCTGCAAGAATTAACTGCAGAGTCATGCAGGCTGCTAAGCGGGGTGCAGTAGGCTGAGATGGAAGCAGACTCTTACATAATTTAAATGCAGCAAAGGAGTGAGAAATAGCAGACGATGAAGCTTTTCCCACATTATCACTACACTGCGGGTGCTTTCTCCTTATCAAAGCTGCCAAAGCAACACAATTCAAGAACTCAAACCCATTTTTCTGTTAAAAGGATTCTGGTAAATGTATCTGTCTCTTGGCAGCTAAACTATTCATACAAAAGGGAGTGTGGAGGGTGAAACAGAGAGCCAATCCAAACAACCTACAACAGATATGACAGTATCTACATTAGTTGTTACTAATAAGAAGCAATAAAAAAGTCAAATGAAGGAATTTTGAGGATTTTCACTACATTGTGGGAGAGATAATAATTGTAAGGGGCTGTTTGCAGGTTCTCTGGTGCACGAGCTTTGTGGCCAGCTGAGGAACGCTGGAGCAAAGGAAGCCAGAGCAACTGGCTTGACACCTCAAATAGACCATGCCATGCACAAAACCAATGTATTGGAAGAGGGAAAGAGGAAAGGCAAAGGCAAATGTGGGTGTTTGGTGCTGTTTTCCACTCTTGTGTGTGGAAAGAAAATGACAGAAATGTATCCAAATCAAATACCTCAGCCACCCTGAAGGTTCTTGCAATTAAGCTGACCTGTAGATGCTGTCCTTTGTTATGTGACAGATTTTTTCACCATGTGGAACCGGCTGCACTTTCAATTGCACTCCCAGGCATCACAACCTTGTCATAGTTCTGAAAACTGGATGTAACAAACACATGGGTTACAGTTTGAGACTCTCACCTGAATATAAGGTCTGAAGTTTTCCTCAGGGACAGCTGTAGATAATTAGACAACAAAGAGCATCTTCAGATGCCCTGCAATCTTGAAAAATGTCACATTATTTCAGCAAAATACATGCTTCAAAAGGGGTGCAGCCACAGTCCCAAATAGCTCCATTTAATTCTTCTCTCACCTTTTGAAGGCTGGATATCAGACCATTTGTTTTGAAAATATTTGTCTTTTTTGTGAGATTCTGGATCTAGATTTAAACAAAGGAGAGAGAGTGGTAATATTCAAAAGTATATGGATGAAATTCTATTTCTTCATACTGTAATGCTTCCCCCTGTAATTTCATATGTAAATTGTACATAAGGTGACATTAGGAGCTCATATATGGGGAGTCCCTGGGTAGTGGAAGCAAAAATTCAGCATTGTTATCTGCAAAACCATGAACCTTATTTGAAGGCAAAAAGAATAAAAATCTTCCAAGAGTCTTTTCCTGTAGCCAGTCTTTTCCTTTCTATGAAACACACTTGTACAAAACATAGCTAACAGCACCTGTTGCAAGGTTGCTGGCATAAAATTTCTGCCCTCTCATTACTGTGTTTAAGAGATTTACATGACATTTTTGTAAGCTAAGGTTGTCGCCATGCTCCTTGTCTTCTAAGGACACACAGAACAAATATCATCAATATGACCTTCTCTATAAGTGTCCTCCTTAAGGGTATCACTTAATAACTAGCAATTGCAGTAATAACGTTCACTCTCTGGAGAAAGGGGAGGTGGCAGAAGTGAAGGACGATGACCCAGCAGCAGTCTCATCTACTCAAGAGCAGATGAAGGTGACACCACTACTTTTATCACCACTTCTCAGTTCTCAGCTTCCTAACACAGTTCCTGGTGCAGGAATATGAATGTTGCTTCTGTCTGCTCTTCTCCTACTACTTCCTCAGCAATATGCTGCATGATATTTTTAGGGTGGATGTGAATGAACTGTATGCATCCCACTCTGAATATCAGCATATGTTCAAGCTGCCTTTCACTAGGCAGAAGCTGACTTCTGTGTGATACTGCAGTCTCTCTGCTTCTTGCATTTCTTCATTTTGAGGAAAGCCATTTTCACACATGGTACATTAGATAATTCCCTAGGGAGCAGCACAATTATGTTTTGTTTTCACTTGACCCTTTTTAGAAAGCCTTCTGTGTAGATGGAGAGTTATGTCTTAAAGCTATGTCTGTAAGTAATCCCCTCTCTGCACATTGAGGCTGTTTAGGACTGAGAGGAAGTCAAGTGAATCCACACAATAAATGTTGTTTCCAAACCCTGTAGATTTCAAAGCACAAACTCACATCATTTAATGCTGGTAGAAATCTTGACTGTGGGTTGTAGGTATCATTCAACAGAAGAAAAGAAGAGAGATTTCATTTCTGCATACAGCAGCATATTCCAGTCTTAAATCCCGATTTTTTGAGGATTTTGAGTGATAGAGTGGGGCATGATCTGATCTCTTTCAAAATCTGCTCATCTTCCTATCAGTCAAGGAGTGGACCCATATTTTACCATGTTAAGGGTATTTTCCATTACTACTTTCCTTTTCCTTTTTTCCCATTAAGTTTTCCTTGAGGAGCTTGAAGGTGCCTCTTTTGTTAATTAGATGTATTCTTTTATCTCTGTCACCACAAGCAGCCCACACGGATATTGGCCAAAAGTTACAATGACAAAATGCCTGTGCTAATGTCTTTGAAAAATAGCTTTGGAAATAATCCAGCTGCTATTTAATGGGAATCCATATATGGATAATCAAGCCCATTAATGGGTATGGTGTTCATCAGTCTTAGCATGTGGAGCAAGGACATGAAACATGAACAACCTCGTGAAGGCTCTAAATGGTGTACTGATAGAGGACAGATGCACTCTGGAGAACCAGCCTGGAAGGAAGCTGCAGCACTGGTCATGGCTCTGGTAGGAGACTGATCAGAAGAACCAGCTAAAACTATTTTTAAAATGCAGTTAGATTCATTTTTGTGCTATTACTAAAATTTCTGTGTCATCAAATTGTGTCAGAAAGAACTGTCTGTGGTGAAGACAAAAAGGTTGATGTGTACGTTAATTATGGATTGGGCTTGCAATCCATTAAGAAATCTATTTCAATTTATTTTTTAGTATTCCTTAATTGCAGATCTTCCCAAGTGTTGGAAAAAGCATTTAGGAGATTTTGTCAAAAGCATTCTGGAGATTTTGATAACTTATTAAAAAGGATTTTAATCTATTTTACTTCATATTATAGACATATTTTTCATCCTCCAAGTGGTGAGGAGTGAAAATCCTCATTTTTATTTAATTTCCTAAAGGTCAGAAGAAAAGGTTGTGCTTCAGGAGATGAATCTTTCAGATGGGAAAAATGTGAAAGAGAAGCAGAAGAGGATGTGACATATGGTGGCTTTAGCAATTATTTTATAATTTATTTATTCTGTTTTCCTGAGAGAAAATGTTGTTCTTTTAAAATTCTAGCAACCTTAGAATCAGCATCAGTTAACCACAAAAAATAGACTGTGGCAGAGCAAGCCTTTCTAGTACGTGATGATACATCTCCTACATGACCCTTCAAATGACTGTTTTGTTTACTAATTTCTTGCCATATCTGCTGAATGCATAGAGGCATAAAGGCAGAAAATAATTCTGTGAAAAAGAGGAGGAGATGGCCAAAGCTCAAATTTTGTGATGCATTTTATATGTTTTACTTTCGTAACACACAAGTGAGCACAAGTTCCTTAAGATTGTTGTACCAATGGTGATACAAGACCATCTTGGCTTCATCCAAGAAACTGTAGCATGAGCAATTGATTTGTAAAATCTTTAATTTAATCTCTCAGAAATATTAATAAAGCTGGTAGCTACAATGGTATTTTCAGCGGTACTTTGATGTCTTTCCTGAGGGAAAGATTGTTTGTATTTACTAATATTTACTAATATGATCTCTGTAGCCACAACCATTTTGTTCATTAAGACGTGGTTTCAATCATAGTAACCTCAAAACATTATTTTAAAGTAAAGTGGAACAAATCTTTGGTCTCTAGCACATTATGAAAAACAAGGAAACCTGTAAATATTTTTCAGAACTGAGTTATCATTTCAGGCCAATATTAATATTATTGCCTATGCTAAAAAATATATCACTTTCTACATTTTCCCATTGTATTTGGTAGTATTATTCCAGACCAAGAAATTATGGTAACTAAAAGTTTCTTATTAGGTCATTCTAAAATCTGAGGGCAGTCAACCATCGAAAGGATTATAATGCGGTTTACATCAATGAGAAAAACTCACAATTTCTTCCCATGTGAAAAGAAATCAAGTCAGTATGCTATAGCCTCCTATGTAACTAAAAGCAGCTACAAAACTGTCCAACAGGGGTTTTTTTTCCAAACTAAATACTTCATTGACACAAGATGGGGTTTGTGTAATATATGGCAATCTGCTACCATTTTGTTCTTAATTGCTATTCTGCAGGTGAACCTCTAGTCTGCTTGTTCAATGTGACGGTCATTACAAAGTGCAGAAAGTCGATTAAAAAGCATCTATGAAATTGGACAACATGAGAAGACATATCACTAGCATTGTGAACACGCTTGAAATTATAATGTTTCAATTCTGCACATTGATGCACATGCTAACATCAGAAATACTGAGCTGCAGCTGCAAAGGAAAGAATGGAGAGAACAAAGCCAGCTATGCAGATTTCCCATGGCAGTGTTAAAGCCGCTCATATGAGAATACACTATCATGCTGAAATGAAAACCAATGCTACACCCTTACACAATTCGTTAGTGAGTCACTTTACAAATTCATTAATGAGGGTAGACTTATAATTAAAAAAAAAAGAAAAGAACTGACTCATGGAGTGATGGAACTGAGAGACAAGAGTGGGTGATTACTTATGAATAGGTAATACAGTATAAAACTGGAAAAAGAAATATGAATTTCCCCTACCATATTTTTAGCTTGTGGAACTCACTGCCCTGAGATCCTGTTCAGATAAAAAACAAACAAATCAACCAACCAACCACACACACAAAAAAAACACCCCAAACCCCACACACCCTTACCAGTTTACTACTGAAAAGAAGGTGTAGCAACAGATGAGACTTTTAAGAATCAGGAAATTAAACACTCCCAGCCAGAACAACAGAAATTAGATACTCCAAAACATTTGCCTAGTCTTCCTGTACTGTAACTGTCTACGATACCTGTGGGTGCAATTCTTTGGGTGCCTTAAAGTGATGTGACTAGGACAATTTATTCTGTAGATATCCAAAGAGTGGATAAGGCATTGGTTAGGTGTGCCCTGCTCTCCCATTTGATTGATGGAGACAATGTTGGTATAATGTTTCATGCTTTGCACCTGGATAGCCCTCTTGTCTACTGATGCTGTTCTACTGTTTTCAGCTTGTCTCTCCTTTTATCAACCTTTCTCACTATTCTTCTTATATTCTGCATCTCTCTACCAATAATGAATAAATCAAAAATAAATGGGGCAAGTAAAGGTGATGAATTAGACAGATGTTTCCCACCTTCCTGCATTTAGCTCTTAATCCTGAGTCTCTCTGGGGAATGTAGGCTTCTCTAAGCACCTGATTCAAGAGGATTTTGATCTTGACAGCAGTCTGTGGGTTACCCCAAAATACAAATGTATTTAAAGAAGTAGCTAATACCTCTGTGAAGAGTTCTGGTATCATTCTCAAGCACACTTATCTGGGAACAGTATCTCAATTTGTAAAAGGGATAATTATAGAGAGAGTTTACATAGCTACTAGTTTTATTAATTCAGTGCAGATATTGTGGGATAACGCTTCTTTAAGGTCCTTTAGTTTCCGTTACAAGGAGAACCGCACATAGATAAAATACACTGTCCTCTGCCAAGGTTTTAATACTGGCAGGCCTGTATGTTATCCAAATCCCACCTCAAAAGATGTTCACCCCATTGATTTTATCCTTCTGTACTTAACCTGTCAGAAGCAACCATCAAATAAATCCCAAGCACCCTTTTGAGATCAATATGTAAATAACACAAAAACTCCCCAAAACTTTCCTTCTTCAGCTTGCATACATAACTTCAGGAATATAAGTCATGAAAGTTCACAGGAAAATTCTTAAAGTAGCCCACATAACTCAGGGACAAGTATCCCATTGACTTCATTGAGATTTGTGCTTCTTTTTCTTTTAGTTATTTTGGATAATCTCTAACTGAAGGCACTTGTTCAGTCTCACAGATATGGCACACTTTGTGTTTCTAATCTTATCATCATTTAACTTTCCATCTATATTAAAAACCTGTTTAAGTTTTGTGATGTTATGGCCAGGTTCATCTGTGGTCTGGAAGAGGGAGAAGGAAGGACATCTCTATGGCATACAGCCTGGAGAATACTCTCCCTGTGCATGAGCAGGCAACAGCCCCTGTTACCTTCCCCTGGGAAAAATGGACCTGTCAACGCTGTGGCTGCCTTGCTTTGAGACATCCCATACTTCTCACATAGCTTCCTCAGCACCCTGAAGAAATTCTACTTCAAGCCTATTCGAACAGGTTTTCTTCACTGTCATGGAATCAAACCTTCCTGCCAGCTCATGAAGAATGCATTGCTTGGTAAATAAAAGCCTGCCATTAATTACAGATCCTATCACCACTGTTTCAATCTGTTCAACTTGTCGTAGAAACTCAAAAGTTTGCATGTGAACAGCTGCAATTATTTCTCTGCAAATTCGATCACAAAATTTTTTTAGTCTAGTTTTACTGTCTGGCATTTTAATTAAACTCTAATTGGTAAGATCTTTAGTGACATTTTGTGTCAGATTGACACTGGCATGAGTTCATTTTTAAATTTGATTAAGACTGGCTTGTGATAATCCTCATTTATAACTGAGTCCCTTATCAGGGGAGCTTCTGCTGCTGCATTAATACTTGTCACTTTGGATGCAAAAAGGATCCAGTTTGAATCCATTTGAGTTCTGTATGTCCAATAAGGGATCTCAAGACTTTGTTCTGGACTTATATTCTTTTCTTTCCTACATTTGGCTCACAAAACTTCAGTAACTTTATTTTTTTAAAACAAGAAGTGGATTCCTTTAAAGGGTGCAAAAATTCTTGTGCCAAAACATGCATTAACACTAGCCTAGACTTCGTTTCTAGGTTTAATTTCTGCTCAGGAAAGTTAACTTCTGCCCAGCTTTACTTTCCACTGGCACAAACACACAAGATAAAGTTTGTAAAGCTGTGCCTCTTGGAAAGTGTAAATGGGCAAACAGTTTACAGAAAGTCAGGCGAATACCTCTTGTGCTCATGGAACTCTGCTAAATTCCAGCCTGAGCTCACCCATTATGTTGGACATGTCTTATTTTTCCATGGTTGTGGTAACACCCTAGAGAGTTGCAAGAGGTCTGCCTGTATCTTCTCCTTAAAGAGAAAAGAGAAAAAGTGATAAAAACACATTCTGACAGCAAAGTTAAGTTTTATTTAAACAAGGTAATTTTCAAATAGAAAAAAAAAAACAACCCACAGATTTTGTGGATGAGAGAATACATCTGGTCTTAAAAAGCACCTCACACTTCCCTGCTAGCTGTATTCCCTAAGGTATCTTCCTCTCTTGAGTCTTGCTCCCTTTAAGTGGCCACAAATTTTGCCTGTTTCTGTATTCAAGTAAAAGAGTCTTCTTTACACAGATTTGGTTTGATTTCATCTGGTTATCAAATCTGTTCATCTCAAGCATCCCCCAGTGTCTTCTCATGCTCCAAGTTCCTTGATTGCCCTGATTGTCTCTCTACACTCCAGGAGCTCCCTTGCCTTCTCTTTCCCCAGGTTTTTCTTCTGGCAGATGCGCTCTCCACCTCCCTCTGCAGGTTTCTGCATGGCACAGTGAAACAACCAGAAGAAGGGGTCTCTTTGCTACCTGGCCAAACCTTCAGCAAAACCAAATGAAGAACTGCATTCAACATAGGGTGAACAAACCAACAAAACAGATTCCGGGCACAACAATTATGACCACTCCTTATAACAATCCAGGATATATTTTGAGGAGGAAACCTTACTAGGGATCATAGTCAGAGCTAGGTTCTTTCTTACATTCCACAAAGTTTCCCTCACAGATGACTCCAGTCTTAGTCATAATATAGAATGGGTTCCAGTGTCCTGCAATATGCTGGTAAAAATTATTATTATTATTATTGTTATTGTTATTGTTATTGTTATTGTTATTGTTAATGAAAAAGCAAAAGAGTAAAAAGTGCTGTTATCACTGATTAAAAAGTCAGTTCTTTTCTATTAACCTTCCACCCTATTTGGGACTAGGTGTCCCAAATATAAGACAAGGATTTCAACTTCAGTCCATCATAATGAGAATTTTCTGGATCTTCCTAGAATAGTAGCTTGGGTAATTTATCTTTTAGTTTGAACTCTACTCATTTTAACCACCAGTCTTTGTTTTCATTGCCATGTGTTAGCCTCATGAAAGAGCTGCATATTCCATATTTTCCCTACCAAATGGTGGATTCACTGTGCATATGCAATAAGACAGGTTTCAAGAACTGTCATGTAGGCCTATGACTTTCACAGATGCTGTGGGCTTAATGTATGTATAAGACAGAACTCCAGTGCAAGCCTTGTGCATCCAGTGTCCTCAAGAAGTAGATTTACTGTGCCTGTTCAACATTCAACCAATGCAGAGAAAATCTGGTGTGCAGAAGTGACAGATTTCCTTCCCACAGCCAGACTGAAACATTCTTCTCATGTTTGCTTAGGGTGCGGCATGGAAAGGCCACCAGGAAGGAAGATGGCATAAAGGAGATGCTTCTGTTCTTAAGGCAACTCCTCTGGACTATATTCCACAGCAATTTCTATGTTTCATCCAGAAGCAAGGTTGCTGGGCCAGGACAAGAGATAACGTGTACTGCTTCAGTGGATTGTGCACAGGTGTTGGACCACAGGCTCAGACTCTCTATCCCAAACTATCAGACAAAAAACCCTCAACTACAGCCATTGGATCATCTTTCTTTTTTTTTTTTCTGCTCTTTTTGGATGAAACTTGATGGAAATACTTCAGTAGTAATAGTGCCAGATGCAATAACAGAAGCTGGCAGAATGACCCATTTTTTTCTCTTGAGGAAAATTCCAAGTACTCCAAAGAATGTGAAAATGAACCTCATGGCAGTAATAACTGAGATGTGCCACCATACCAACAACAACCCTGACAAGCAATCACTCTACATCACATTCAGTAAAATTCCAACCTACAGCAGCTTTCTATTCAGATAGAAAAAAGAGCCACATAAATGACTACAGAAGTCAGAAGAAAACAGGATAAGATGGATAGATCTCTGGGAGTTCCGCAATAGTCCTTCAAACTGATATGAATATCACTAATCAGATTAAAACTATCTATTATTTGTCATTTTTAGCTGGGCTAGGGTAGAGAGCTCTTCTTCACTGCCAGGTTTGTCATAGTAATGTACTTCACTGATGTTTGGAGATTGGATGCTGTAGGCTGGATAAAACTTTAATTTGAATTTTTCTAATAACATTTCTCTAGTTTCACTTGCTCAGACTATCTCCTGTCTGTTACTCCGTATTTTTTTCCTCCATGATGGTGTATGTAAAAACAGTTAGGTACTTTCTCAGACTTTCAGATTCAGGAAATAACCTACAAAACTCTGCAAAGAAAGTCTGAAAATAGTAAGCCAAACTCGTATTTTTGTGTCTACATTGGGACTGCAAATGCATTGAGCGTTATGGGATATGTCTAGTTTATGTGACAGAATGTGGGAATGATTTCAAAATACTTTTAATAGAAAATGATCTTTAAACTTATATGAAACAAAACACCCAAAGTAATTTTAGGACATAAAGCTCAATAATAAAGTTTTAAGTAAAAAGTCTGGTTTTGTCAGGTTTTTTTTATTTTTAAAAAATATAGAGGTGGGTTAATTTTGCAAGCTAAATGTTCTGAGTTCTGAAAACTACTTCTTGTCTTTGACAAATGCATAAGATTCTTATTCACCTCGATGGATTTTTGAATGTTAGCACATCTTTCACTGATTTTTAACAAAATGCTGCATCATGTTCATGGGGAATTTAGAAATAAACAAAAAAAAATGTTTTGAGCTCTTCTTGAGAAATTAATTGTAGTCACAACTAGTTTCATTACACAAACTAGTGTAAATTACCTATAAATAGTAAGTGTCTGTGCTGAACACAATAGGAAAAAAGAGAAATACAAGATAAAATTTTGAGGTAATGAGAAATTATCCTTCTCAGAACAAACTATAATGCTCTTATGTATTCACTATTTGGTTATTGCAAGAGAGGGAGAGAAGGAAGGCAGGAAGGCAGGAAGGCAGGAATGCAGGAAGGTAGGAAGGAAAGAAGGAAGAGTAATAGGATTTTTACAGTATTTGATCACATAAACATCACCAGATCACATTGCATTGAGCTCCCTTGGAAACTCTAAGCTTGTATCCAAATTCCCATGTTCGTTTCTGACCAGCTGGTTCTTGGTATTTTTTTTTTTACTGAAGTCTGCGGCATCAAGCCTGAGCTGGATGGAAGATATGGAAGCAGCTACTTACAAAGACATCAAGCTATTTCATATTTTTGCTTCTTTAAATACATGGAATATGTTTTAATTGAGATCAGTTGTGGTTTTGAAGGAAATCTCCTGTCACCCCCCCTTATGAGTCCTAGCTTCTCCTCATGACACAGCCTTGAATTGCACAGACTGGACTCTAGGTGAACCCAAATCTGAAGAAATATGTACTTCAGGAGACTCTTCAATATGATCCTGTCACTTACAAGCCTGCAAACAACAGGATTGAACTAGAAGTGGCATTAGATAAAACTTTCATCCATTTGTAGTATGGACGTTCAGTGCCCAGCACTAGTATTATTCTGCAGATTCACTGCTATAACTTGCACGTTACTACTTGCCAGTGCAAACTCAGATAGGTCTGAGTCTCTCAATTTAAGACATTGGCACCTCATCCCCATTGTTCTCTTCCAAACACATTTCTAATTTTCACTGCCCATGAAATGAGTACAACCATTTTTCTCTGTAACATCCATATCAAAGAAAATGCTTTATGTTTAATGTGGAGCTCACTGTCTCTTTCAGTCAAAAATGTTGTCCTGACTGATCATATGCAAATCCTGGTTCCCTGGATTTTTAAATCATTCTCTAAATCTTTCCTTCGAGAATAGTTTTGCACCCTTTAAAATAAATGGTTTTACAGGTGACCAATTTAGATTAAACATCCTATTGACCTACGTTAAATAAAGCATCCCATTTAGCTACCGATCCCAATGTCCTGCTTCTTTGGTAATCCATTGTCTTCATTGCTTATTACAGCCTTGACCTATGTGTTATATCCAACTCTTTACTAAAAGTGCTTTTCCACTCTAATCCAAGTCACTGACAGAGATACCAAATAATATAGAATGAAGAATTGACTGCTAGAGGACATTATTAGAAAGAGATTTTGTAAAAAAACAACCAACCTAACAAACAACAACAAAAAAACCCCAAACAAAATGAACAAACAAACAAACCCCACCAAAACAACAACAACAACAACAAAAACAAAAACAAACAAAAAAAAACAAACCCCACCTCCCTCCATCTAATAACAGACTATTAATTAATCATTTGGTATTTATTGTATACTGTGTTTGTACAGTTTTGTTCTGGTTTTAAATTAAATAGCATCTGGTAGCAGTTCAGATGCCTCACAGAGGTCTCTGTTAATAGTGCTACTGCCTGTATGGTCAATGATTGACGCTTTACCTAATCTGTTAGATTAAGTGCCCTATGCAAAGTGTCCTGGCTCCTGACTGAGATGTTTCACTGTAAAAGTTTGGTAAGTCATGAACTTTCCATCTCATCTTCTTCATCATGGCTGAATCTCCTTAAAAGAACTGAAAAAGAACTGTGTACTGACTGCAGCTGATTAGCAGAGTAGGAATACAACTCAAGATTTTATGCATTGAGCTCTAGGCAATGACATTTTTTCAGTGTTATATGAATTGTTAACACAAGAGAGTTTTTTAACTCAGTTATAAGACACATCTGTGGCCCTAATATTTGTGTCTGTGTCTCAGTGCAGATTTGCCTACAGGATTACTTCATGGAATAGACAGTGGATTATTCTGTCTGTGGGTTATGATTTGTGAGAGTGATGGCGTTTTGCTTTCTTTTGTCAGGAAAGAAAAGTTTTTGAGTTCCCTGGGGTCTCAATCTTTTTGTGCTGAGCTTGTTATTCAAAGTTTACAGCAATCTAATGGACTTTCAATTAAAAAAAAATGTCCTTGACTGGCTTGTAATATCCTAACAAGATACGAGAAGGTTAATAACTTTTTTTTTTTGTTTTAAATGATTTACCATTTTTGTGAGAGTGGCTGTGTATGCATGTATTTTTTATTCTTTAGGGCTCAATAGCACACTAACCTGCAGAACTGTTTGACAGGAGGGATGTGAGCTGTTGCTTAGTTACAGTCGGTCCATTTCTGGATCTTTTCTGCTCTGTGGTTGGATATATCTCCCCCCTCAATGCCTCCCACTGAATCTAATAGGAAGGTGAATCCACTTTTCAGTAAGATGCCATGTCAAAAGCCCCACTTGGGATCAAAAAGAAATTGAAGGAAAAAAAAAAATCAAGGAATTTTCCACTCCTCCTTTTCTGGGTCTAGTAAGATTTAGTCAGCCTGAAAATATTTCATAATAGGTACAGGAATAACTCAATATTTAGGTTGTTGGGGTTTTTAAAACATTGAAAAAAAACGCTAAAGGGGTCCATATTATGAAGGACCAAATCCATCCTGCGCAATTCTCTATTAGTGGGTTGCTGTAGGAACTTTGGGAATATGATCCCTTTGCTTAATAACAATGTCCTATCCATTAAAACATGTCATTGCTGCTTGGTTTCTTGCATTCAGGAAGGTAAAACAAATATTGATGGAGACTGAACACAAAAAGTCCAGATGTCAAGAAATTCAAGAGAGTTTTATACGACTTATTTCATTGGCTTTAGTTTTCATCCATGCCTATTCTTCAAACATAACAAATCTTAACTGCAGAGACTGAAGGAAAGATTGAGATTTCAAAACATAAACATAGAAATATTCACTTGGCTTTCTGCCATGTTGAGTGGAAGTGAAATTCGTTTCACCTAATTTTAGTGATCTAAAAGACATACTGTGTAAACAAGTGATCTAGCAGATCAGTGAAGAGTGATAAGCACATTTGAAGGTAATTCATTCCACTCTTAAGATAGGTGACCAAGACAGAATGGTTTAGTCATCCTCTGGTATACCCTTTGTTCTCCACTGACTTTAGTGGGACTCCTGATGCCTAATTGGACATTTATCTTGGCTTAAATTAAGTGAGGTGATTCCACCCCAATTTACCAAACCATCATGGTACAGAATTATATTTTCAAGCTGTGTATGTAAAAATAAGTTAAATACTGTTATGATATGAAAAGTTTGCAATTCTGGCAATCCATGCCTATAATGCTGCAGAAGTTAGAGTTGACAGCCTAAAATGAGGGAAAAAAGACTTTATTCTCAGTTCCTATCAATTTCCCTAGGCAAATGTAGCCCATCATAAAAGCTTTCCCAGAGATATGACTAAGAAATATGGAAGTTAGAAATCTTTTACATTTAGGCTTCTTCACTTAGTAAGACTAGAAGGGTTTTAAAGTTGATGTACTAACAGTATTTTGTGATTGGAAAGGCAATGCTTGACTCTGGATGTTAGGTGGGACCACATTATCTCTACCAGTGTGGATACAATAATGAATAAATAAATGTATTAATGTTTAGTTCAGGCATGACTGTATTAATACCAGGAGATTGTCTAAGTTGAAATTGGAGAAGGGAAATAGTAATACTGGTATATTCAATGAAGGAATGAAGTAAATTGGGATTGAGCACACATCTGCACAGGAAAGATGGTGAAATTTTATTACATGGGGAATAACACATTCATAATCCATCTATATTTGGAGTTTGTTTTGAAGTCTGTTGCTCTGAAGATATTATATAAAGTTAGTAGATCTGAGTAGCGACTAGTAGCAATTTTCTCATAGAGCCAGAATAAAACAATTTCAGAAAACCTGAATAAACAAATCTTTAGGTAGAGACTGATCGATGTACCTGGTTTAGTTGAAGTTTTCACTGTTGCTACTTGTGCTATGTTAATACTTTTGATGAATAAAACAGCCTCATCTTCATCTCACTTATTCAGTAAATACTAACTTCATAAGAAAATATTTAAAAACCTCTCATAAAGAGATACTTTACAAAACAGTCTGTACATCTTTTTCCCTCAGGTCATAAGATCAATCCTATTTGAATGAAATAAAGGTAATTTTCCAGAATAATAATGGTGAAACTAGAGAAAAGATGGCAGGGCCCTACAAAGACTGGCATTTTGCATTAAACTATGTGAGAGAAGAGACTGGCAGGAGAGTAGATGCAGAGTATGGCATTTCCAAGTACTGACACACACAAAATATCCCTTCTGCTCAGTTAATCAATCATATTCTGCTAGATGAACATATTATCCTTCCAAGGAAAGAATGCACATAACAGATGTCAAGGAAAAGGTTGAAATGCTTAATAAGATATTTTTCTGTGATCTTCTCTCTCACTCACTCTCTCTATATACTGACACGAATGTTAAAATAGAGGCAGAACGTGTAACAATTCCTTGGAAGGCTAGAAAAAGAAGGGAGTGGTCATAAAGGAAAGTGAAGGCGAAGCATAGGCGTAAGTGCATCGCTATGAACAACACTGAATGAAGTACATTGTGCAGCTATGAGGAATGACCTTATTTCTCCTAAAAGTCTGTGAGAAGTTACTGTAATGCAGGAAGGAACTGTCTAAAGTAGTCTATTAATTGTCAGACATTTTCAGAAATTCATGGGGAAAGATATTTAGTAGAATATTCAGTAGTTACTTTTAAGAAAAAAGGAATAGAGAAATAGTGGTAGTGTTGGAGTCCCATTGGCTCACTAGGAATAACAGAGTTCATATAATTAGGACCAAGATAATTATAAGGCATTTCAAATGTAATACCTTCTAATAGAGCAGAGAGCTTTTGTGCATATCAGGGAAAATGAGGAATTAGTAATACACAACCAACATTTGAAAGTACTATGACTCAGTTGAAGCCAACTTAGCTTTGGTAAAAACATTGCTCTCTCTATTTTTATGTATAAAAAATTCCTTCAGAAAAGATTAGGAAGTGTGAGTACACAAAGAGTGTAGGACTGATCTTTGTCAATTTGTTTCCATGTGAAAGCTAATGAAGATTGGATGCAAAAATAGAACAAAATCCTCAGTATGAAATTATCATGGTTCATAATTAAAATGGTAAATTATTTCAAATCTAGTCTTTTAAAGATTTCCTCCCATTTTTTAATGACAATATTGTTAACAATTGTGTGAGCTGATATGAAGTCAAAAGAGACAATAAATACTCATCAGATTACAGTCTTGTAAACCTCAAAGCATAATAGAAATCGTAGAAAATGAGATTCAATGAAGACAAAGTGTTTTACACAAGGAACAGCTCTACTCAGCTGTTTTTCACATCAGCCTCATTTCTATGTATGTAGACACATATTTCATTCTTATTCATGATTTTGGGCTCATATATTTTTCTAAGGCTGAGCAATTTTGCAAAAACTTACTAACATTTTGTAAAATAATCTTTATGCAATAGATGTGGAAAATGCATATGAGTGAAGCATAAAACTAAGCTTCCACGGTCAATTAAGTTTTCCTCAAAAAATTAGTGATGGTTTTAACATTCAGCAATAATCAACGTTCTGAAAAAACTCTACAATTTCCCACATTTTCCTGAGCTTCTAAGTATAAAATCAGACATGTTTCTCACAGTGAAACCATATAATTGTGCATCTCTGTGGACATTTCAATTTGCTGAGATTATCATCTGAATTATTTAACTGTTTACTGATGCTACTTACAACCTCATTTGCTATTGAACAGTATACATACTGTCCATAAGTATCAGCAAAGCACAGCAGAGTGGATATACTCCAGAACCATTGTTAGCTTGAGAACTCAGGAGTGCTATGATGACACTGGCCAGGATACTTGCCCAGCCAGCTGTATTATCTTGCAGGAGGATTGTAACAGCAGCGTGGTGTGGGTGAGTTCAGAAACTGCTCAGTTATCTGGTCCTGATCTCCCACTTGTTTGTGACAGCCCTGCCTAGAGCACCCAGCAAGTTTTGTTTCTCCCTCTCATTGTTAGGACCCATCACCAGTAATCAGTCACTGGCACATATATGCAAACAATATCAGAAAGGACAGGCAGCTCCCAAGAATAGCTTCTTGGGAAACCATATACCTCAACGAATGCCTTGAATGACAATGAAATGACTGTTCTAGTTAGTCGGTGCTCATTGCGAGTGCTGGAACTCAGTTCTACAACATGTAAATGAGAGATGGGGAAGGTACATCTCTGGTCGATATTTTATGAACCAATGGATGCAATCAAACATAGGCTTTTTGTGCTTTTACATTTTCCAGTTGAGCACTTTACTGTAGTAGAGTGTGATATCAGTTCTTAATACCACAGGTTGATGCTGCTCTTTAATGAAAATGTTGGTATTTTAGTCCAGTCCCATATATCGACAGTTCCTCATGACATTTTTCATGTTATAACATCAAATGCCTGATGAACTACTAGAGAAGAAATGTAGCTAAAATTCCTCCACAGTGAAGTAATCATTGGCTTTTATTCTTGTACAGGTAGAAATTGTAAAATGACAATGATTACTCTTACCCCATAACCTCTGTTGAGGGGGACAGACCTCATCCCAACCTTTCTGCTGCTGGCTGTGGACAACTTATCATTAGCAGAGTCCCTGCGGTAAACTTCGGGCATTTTTGCCTAGTCAGGCACAACATTAAGAAAGTAGAAACTAAATGTTGTGGCAAGCCAAGCATAAATGCAAGCTATTTCTCAGATGAAGCATGAATGGTTAAGTATCCCCATCATTTTAGTAGGCTTTCCCCTGCTGTGATGTAGTTTGTGACATTTGGGCTTAATGGCTTAACATAAGAAAAGTATGTAGAAATGTAGTTTAACCATGAAAAAGATGACAGTGTGTAATAAAGAGGAGGATTGATTTACCAAATCTACGTTTCTCACAAAAATGACAACATTCATATAAATAGAATTCACTTCTACAAAACGTGAAATAATTAGGTTTGGCTCTAGCTTGCGGGGTTGAGTCCCACCAAGCAAAATAAGAGGTATTCCATGACTTCACTAGCAGAATAACTCTTACCATTGTGACATGCCAACAAATGTTCACGAAATACAAATATGACAGCTTCACTTATTCCGCTGCACAGATCAGGACTAGTCAAGATTCCCTTGATCAGTGATTCAGAAACCTTGAAAGAATAAAAAATGCTCAGATCTTTGCAGACTTCTTTTCAGATGAGGCTAAACCTCAGGAAGAATTGATCTTCCACTAGTGCATCCCTGGTCATTAGAAAGGACTGCATGAGAACCTTCTAATTTCTTCCTATGTGACAGATGCACAGGCTTCCTAAAGGCTGGCTCTGGAGCAAACTCTTAAAAATGTAATCTGTATTTGTGTTTGTATCATAGTCACGTTTGATATAAAACTGATTCATAACAACAGTGGTACTGTCCTAATTGTATCTTTTCAGTATACCCCCACCCCCAATTTTTTATATAAGTACAGTGCATATGTACAGTACTTTGAAAACAAGAGTAAGGACTACAATCTCCTACACAGGGAGGAGATGTGAAGGTGGTATGATTCATGGTAGGTTTCCAGTGTTAACCTCAGTTGCTGCAGAGACTCTGAAAAGTAATGGGAAGAGGTTAAAACTTAACTGAAGTAGCTTTGCTTTGTGTTTTTTCTCAGACCATTGTGCTACAACAATAATGCATCTTTATAAGAATTTAGATTGCTTTCTTAAATTTTTTTCTGGGAAGATAAACAAAGAACTTCATATGTTTTCATCTGGTATCTGACCTTTCCTTCAGAGGAGGTCAGAATATATCTCTCCTTCACCACAGCTGAATTTTTGCTGAAGGTTTCTGTGTTATCAAACTCACTTTTGTACCTCTTACAGACTTGGCTTTTATGCAGCTGCACCCACCAAGAATGATTGCTTACAAAATTTCAACTTCTGCAAATATCTGCAGTAAGGGTATTATACTATACAAAGAATACCTTATGTCTTCACTTTCATCATTTTTATTTCTTACCTATTAAAAAGAAGGTTGGTTTACCAGATATTTTGCCGAGCTATTGGTCTCTTCCTAACCTGATATTCTAATGTCCATTTCTCAATGCAATTTCTAATGTCTACTAATGTGTTTTGGCAAAGTCTTCAGTGACCATACTGATAATATATCACTTTATTCCTTCCCTTTACAGATGATTCTTTTAGGTGGGTTATTGTGCTGCCTCAAGAATGGTTTCTGCTGATTGATCATAGTGATATGCATCAGTGTGACAAAGGGCTTTAAATTGGTTAATCTGTCTATCTATATTGCAGAACAGAACTAATTGCTTTCAGTTTGGAAATTCAAAATGGTTTTATTGCCTATGAAAGCTACTGAAGCCAAAATATAGCTTGGGAGGCGGGGTACAGTCAGCAAATTTTAGAAGTGAAATGTGAATTGAAGGTGCTCTGAAGCTTACTATTGCAGGAAAGTGGTTCTGTTTTGTAAATTATGTTGATTGACTGCACAAGTGAAAGCAATGCAACCTTACTCCCGAAGGTGAAAATCTGCAGTCTATTTTCTGGCTGAGTGAAATGTGAAAGATGAAATAAAATGCTACCTCATAAACATCATGTCTGATAATATTTCCAATCAGAAGAGCTAAGATAAATGTAGTAAAAGAAATACAAGAACTTAGATTTGACAGGGAAATAGAACATTATTTTCTGTTAAATTGGAAGGCACGTATCTTGAACCTTGAGGTTAAAAATAAATACTGGATTTGCATCAGCCACTGAATGCCATCCTGTGGCTTTTCATGAATTACATAATTACTGCCTTTTTCAAAGCACCGAGATTTTTTGTAGATGGTTGAAGATGAAGATACTCAATAAGAACTTAATGCATGGAGTAAATGTGCTATGTTTGTCAGAAAATATAAAGCAATAGTAAATTCCAGTAGCTGTCACCTTAGAGTATTTTAAGGAAGGATTAAATTTGTTTAGCTCTGTTGACAACATCTGTGGTTATGCTGCTCAAAAATCTCTAAAGTTTAGAAACATTTTTTTTTCCCAAACATTTTTCTAGAGTATTTTTCATGGGGTTAAAAAGAAACATCCCCACAGAGGAACTATTGATTAATTTCCTATTATGGGAGCTCCTCATCTGCCTGTGTTGAAGACTGAGTACCTAAAGTCAGTACAACAATTTATGTGTTTCATTTATTTTCTTGTCTATTTGTCTCTCCCTGGTTTTCCTGGAATTCTCTTAGCTATGACTGCATACATGATATTGTATATCACATATGCAATGTTAGTGCATTAGTGTAGCGTATTGCCTACATGTTTACTGGACTATCAGAGTCTCTTCCTCTTGTACCTTATACAGCCTTGGTATGGCTCTTTTCCTTCTTTATCTTACTGAAATGTATTTTCTCTGTGCAGCATGGGAAACCACCAGGCTTTCCCATGATGCATGAAGAGAATACATTGCCGTCTTGTTGCACTCTCTGAAAATCTTCCTGTTTACTCTTCTCTTATCAGTCTGTGCACAACTATCTTTTGTATTGAGGAATATATGCTAGCCACATATGATAGCCTTAGGAATTTCAAATTGTTCTAGCTCCCTATGAAATAGGGTTTAGATGGCTGAAGTAAAAGGTAATAAAATGCCAAATGACTTACATTCAAAGTGAACAGTCTATAAGCATCAGTCAGCTGAAAAGTAATTGATAATCTTTATGGGTGTACATGGCAAGGTTTGGGGCAGGGAGGAGATGCTGCAGGGGTGGTCTCTGGGAGGAGGTCAGGTCCCTGAACTAGTTAGTGGTCCAACCATCCAGATGCAAGAGACATATTGCAGGTCAAAGCTGAGCCCATCAGTGAAGCTGGTGTGGCTTCTGTGAAAGTATATTTAAGAAAGGGCAAAAAACACTGGTCAGAGAAAAGAGGAGGGGGGGAAAAGAGTGAGAAACAACAGAGGGAGCACCGCGATCAGAGGAGGATGAGAAAATGCTCCAGGTGCTGGAGCAGATATTCCCTGCAGCCCATGGAGAACCTGCACTTGGAGCAGATTTCCTGCAGGACTGCAGCCCATGAAGAGCCCTTGCAGAGCTGGAAGAGTGACAAAGAGCAACGAAGAGTGACAAAGAGCAACCTCTCCTGCATCATCTCTGTACCACCTCTGGTATGGATAGAGGAGTCTGGAGTGAAGGAGTGAAGTTGAGTCTGGACGAGGGGGGAGGAAAGGTGTTGATTTAATGTTTATCTTTTTGTTTCTCACAACTTTTGTTTATTTTAATTGGTAGTAAATTAAGTTAATTTCCCCCAAGTCTGGTTTGCCAGTAGCAGTAATTGGTAAGCACTCTCCCTGTCTTTATCTCAACCCATGAGCTTTCTGCCTCCTGTTTTCTCCTGTTGTCTCCCCCTGATTTGCATAGGAGGGGGAGTGAGGGAGCAACTGGGTGGGAGTTTGACTGTTAGATGCACCACAGAAACATATAATTTGCATAAAGTCAGAATGAAAATGTGAAGGGTGCTCCTTTTATATAGTCTGGAATAAAGATGAGGTAAAAAGGAACCAGGAAGTTTGAATGACTAAATTTCATATTCACTTGTTTTCATAATGAAAAAAAAAACAACAACAAAACAAAACAAAAAAACCCAAACCAAACGGATGGGAATACTTAAAACTATAAGAAGAATATATTTTCCTAACAGTGTCAAATCAACTTGTGGAACTCATTGCTATGAATGCACATGAAACTAAGACTAAAGCAGGTTTATAAGAAAACTTAAGGTTTTGTATAGATGACGAGAATGTCCACATTTCAATTGCAAAGGATTGAGAGAGCAGAAGAGGATGGCCGAAAGGATATAACTGTTCATGCTCCATGTCTCTAAGGCTAAGGAGACAGTCTGAGTGCATGTGTCTTCAGGCCAGCCTCCTGAAAGATTTCTTGCACTTTCTTTTGAAGTTTATACTGGTGTATGTATGTGACCGGCCAATATCTCTGTCAATGCTCTGGTTTGCTCCAGTTGTTTCTGTATTCCTAGTCGCTTGGTGAATAGTTAAAAATTAATTTGCAATAACAGGATCACATTCCAAATGGCTCACTAAGCTGATTACCTAATGAGGACAATTATTCTTTAATCAGCATGATGCAGTTATGTGTGTGAGACTTTGGAAAAGTGAGTCTGGAAAAGAAATTTGACAGAATTTGGCAGAAGCCTGTCACTGATGGTAACAGCTAACTGCTTCACAGAATCAGAGTGGTTTAAAAGGCTCAAAAAAGATCATTCTTACTCATCTGGGACCTGTTCCCTGTATAGCCTGTTTGTGTGTTTCACTACTCATACCATGTCTAATGACAGTACCTCCCATAGTCTCCTAATACCTAACCTAATTTCTTCATGTCCTGCCTTCAGTGAGTGAGGAGAAAAAATGTTCACAAGCCTCTATCTAACGATGTTTCATATATTGCAAGTTATCTCAGGCTGTTGTTTTGTAGTCTACAAAGGCCAGTCTCTTCAGCATTTTCTCAAGGGTTGTGCCTTCTGTATCTGTTATTTTTGTGCTTCTCTGTGCTGATTTTGGCTGGGATAGAGTTAATTTCCTTCATAGTAGCTGGTATGGGGCTATATTTTGGATTTATGCTGGAAACAGCGATGATAACACAGGAATTTTTTGTTATTGCTGAGCAGGGCTTACACAGTGTCAAGATCTTCTCTGCTCCTCACACTGCCCTGCCAGCGGGTAGGTTGGAAGTGCACAAAAAGTTGGGAGATGACACAGACGGGACGGATGACCCCAACTGACCAAAGAGATATTCCACACGATATAACGTCATGTTCAGCAATAAAACTAGGGGAGGTCGGCAGGGAGGCAGTGTGGCTCAGGGGCTGGCTGAGCACTGCTTGGTTGGTGGTGAGCAATTGTTTTCATTTGCATCACTTGTCTTTCTTGGATTTTATTTCTCTCTGTTATTTTTATTCTTTTTTTTTTCTTTTTTTTCTTCTTTTTTTTTTTTCTTTTTTAATAATTAAACTGGTTTTATCTCAACCCACGAGTTTTCTCACTTTTACACTTCTGATTCTCTGCCCTATCCAACTACCGGAGGGGGACGGACTGAGTGAGTGGCTGTGTGGTGCTCAGCTGCTGGCTGGGCTTACACCATAACATCCCCTGAACTCTTCCTGATTTGCCTGAATTTTATTTAAAAGTGCAGTGTCCAGACTGAGTAGATATTTTCAGATGAGGTTTCTACCAGAGAAAAGTACAGTGGAAAAATGACCTTTTCTGTCATATGTATAATGCCTATTAATACTCCAAATTTGGCTAAATTAAGATAAATTCATTCTCTTTACAATTTGCTGCCTCAGTAGAACGGAGTTCAAGAACATGAAGGACAGTTCCATTCACAGTGCAGTTTTCACATATTTAGTAGCCATTTTTAGACTTACTTTTTTAAAGAATACCACCTTGCTTCATATTATTGGTCAGCAGCACTCATTGTGAAGGATATTAGCTTTGTGTGTCTAAATAAGCTTAACATGGTTGACTTTCAGAACTTGATTTTTAAGAAATGTATAATAAGATTTTGACTGAAGACTCTAGTTAGAGGAAAATATTATTTATTAATATACTGAGAGGAAAAATTAGTTAAAACTTTTGGGATCCCCAAGCTTTCTGTATTTTTAAGCAATTATGATGCAACTTATTTAATTCAGTTAAATATATGCATCCAAACATGACTCATGTTGAAATAAATAAAAAAGATAATTTTTCAGCACTTCTCTGAAATCAGAAAATGTGCTGCTTAATAGAAATCTTTACTGTCTCTTGCACTTTCTTCTTTGTCTCACAGGGCTCAGAGGTAGGAAGAAGTGAAGTTTGTGGCTCGCAGTGATGATTTGTTATTACCTAGGTTATAGTTCTTTCCACTGACTCTCACATCAGCAGAAACAGTCACTGTACAATAGATGGCAAGAACATGGTTACATGTGAAAATATCAGGGGATGTTGTTATTCAGACATAGCACAATAATGAATCAAAAAAAGTTTTCTGTCTTCCTGCAGATGCAAGCTGCAGTAGGAATATTTCTATACAGTTGTCTTCTGTGGAGATCACCATGAGCTTGCACAACAGAGAATTGAGGCTATTCTATCATTTATTTTAACAATTTAGCTTTCTCATTTATTTCTATTTTGAGATTGATTTGCTAGAGAAAGAAAGTTTATATGATCATGCTGACTGTATGTATGTTTGTGTCCTAGATAACTTCTAAACCTCTTAACCAGTGTCAAAAAAACCCAACACAGACCTCAGAGTAGTTAATTTCCTACAATTCCTGCGACATGGGTAGCTGGGAAGAAGGCAGAGACCTCATAAACACCACCCGTGATGAAAAGGCTGCAGCAAGAGCCAGGAACATGATTAACAGATTAAGTTATCAAATCAATAAGTAAACTCTGTGCTACAGCCTAGCTCTGGGTGTGTGGTTATCATGCATGGCAGCATGAGGGAAAGGGACACAAAATTGTCCATGTCTAATGACACAGATCTCTTTTACAGCTCTGCAGCACCATAAATGTATTTTGGTGCAATTAGCACAATAGGCATTTGTAACTTGATTAGGACATACCTCTGCACAGTGCGCCTCTTGCCTGTCTTTGGAAGATATAGATCATTTCTCGTGGAGAGGTTTGTGATGGCCTCATATCCTACTGTGCTACTTAATGGATTATCCGCTATACTACATAGGAGAGCAGTTATTTCCTGCTACTCAGTCTGCAATAAATTAGGTAGTAATTAGCTTTATAAGGAACTTGCTGAATGAGTGATGTGAGAAGAGAAAATACTATACTTTCTAAAGGGTTTATCCACTGTTCTTAGCTTTAACAACTTCATATTGGATGTAATTTTTTTCAGATATCTTATTATAAAATTATGTCATTTTAACTTTAATTTTTTATCAGTGAAGTTCTCTGTCCTGTTTCCCATTTTCAGAAAAAAAGAGTTAAATAATTTAAATGTTAAAGATAAAGCAATAAGAGATGACAAAAAAAGTCATCACCTTATTAAATATGAAGACAGGGCCTTATTTTTTCTGCAGTATGTTATATTGCTGCTTGTTTGCAAATGTCCTGGTCTTTGAAGTATCAGCTATAAAGATAAGATTAAAATGTCATTTGCATCAATCATTGATGTAGTGACTCTTTTACTCTGGCAAATATAATGCAATTTTTTTTCTTTAGAAGAAAGCATAACATGATTTGCAATCTTGAGGATGCAATACTAAAGGCAAATAGAAGTACTCAGAAAATTCTGAAGGTGTTTGCAATATTAAATGAAAACTGGCCACGGATTATAAACATTAAAATTATTGAAAATATTAACATTATAAAGCATAGCTGAGAGGAGAAAGAATGACCTCACTTGAAGAAAAAAATCAGGTCTTGGAGGAATGGAGAAACTATTTACAGAGCACTGCTCTGGCCTGTGAACAAGGTGAATACACTAATTAATTTCTTAGCACTTCACATTAGTACTTCTCTTCTGCTTTATCAGTTAGACAAGGGATATGCAGTATGTTACAGACAATGCCTACAATGTGCAACAGTACTGTGAAACAAGTTAGTATCTTACATGGAGAAACAGTACAAAGATTAAACTACTTATCTTAACGTAACAGAGTCAGTGATACAGATGAGAACAAACAAACAAAAAGATAATTCCTGACTCCAGCTCCTAGGTGATAATTACTAGGCAAGATGAATTCCCAGCTTTATAAAACTGCGATGAAATTATGTGGTACCTTTGTAACCAAATTATTTCACTATCCGTATTTCCCTAATGAAACTACAAACCCAGGGAACCTCTCAATTTGTGATCATGACATATCCCATTTTCTGTCATCTTTAGATATGCCTGCTATATTTCGTATTAGTTCCATGGGAAATATAGGAAAGGCTTTTAGACAGGAAAATGAGAAATTCCTAACTGTCAAAAGAGCTGCTATAGCAACAAAAAAGAATATGAAGTACATCAAATGGGGGAAAATTAATCGCACGAACATATAAAATAAAACTGCATAAGGTGTGTTTATTTCTAGATTCATTAGTTATGTCCTCAGTACGTTCCATGCTAGGAATTGCCAGTGCAAGGTCTGTAATGGTTTTCATGAAAGTATAGTATTCCCGTAGTAAGCACAGCACAAGGGTATGTATACACAAGCACAATAAAAGGCTACAGCACAGACTTCTCTGTGCTGTAAGATGTAAAAAATCAGAGGCCCCCAAAATACAAATAAACAACTGAAAAGAATCAGTCATCTCAGATTATCATATACAGTCATTTTCTTTGGGAACAGATAAAGAATTTTTTCTAAAAACATTGTTATGCTGCAATTCCTCTATGTTAGTGCTGGGCATATTGTTGCTCCGCCTTCTTTTTCTCACATTTTCAATTACAGAACTTTTTTTCTCCTTAGGTAAGAATAGGAAGAATCTTTTAAATCTTTACATTGTTCACAAAAAGAAAAAGAAAAAAAAAATCCAGTAAGTTCTGTTCCCTCCATCAAGATGCTATATTGCTATCACCACTTCACAATAAAATAACCCTAATGCAATACTATAGTAACATACCACTTCTTTTCCTTCATATTTCAGATCTGCTTGCGTGGCACAATGCAAAGAAGTGCAGATAACTAAAGCAGCTCTAAACAGCCTTGTTCTCACTGAGTTATTCAGTCAGGGTGGATGGACACGCCAATACTGTTAATAAGGCTCAGTCCAGTTCTGAGCATCAGCTGATGTATCAGAACTAGCCTGTATCAAGCTCTACATTATTACCTTGCTACAACAGAAACATATACTTTTTTGATCTCCTCAAATATCACTGCTGATTGAATGTAGTCTAATAAAAGTAATGCATTTTTTTCCTATAGCTATAGTTATAACAGCAAAAATGTAAAGACCTAGCATGAAAGTCCCTAAGAGACTCTATTTACTTGCATGTTGTCAAATACCTTTGCCAGGAACAGGTACCACTGTCATCTGTTCTAAGAAACTATCATACTCATTTCATCACCTGGCAGTATTTCCCTTTTTCCATGGTTATAATTATGAGAGAACCATTCATAAATTTAATATCACCTTACCAATGACAATTTTTATAAATTTTGCTTCTTTAAGTTTTTCAAAGTAATTTCTTTCAAATGTCTGATTGCTATGAATAGATTAACAATAAATGGCAAGTGGCAACAGAACTCATTTCTCAACCATGCCAGATATTTTAATTATTTAAATAGCTTATCTCTGAAGACTTCCCTTCATTAGTGTACTGTGGTGTTGTAGGCAGATATCTCTGTACTAGGATTTGTGAAAGTCAGAATTCTGTATATTCTGTGTCTCTCAGAAATTTGATCCTGGCACAGTCAATAAAAATAAATAAGTAAAAAAACTACTCCAGATATTTCAATTACTGAATCCTTTTTTTTTTTTTCGTTTCCTCAGCATTATGGCAATGCCATCGCTTCTAATGCAAATACTGGGTTTGCTTCTTTTTATGCCTCCTCTGTTTCTGACGGTTTTACAGCACTTAATCTAGTTCCTGCACAGAAGGCACAGAATCTCTCTGAGTATGGCTAGGTAGGGTAAGTAATGTTTCTGTCTGTTATCTTGGACTCAGTTAAAACCAAATCCTGGATTCGACATTCATAGAAACATGATTCACCCATGAGGGAGTCCTACACGACCACCCTTCCCCAGTGCCTCCATAGTCACACACAAGCAGCAGCGTCCTCCCCGTGCACTCCACAGCCGAGGGGGAGCCTCTTCCACAGATCCCCTTCCCATTAGTAAAACCAAGGACAGATCAAATATTCAGACTGGGAGAAGCTGCATTGCACTGGCTTCCCTGATCAACAACTTCTGTTGTAGCCCTCCGACGTGCATGTCACACTGCTTCAAATGCATTAAATTTCTTCACAAATCAAAACCCAATAACTGTCCTTTAAGACATCATCTGCATGAGTTAACCCTGAAGACGCTCTAAGAGCTTTCCACTGTGTAGGAGCAGAAGTTTTCAAAAACAATGTTCCAAAAGTTTCCTTTTTTAACATAGACTATGGTGCATAACAAAAAGATTACCTTTTCTGAAGCTTGTCATTTTATTGGTCTTCATTACCCTTTACCATAGGGAGTAAAGATAGTTAATTTTCAAGCTGAGGTCCATGTGAAAATCTTTAGCAGAGCTTGATACCTCATGTCAATGCAAGAATTACAGGATCCATGCTCAGAAATTACTACATCAATCAAGACACCAAATTTCTGAAATAAAATATTTCTGAAGAAGCAACTGAACAAGGATAAAGGTTATGGGAAACTCTCTTGCAGCATTTTTCAAGGGAATACTTGTAATTCAGCATGCGTTTAAAATAAACCCATTGAAATACAGCACTGTATACCATAAATGGCCAGACTCAAACTTGGGCACAAAACTTACCACTCATGACCCATAATGTAGGGAAAATGATGAATCTGATTGGAGTCTTTGTAACTGCTTGGTGCAAGGGCACATAGGTATGAATGTGAATCAACTGTGAATAGGTTCACTCTTTTGTCCATGGTACACTGGGAACTCACTCATTTGCAGTTTCTGTTTTTTTTTTTTTTCTTTCCAGAAAGGAGCCAAAGCAACATCTGGGGATAGGAGCATTTCTGCTCAGCTGAGGTTGTGTGTTGCAGCTTCACTTTCTGTTTCACAGGATATCAAAGAAAGAAAGGAAAGGACAAGGGAAGGGTGGACTTCTGATTCATATAAAGGCTGCCATGCATCCCCTTTAGATGATTTTATAGCAGTACTCTAAAGTCTATGCATGTGTTTATTTAGAACTTATAGGTTTGATCAACAATGGGAATTCATTCATCCATTGAGTCTGAAAACAAAAATATTTCAGCCACATGGAGGGACTGTAGTCAAACAGGGGGGTTCAATATGGAATGGGGTGGTTAATTTGTTTTGCATCTGAGATATTCTGAAAATTTCCATACAGATCACAGGAACCTTGCATTAGAAATGTTCTGTCTAGAATTTCAGCTTTCAGGTGTAGAAGTTCAAGGGTATATCAGTTTTGAGACAGAAAGTAATAAGATCAGGGGATGAAAAACATAATTCACTCTTTTATATTTTTCTTGAAAAGATGAAAATCACTGTGACTTATTGTGAATATACATCGTCAACTTCAAGCATTATTTGCTTGCTTTTTGTAAATTATCAGCAATGTCTATTTTTAAATTATGTAATATTTTCTAAAGATCTTGGTGGTTTTTGCACATTAACTGAGATTTAAATAAAGTCTCTTTTTGACATAGATGTCATTACACTTGAATAAGTGGAGATGGACAAAATTTTGACAAATTCATCTAGCAATCTGGTAGCAAACATGGGAAGCTAGGAGCTTGGACTCTTGCTCTCCCTTCTAGGGTATTCTAAGTATAAGAAAATATAAAATATAGTTTTTATAGCAATATAGTTTTACTTCTATATGAAAGTAAATTTGGGTTGCATGCAAAATAAATTGCATTCTTCTAACTAGTGTAAAATTAGCTGTTCAGGAGTCAGCACTACTCTCTCTCCTCACTTAATATGAGAAGTTTTTAGTTTTCAAGCGAGTTTTATCAGTAAATATTCAATACAATGTCATCGAAGGATACATTGGCATTTTATGTGACAAATTAAAGCAAATTTGACAACACCCATTTAACCATGACAGAGTCAGAGCAACAATACTGTTTTCAGTATAGCAGGTCTTTAAGACATTTTTTATGTTCTAGAATTAGAAAAATGGTCCCAAATTAATCACCTGTCGGCTGGGGCAAAACCATGACACCTATTTCAAATGTCTTCAAAACATTCATACTTCTAAAAAACTGCTCTATTAACTGTATCTCTTTTTATCCCCAGGGAATTATGAATTATCTTCTGCATCTAGAACAAAATCTCCACTACAGGACTGCCTTCAAAATTATTCAGAAAGTCAGAAGTTGAATCCAGAACATTATCAAATACCTTTGAATGGAAAGGGAGCAACCTGGCCTCTCTTTCTGGGGAACTTTGGTTTTACTGTGGCTTCTGTCATCTGTCTGATTAATGGCCTTGAACATACCTGAGCCTATTCACCTCTGTGCCCTGGTTATCTGAGCACTTTAAAACAAAAATTCCTAGCAGCACAAATTCCCTTTTTTGTGGTACTTAACATTGTGCAAGCATATGCTGATCTAAAGGAGAATTAAATTTTATCTGCTATATTTCAAATACTTCATCTCTATTCCTTTCTCTAGATTTCTGGATTAAATAATTTTTGAAAAAGGTAAACTGATGCCACTAAAAAAAAAAAAAAACAAAGTAGGAGGAAAAAACCTTGTCTGAAGCCAAAACCTTTAAAAATATTGACAATGAGAATCCCAGGAGTAATTGATTTTACTTTTTGAGAGACAATTTACCTTTGCAATATCTCAAATCCAAGAAGTCTTCCCTCAGAGTGAAAGGAAATAGTTCAAAAGAGCCAGACAAGTTGGTAACAGCACATGCATTCCCAAATGATATTTCCCACCCTCTCTTCAAGGACATCTGAGACTGTGTTCCTTTCTCCCTCCTTTAAGATCAATATCATCAATCACACCAAAACTAAGTTTTGTTTGGAAACAAACTTAGAAATCCAAGTGTTTGAGCTGTTTCCCAGAAAATAACCAACATTTTTTAAAACTGACTAGAAATGAGTTGGCAGAAAATACTGATTAACTTTAGGGCAGTGAAAGAGCAGGAGGTTTGTTAAGTATTAATGAATTCCATATCCTTTTGGAATGGTGGACCACATAAATCTATCTCAGATTAAGGTGTAAAATTAAAAAACATAAACTGCCAAAAGCCTGGAAAAGTTCTTGCACCTTCTAGGCCAATGTTCAAGGTATTTATTAATCAGTAGTAACAATCATCTCCACTTTGTAAGTTGAAAATTATTTTTTTTCTTACATTTTATTATAAGTCTTCCATAAACAAATGATCACATTGTGAAGTTACATAAATAGTTTCCCTTAATTATTTTATCTTTAATTGGTAATCTAGTTTTCATTACTTCAATAATTACACATGATTTCTGTTTTATAATTGGAGTATTAATGGGGCTCTTGGTTGGAGATGGAAGAGGTGTTGAATGAGCTGAAATGAGCTGAGTAAGAAATCCCAGTGAGGCTGGAAAATGAAAAGCTGAGTCATATCTTCTACAACTGATTTAGATTGGATATTAGAAAAAATTTCTTCACCTAAACAGTGATCGGGCATTGGAACAGGCTGCCCAGAGAGGTGGTGGAGTCACTGTCCCTGGAGGTGTTCAAAAACCGTGTAGACGTGGCACTTTGGGACATGGTTTAGTAGACATGGTGGTGTTGGGTTGATGGTTGGACTTGATGATCTTAGAGGTCTTTTCCAACCTTAAAGATTGTATGATTCTATTTTTCTATGAACTCTTCCACTGCATGAAAGGGGAATAATTTTGCATAAATGTAAGTAGCTAAAAGTGTGTTGTCTAGATCTGAGTTAATTTCCAAACCCATTCTGAACTCCATAATCCCCAAAACCCATTCACAAATTAGTGGAGATTCCTCTCAAAAAGAGGAATCTATAAAAATTGTTCTTCTGAACTATTTTGAATGCCCATCTTAACAAGAATACTTCTTTTTGATTATTATAATGTGACACAAGTTTATTTGAATTAGGTGGTGGCTTTCTAGATGAATCTTCCACCATTGCAATTTACTAAAGTATCACACAGTCCTCAAAGCCAAACCAGAATGAAAACTGGAATGTTTCAGTATGTACCATTTACTGCACTATGCCCAAAATGGCAGTATGCATTTCTATTACATTACAGTATGTATTTACATTGCATTGCATTGCATTACATTACATTACATTACATTGCATTACATGTAATAACTTCTGATTTGTTATACCACCTGCCACTGAACCATTTTGACCCCTCTTTGTGACATAAAGTTCCCAGGAGCCCAGACAGGCTTAGTGACTTGTCATTTAATAAAAAACACTGAAGAATTCTGATGTTCATGTAAGTCTGCCTTTAGTAAACACTTTTCTGGGCTCCATACCATACCTGAGCCCCAAGGAGAAATGCAGCAATGATACAGTGAGAGATGTCTCTCACCAGTGATTACCAGGAAGCACACTCAAATAAAAGGAAAAAAAAAAAATAATTGTCTTAGTTGTTCTTGGTGCTCAAGACTAGAAATTTCAGGTCAGCTAGGAAGCATGAAGAATAGAGGATACAGGAATGAGGGAAGAAGTGTGACCAAGCCCTCAAATGCCCCACTGTCTGGGGAAGCTTGATCCAGCTCTATTCCTTATCCTACTTTAATCAGATGGGGATCAGCATCTTCCCTTCTCAGGAAGGAAGTGTGGAAGAAACAAGTTTCACTACTCAGAAGATGATGATGGAGTGGTGTGATAGGTGGCCTTGTCTGTGCTCTGAAGGCAGGAAAGGATTTAAAGTTCTTGAAAAAAATGTTGAATTTGGTGCTGAATTGTACCAAAATGAACAGTTCTGTGATCAGTTTTAAATAGAGCAGGCTCATACTAGAATGGCTGACATTCATGAATACTGTTGTTATTTTGATGAACGTTCTGTCACTCCCCTAAATTCAGTTCATAAAGGAGTTGGCACTAATTTGGGGGGAATACAGGAAGATTGGTTGCAGTTGCTTTGTACTAGGTGACTATGACTAAAATATATTTTATAACTGCCCACATTATGTGGGTGTAATGAAACCTATTAAAAATTGTTTTGAAAAATAAAGGCAGTTTATTGAGGTTGGTACCCCCTCTTCCATAGATTTACATATGTTTTTTAAGGGAAGAAGTAAGCAAAACATGAATACAAAAATTCTAATTCTTCTGAGTCTAACTTAGATTTTTACAAGAAAATCAATCCATATTTTTAATTTGGTTTGATCCCTGGATTTCATTACCTGTGTTTTTTGCTTTTATTTGTAAAGCAGTCTTAACACTTTCAGAAAGACAATTTCAGGCTTTTTGGATATATTCTGAAAAAAATAAATTTGGAAGTAAAAGGGATACATATTTCTCAAATTTCAAATGAAGTAATTTGAAGTGATTACTTAAAATCTCAGTTATCAACTGAGAAAATATACTAAGCAGGGAGAGTTAAATCTCAGATTTTGCTTCTATAAAGAATTTTGAGTAACAGTTGCATTTACTTCTTTGACATAATTGAGATGATTTTTAGGTAGTAGCTGCTTCACTTCTATGCACACATTGATTTCTGTCAGGAACCTCAAGCCATATAAATGAGAAACTAAATTCTGTTAATTTTTTCAAAACATATATTCCTCACAGGACTAGATTAATATGTTGATATAGAGTTCATTTTGATCAACACATTAATGCATTATGAGAGACTGCATGTAGCAAAATCTCTTAATGTGTTCTCTGAATTTCCCATTTGTGAGGCAGAAAATGTTCCAGAGGTTAGGGCTTTTCAAGTTGTATGTGGTGTTTATTTATTTACTAACATAAATTAAAAAAAAAAAAAAAAAGAAAAAGAAAAAGAAAAAGAAAAAGAAAAAGAAAAAGAAAAAGAAAAAGAAAAAGAAAAAGAAAAAGAAAAAAAAAAGTCTCACGAATTTTATGTGCCCTTCTATTTAAAGATCTGGGAACATACATTGATAAAGTTTCTGATTCAAACCTCATTGAAAATTAATTAAGTCATTTTGCTCTTAATGAACATGGCCAGGGCAGAATGGGTTCTTCAATGATGATTTGTATAGCAAGTGGGGGAAGCAACAGCAGCTACCACAGGTGCATTTTAACCACGTTCTCCCAAGTCACTGGCTCTAGAGAATCCCATAGAGATAGAGGCTGACCCAGTGTAAACTGCTGACATAAACAGGCATAAAACATTCATAACTGCCCTTTAACTAGGCCTAATTTAACTACTTTTTTTGACTTTCAACCCACCAAACTGATAAACTCAGTTAAAATCTGCCCAAGTTATCCAGAATGTTAAGAAGTTAGCTGCCATGCCAGGTTTTTATGGTGAGATTGAAAAAGCAATTTATTTCTGTGTACTGACTCTGTAGGCAGTAGCAGCAATGCAGTGAGAATATCCAGGAGAGTTCAGAATTGTGTGGCCATGAATCAGAGCATCCACGGAGCAGAGGGTTCCTCTATTTCTACTTTGACCAGTACCAAAAACAGTGCTGCAAGGTCTAAGGTCACTCTCAGGAGCTAGTGGAAAGTTGCCTTTCTGACCTACATGAGTAGACAAAAGGGATGCTATTGCCAACGGGATCTGGCTTTGTGGCTTTTATTTCCACAAATAATTCTGGCTCTCTGTATTGGTTGGACTTTCCCCATTGGTCCACTCAAGGTGCAGATGCAGTCATGACAGCATGCAAACCTCGTGGGAACACAGAGGACAGGGAGGTGGAGGGTGACGGGCTCTTCTGCCCCTGCCTGAGAGTGGACATGCAGATGCTGCCAAGGGATACTTTGTGAACTGGAGCAACCATTGCAGAGATGTTCAGGCACTGAATTGCCAACTAGTACAGTACATGCTTGACTTCAAGCATGCAGATAACTTCCAGGAGTCACCTATGGATGCAATAAGCTGTTGGATTTATGGTATTTCATATCAGCATGCATAAATTCTGATGATTAAAAAAATAATAATAATCTTTCCCTTTTTCACACTGCTACAGGCTTGTTATATCCCTTCATTAATCTTTCCCCAAAGCAGGGAAACTTCCAAATCTTCACAGTAAAACACTCCAAAAAAAACCCCTCCCAGAAATCTTTTCTTTTTTCATGACTTTTTCATACTCTTATTTTTCTTTTTTTTCTTTTTTTTTTTTTTTTTGAGTGAAACAGTAAAAGCAAATCAGTGTGTGAAGGAGGAAGAAAACAAGGAACATAAATTGAAAATGGTTTTCTTCAGGCCTCTGGTTGATTATCATGGGGGAAGGAGGAAGATTTTTTTCCTTCTACAAAATAGAAACTGTTATTCTTCATATTCTTTTAGTGAAGAACTTTAGCCTTGTTCCTTTGTTTTCTCTTTAATGCCATTAGTTTTTGACAAAGACAAAGACAAAGAGAAAACAAGAGCTCGTATGCACACGCAGTGTCCCCATAGAGTTAATGATTTTTCTGGTATTGGATATATCATTATTGCTTAGATGATTAAGCTAACCATCTGAGATGCCTTTCACAGAGTGCTATTGATCTCATGAATAGATTAAAAATTGAATGAATTCTTTTACTCTGATATCTACCAATATTATTTGCCTTCTGTCTACATCTCTTCATTTAGCATTTGTGCACCATTTATCTCCTGCAGGCAACACCAAAAAATAGGAACTATAAATATCTTTCTCTCATGCAACATGGTGTCTCAATTTTTATTGTATGTGCTAAACTTCAAAAAACTGGAAAACTGTTTATCCTCGTGGAACAGCTATTGTTTAATGGTTTTGCAGACTTGAGCATGTAAAAAGAGGTTTGTCACACTTCAGGGATGAGACTCTGTAGTGTTTCTCTGTACGACCTGTACTAAACTAGCTTCCCTGCAAAGGAACAGCCAAGGTAGCATTCAAACATCAATTTAGTCCTCTCACTCCAGGGTTGTTCTTAAATCTTGTTACTTCCCACAACACTTTGAGCCAAGTGGACCTGCTCAGAACACCAGGCTGCCTTATGAGTCGCTTGGAAATTCCACAATAGTCTGCCCTGCAACCTGCCTGACTCCAAAGAACAGGCTCCCTGTTCTGGGAGTTGTGACTTAACTTTAAGAATCAGCCTTATGTCCTGCAGTTTTTACTTAGAATAGGTCTTGGTCCAGAGAGACAAAGCTCTTACAACACTTTGTTTAAAAAAAAGAAAAAAATTAAACACATGATACGAAGAACAAATAAAGAATAATGCACTGTGAATGAGACACAAGGAACACATGCATGTAATTCTGCTGGCCGTTAAAAGGTACATTTCTTTAAAGGGAAGTCTCCAGCCTCTCTTCTGAAAATAAGTGACAGGCGATCAAATCTACTTGGCGAGAAAACTTTCCTGATTTACAAATTAGCTCAGTTCAGCTGGCCTTACATAGAGATACTCTAGACTACTGCACCTGGTGTCCTGTTGCTCCTCCAGAATACCTCATTTCTTCAGTTTATTAGATCTGTGAGCAGCTTGTGGATACTTCTGGCTATCTAAAATCATCTGGATGCCTGTATGTGGGCAGCTGAATGGAGCCTTGCAAGTGGTATTCAACTCTGGACAAAGAAGTTTAAGCAAAGATGTCCAGGTGGGCAGTACAGGCAGTAGAGATCTAGGCAGCAGTCAGCTGGGTCTAGAAAGCAATTAGCTGACCTGCTGCTAGAGACTTGAATCAGTTGCCTAAATGTAGGTGTCCAGTTCCATTTGTTACGCTCTTTCACGCCTGAAAAATTTGTACAAAGCTGAAAGATGTGACATAGGACCTACAAGAGGCCAGTATCTTTCCAAAACAGTAGGTGGAAACTACACATAATGTGTTCACATGTTTCATAAGGCACTAAACAGCTGAACTGGGCCTTGTGTGTCTACAGAGCGTTGAATCCTCCTCTAGTTTCCATTGGCTGTATTGACTCAATTGCCTCAGTAATACAATTTATACATTTAGATCATGTGTGGACACTCAAATATGTCTTAACATGGACCTACATCCCACTGTACACATTCTGTCAAGGTGTTCCGGCTTCTGTGAAGGGAAATGTGAGCACAAGTGTAATCAATAAGAATGCCATATTACCACTCTTTCAATACATTATTTTGCCTCTTAAGCCTATTATAGTAAGCAAGACTGTTTTCCACTTTCCCTGGAGCATCCACTAAAAAGGCTTATGAAAAAAGATGACCTTTGGACACTTGACAATGTAAAGCTACTCATGGCTTAATGCCGTTTCACAGATTCTGCTAAACCCTGACTAAGGACTGGTGCACTGTAAAGATAACTGAAGATGAAGAAATTGCTGAGTTTCCTACATCGGACTTATTGTGAGAATCACTTCAAGCAAAACTAAGATGACAATTTTTATCTTCCAAAATTTCAGATAGATAATCTCATCAAATCCATAGGTAAAACTCCAGCATCTGAACTGTATTCCCCACTCAATGTCATTGGAGGCAAGATTTCATCAATAGGAAAATACAGAATAAAACTTTCTTGTTGTGTAAGTCTTCTTACAACTAACAACCAAGTACAGCCAGTTAAGTGTCTTTTCAGTAGGTCTGTCCAGAGTATGTATTTGTTAGAAACATAATTGACATTTTACAGATACATATTTCTGGTTTGGGTTTTGTTTGTTTGTTTGTTTGTTTTTGTTTTGCTTTGTTTTGGTTTTTAACTGGCTGCAACAGTTCACTGGAGTAATGCCCATAATCTTGAATTACATTCTGGAAGGTAATTGCCATAGCATAGTGTTATACTCCATTTTGTAATCAATTATTTGATGAGTTCAATAAGAAAAGCTAACAAATGGCTTTGAATAAAGACAAGTAAATATAACAAAACACAGGTGGTTGGTGTTTGTTTTTTTTTTTTCTAATAGGGTTAAAACTGATAAGAAAAATATAGCTAAGCACAATATGGGCATGTTTCATAAGGCAATAGTTGCACACTGGTATCTCTTTCACTACCTGCTTGCTGTGTCTGCAAATTGTTATCTTATACTCAAATAATCTTATTTTGAAAGATTCAGAAACATTTCTTTTTCTGTTTGCCACTGTCTTCCTTAAAAACCCAACAGATACTAAACAGAAAGGGTACTTGTGTACTGGCAAATATGTATGGGAGGAGATGAGAGAAAAAGAGCAAAATAGCGGACAAATGCAAATGCATTTGTGTTTTCTCTTAAATATTTCCATTGAATCCTATTGGTAGTTTCCTTCTTCAATCATTAGGCAATATCTCCCTTTCAGTCTTATTCCACTTTTGTTAATTACAGAGCGGCTTGTTACCCTAGTGTAGGCTCTGCCTGCTTTAGTTTTGTTATACAGTTCTTTCTTTTCTAAAGTTCCTTTATACACGCACTTAGAAGTACAATGTTTGCAAAAGAAACTTCTCTTTCCTTTCTGTCTAGTGAGTTTGCCTGTTTTCTCACGCTTGTACCAAAAACCCAAATGAATCCAATGTTTTCTTTTTCTTTTAAACAATCACCTACAGGATAAGCAATAGTGTCTTTTTCATCACAGTACTGCAATGTTATTAAAATATGTCATGGTAGAGCAAATCTTTACCAGCTAGCCTTACAAGTAAGTACTCAGCTTCAGGCTTGCCAAACTTCCTTTCTCTTATCATCAGTGCTAAAATAAAAGAGGTGGTACAGTTTCAGAAATAAAGCACTCTTTTTTTCCTAGAGGTAAGAACAAGATTGCCATCTGAGCCTCCTCAGAGGTACTGAGTAACCAGGCACTAAAACCGGTGCTGAGGCAGTTTCCAATGCAAAAAGGGAAGGGTAAGAGCAGGATGAATGCTGTGGAAAACTGCAATCAGGAATGCTCACCACGGTAAAAATAGTCTTTCCTGTTCTTGTTGATAGAAAGCTTATAGCCTGTTTTCATTTACAAATAGAGAAACGATTTTAAGGAGCTAAAATTATTATCACTGAGTATTTCCTTGCAAAGCATTTTGTGACTGTGTTAAATTTCTTCCTGGAAATCTTTTTTGTTGCCATTTTGGATTATGTTTTGCATCCGGGGAACTCAGATTCATTTTCTTGCATGCTGGCAGTTTGCATGCAAGCAGGTAACTTTATGATTGTGTGATCAATGTATCAGATGCATGCTTAGGGAAATGAGTAATGGGGAAAGAAAAAGAACTGGGAATTTCTAAGAAAAGATTTCTAGGGTATGTAATCTTCTAATAAAAGATACTGAGAAAGTCAGAATATGAATCAGTGTACCCCAAAAGCAATGAAAAGGAAATTTTAGGCATTTTTGGGTTGTCTCCAAGGAATCTGTATTCATTTACGGTTTGATGCAGCTGTCTGCACTTGAAAAGCTGATTTTAATGTTTTTCCTTTTGATCCCTATTAGTGCTGATTCTCAGATAAATGCGTAACATGTACTTTAATTGTCTTCTTCCTGACAGGAAGGGAAAATAGCTATATTCTGATCAACAAAAGGAATCAGGAAGGACTGGCCTGTTGCAAATAAGAAAAGATGTAAAAAACATAGGTATATTTTATGTGCTAAAAAATAATTCTAAACAAGTAATTAATTAGCAGGGGAAACACCCCCTGCAGTCTCTGGATGAATGGTTCACAGGGTATCACACTCTCCACTGTGAACAAAGTAGAGAAAGTTTTGAACAGAAATAAAGGTAACCAAAGCTGAACTGAGAATAATAATCTTCTTTCTGTCCTGTTGTTTGTCATGAGAAAAACGTAACTTCCACTGCTGTGGGATTAAATGAGTTTGTCTTGTTAGATCAACAGCCGGAGAACTGAAGTGTGATGGAGAAGCATAAGCTGTAAGTCTAGAGTTCCTCTTTCTTTTTTCCTGACTTGAAGTAATTTAGTGTGGACGCCAAATAGTCTTTAACAGTAGATTGGGACTTGGGGTTTGACTCCTGGATCGACTCATACTGTATGATGGGAGCCTCTGAGAAATGCCTTCCTCATGGTTTTTCCCCTGGGTCTTGGAATACCCATTCTGGAATCCGGGGATTTTCAGAATGTATGGATAGTGTTTTCAGTATCTTTTATGAAACACTTCTACTGCTAGCACATGAAAGAATGCTATTTTGGAAATTTTAATACCAAGAAAAGTTAGAAATTGGAATCAGTTAATGTAACAAGACTATCTGAAATACAAGTATACCCTTACACAAATCACATTTAAATTCAGGTTTTAAGTACTGAATACAGAATAGCAAAGCCAAAGGTCCTCTCTACACTCAATATTAGGCAACAAGCAGCTTAGAAGAGCATGTTAATTTTTTAAATCACAAAAAAGCATTTTCCTTCAATCTTCATTTCCTAAACTACCCTTACTTTTTCTATTTTACTTTCTTCCTCTCTCTTTTTTTTTTTTTTTCTATTTTCTTTTCCAATTGTTATAAGAACAGAGAATAAGGAGTTTAGTCTTGACTTGCAAATCTACAATATTAACTAGCTTTAAAATCAGGCAGCACAATTATGCTCACCTCTCTCTGAAGTGATCTTACTATGTAAGGAAGAAACATTACTGTGGTGACATGGATTTACCCTTATGTCTCATTCTTTTCAGCTTGGTGGATGATCACTGGTCAAGACTTCCAAGAGTGACTTTCCTTTTACCTAGTGTATGATAATCATGCCTCAAATGTGACTTTGTAGTAGCTGGAAAATACATGCCAATCGTAGTGTTTCCCAGATGTGTTTTGGTTTTAATTTGCAAGCATTCTGAAAAGCTGATCTGGCAAACACCTGACTGAGAACAGTTGGTTTCAGAAAGGAGCATTCTTTGTGGTTGTCAGATCCAATTAAGATCATTGCAAACTAGTCAAGTCAGAATTAAAATCCATCACATTAACACAGTGAAGGCTTAAGTTCATGACTGCAAAGTAAAAAAACTGATTTAAGAAACACATGCAAAAAAAGACACCATCTATTTCAATGTCTGAATCAAATCTCTACAACCTGTCATTGAGACTGTTTCTTAGAAGTATCTTCCCAGAGCTGACTTAGTTTTAGCTACCATTATTCTAACTATTGTTGAGAGCTATTACAGTGCCATTGTACATTAATTAATGCTTAAGGCATTCCTGTTGCTTCCAGTTTTTCTTTATTCCTTAGTAGAGTAATTTAACAAAACTTGCAGGTTTGGTAGTTTGTGTTTACAATCCTGGTTAAAAACAAAAAAAAAAATCTGATTAAATATAATGTCCAGCTGAGCAGAAATATGCAGACAGGACCTGTGATAAGTTTTCTTACATCAAGATCCTCTACCTAGCAGGGAAAGCTGAGGCACTTGAAATTCTTCTGAGTGCCCTATTTCCAAACAATTTATCTTAATCTAGAAATCTGCTTGAGGCTTCCTGTAACTGGGAATTGTAATATTACAAAAAAATTATACTATATACAATTTTCATGCTTTTGAGATACAAAATATTTTCATTACTAGACAGATCCCATGAAATATAATGATACAAATAAGAACTTTACTGCCAGCTAAAGTGCCTCACTTTCCTTCATTTGTTATTTGGAGAAGTTAAGGCTCTCACATGTTCCCTCTGACACCATACAGCAGTGTGGCTGCACACTGTTCCATGAGGCCTTGATTTGCCTTCAAGTCCACTCGACTATAAGCTATTGACACTACTTTCTGCCATCCAAGACAGTGACGATATATTCTTCACTTTGTAAACTCTTGTTTAACAAATTTGAATTAGTGGTTTTATTTTTCTAGAAACATTTCAGTAGAGAACAGAGCTAAACAAGAAAAAACTTCTATTGCCTGATCCCTACAATAACATAATGTCCCCATTGTGTGACAAAACCTGCTGCTCACAAAAGGTTAACATTTTTGCTAAAAGCAAAACAAAAAAAGTGCAAAAACTCATCCTATTTCTTTCTTTCCTTCCGTGTTTGGAATAATCCATTCTAAACCTGCTGCTTGATGCATTGATACAAGATTCAAATATACTGTTGAAATTGAATGCGCTTCTTTCAGCTGTTCAATTTGTTCAGCATGCTTATTTCTCATGTGTTTGGGGTTTGGTGCTTTTTTGTTTTTGTTTTGTTGGGGTTTTTTTGTTTGTTTGTTGTTTTTTTTGTTTGTTTGTTTTTATTTAATGCAGAAGTCCCCATTTTTATAATGGCAGTTATAATGTTGCTGAAACCTGAGGTAATGCCAATCCTGTTAATAAAATGCTAATCCTACACACCGGCCAGTTAGTGGCATCACCTATAGGAGAGCATGGTGTGTTCCTTGATCCTTCCTCTCCCTTTATCTACTCTTAAGTGAACTGCTTCAGCTACTCCTGGTTGGCATGTGGACACTTTAACAATCAGACTCATCTCTCTCAATGTTTCTGTAAGAAAATTTCCATGGACCTTCTATGGTGTTCCCAGGTGTTACTTAAAATAGAAATATTGAATGTAGGCAGGAGTCTACATTTGTTTGATCAGTCTCTGGAAAATATTTCACAGAATCACAGAATGGTAGGTGTTGGAAGGGACCTCTGGAGATCATCTAGTCCAACCCCCCTGCTAAAGCAGGATCACCTAGAGCAGGTTGCACAGGACCACATCCAGGTGGGTTTTGAATGTCTCCAGAGAAGGAGACTCCACAACCTCTCTGGGCAGCCTGTTCCAGTGCTTGGTCACCCTCACAGTAAAGATTTTTTCCTCATATTGAGATGGAATTTCCTGTGTTCCAGTTTGTGCCCATTGCTCCTTGTCCTGTGACTGAGCACCATTGAGAAGAGTTTGGCCCCATCTTCTTAACATCCCCCCTTTAGATATTTATATGTATTGATGACATCCCCTCTTAGTCTTCTCCAGGCTAAACAGACTCAACTTTCTCAGCCTTTCCTCGTAAGAGAGATGTTCCAGTTCCTTCATCATCTTTGTAGCCATCCGCTGCACTCTCTCCAGTAGTTCCCTGTCTTTCTTGAACTGGGGAGCCCAGATCTGGACAAAAGATTCCATATGTGGCTTCACCAGGGCAGAGTAGAGGGGGAGGATAAGCTCCCTCGACCTGCCAGCAACACTCTTTTCAATCATCCCAGGATACCATTGGCCTTCTTGGCCATGAGGGCTGCATTGGATTTGCATGGCAAGGTTTTGGTAGTGGGGGGCTACAGGG
>VXBL01001819.1:847863-859925 GCA_013400195.1 Aramus guarauna
TGGGAAGGACTCATGTTGGAGAAGCTCATGAAGGACTGTCTCCCATGAGAGGGACTCCATGCTGGAGCAGGGGAACGATGAGAGGAGTCCTCCCACTGAGGATGAAGAAGTGGCAGAAACATGTGATGAACTGACTGTAACCCCCATTCCCCATCCCCCTGTGCTGCTGTGTGTCGGGAGTGAAGCTGAGCCCGGGAAGATGGGAGGGGTGTGGGGAGGTGTTGTAAGATTTGATTTTATTTCTCATTCCTCTACTCTGTTCTGTTTGGTAATAAATTAGATGAATTTTCTTTCTAAGTTCAGTCTGTTTTGCTCATGACGATAATAAGTGAGTGATCTCTCCCTGTCCTTATGTCAACCCACAAAACTTCTCGTTACACTTTTTCTCCCCTGTCTGGTGAACGAGGGCAGTGACAAAGTGGCTCTGGTGGGCACCTCGTCCCCAGCCAGGGTCAACCCACCACAGGGCACATTTCCTGTATTTGTTGAAAAGGTTGAAAAGGTAAGAAGTTGAATTGGAAAAAGTCCTATACTTGTCCTAAATCATCTCTTTGGTTCTGCATTATGACCCAAGGGGATCTGGCAGTATGTCTTACTCAAAGCCAATGTGTGATATGCAACACACTAGGTAGAGCACAAAATCTATCTTTGCATGACCTTACAGTATTTTCCAGGCATCTTGTAATCAGTTATCTTCTCCTAGTTTTAGAGCCGACACCTACGCATAGATAAAGTCAAGTGAGTTAAATCTCACTTTTAGCTGTCACAGGCCTGATGCTCTATTGACTCACTGTGGGATGCTGAGAAGATGAGACTTGTATTGCAGAGCTTCGCAGCATTGAAAAAATCTTTATCTGTGCAACCTTGATAGTTTCAGTACCCAAGATTTGTGGGTATTTTTCTATAAAACACCATGTACTATGTACATCAATCCAAATTCAATGATTAGGAAAGCCCAGGTTTCTCCTCTTGGTGTTATCACAGTTGCCCCTAATTAAACCCACACTGTTTGAACCTACTGAGAACTCTCCTGTATTATTTGATCACCTAGACACTTGTGTCTTTTCATTCGTTTTGTGGTCACCTGCTTTCTTGATCTGCCTCTCCTCTTAACCTTTTCCAGTTTAAAGGCAGGCTAAAAGATGCAAGGATGGCTAATTTATGTCCCAATTAAATCTAGCTTCCTTCAACTCCTGTGGAGTACTGATCTCTCATTAATCTCTCTTTCATCTTGACCTTTATACCTCCCTTAGGTGTTGACCCAGAAAAGGGATCTTTGGACAGAGATACTTAGGCCTGTGTGAATTCTGCAGTGAGAGGTGATAAATATTGTTCCACTGGAGCTATATTGCCAGAAAAATATGATATTTGCAGAAAAGGCTGAGACACTAAAATAAAAATGGAGATACTTTTTTCTCAAGGAAAAGAAAAGGTGGGAAGAAAGTTCATCTGGCAACATAGTAGGAAATGTTCTTTAAGGTGATTTTTTTCATCAGTGGCCATATGTTGTTTTACAAAGTCTTAGAAACTCCATAATTCTGTAACACATAATGAAATAATGTATCATCTGCCATAGAAATAATTTTATATCATATATCTATAGCATTTGATTTCTGTGTGAACTGAATAGCAAAAATACACAGAATTGTTTCTGTCATGAAATGAAGAATGCTGGGCCAACTTGGGTCAGGGTACTTTTATGAAAATGTTCATCATCGTTGACTCAAACTTCGTGGGGTTGTGTGCCTTAGTACCAAGGCTTATGCCAAGCGTTAGTAGTTTGGTTTTAACATTAAAAGTATTGAAAGCGGTATAGCATACCTCTATTTAAACCAGAAATGCTCCAGAAAACACTAAACTTTCTGGATACTCTGAAATATCTGCTGGTGTCTGATATCTTTGTGGTATGATCTGGCATCAAACGATTCCTCAACATTATTTATTTTGAAAAATTATCCCAAAACTTTGTATGTTCATTTTTTGACAAAGCATCAAAATAGCTTGAGAAACCAGACAGTTCCTCAGAGGAAAGGCACATCTTCTCAGAAAATTCAATTTGCAATAGTACTGAGCTTTTGACAAGCAATTACCAGGAATAATATATGAATTAAAAGCATATAGTGAAAGCATGACAGCAGTTGTGTATGCTGATGACTCTAGACTGGTTCTGACCTGAAACTCACATACTGTCTTTTAAATATTAGCCCTAAGGAGACAGAAGAATTCCATCTGATGGCGAGCATGGGATGATGTTGTACAGTCAGTGTTACTAATTAAATAAGTTTAATTATTTTTAATTTAAATACAAATTTCAAAGGCAAGACACCTGAGCTAAAAAACTCATGTATGATTACATAAAAAACCTTAAGTTGGATCTGATCACAGACATTTTATAAATGATGCAGCCCTGGAATTAAAAATCATTATATAGTCAGTTTGTAGTGCTGTAATATGTACCTATAATATTGTTTACATTAGTGTTCAGAATATGATTATTGACTCTAGTTGATAAATATTAAGCAACAATAAAGTTGACCAAAGAATCAATATAGGGAATAGGTTGTAATGAATGTGATACATTTTTCTGTCAACCTCTCATTTCAAATTGAATTTCATATCCCAAACTGTGTTTCAAATTGGTTTTTTTCTTACTCAAAGTTAAGGAAGTTTATCATTCTAATTCCTCAGTTTCAGATGACAGCTTCTACTTGCTTGAAATCAAACAACTTTTTCAGTTTTCAGTGTCTTATTAATTTTAAGGAAATACTAATAAGGCTTGCAGCATCTGGTTTTGTGATTTGAGCCTGGAGTTAAGATTACAAAACTGTATTTTTAGAAGTAGCAGAATAAAATTCTTTCCCAAAGCCTTTATTCATGAAGATTGGAAAAATGGTGCTACCTACTGCCAACAAAAAGCTGGTTACATTTTCGTGATTGTGTGAAACTGATTTTAACAAAGAATGGAACAGTCTAATCCAGTACATTACGATACAAGATGCAGGGGTAAGAAAGAACTCTTCACTCACATAAGGTAATGCACATTAAAATAAAGTTAACCATAAGCTAGAAAAGTTCACAACATCCTGTCATCTTCAGGAAAAGGAAAAATAGTGAGTAACTGCAGTTTATCTGTTTCAACTATCATCAAGTAATATTTGGGTGATAATTTCCTGTTATGGAATTATTTACCATATTACAGGGATAGGTGTACCTAAACAGTGTTCTATGACAATTTCAGTATATTCATTGGGAAACTTTTAATTCTTATATAAATCTGAAAAAAAATAAAAAAATGCATGATTAGATTAACAATAGGCAGGTTAATGAATAAGAAGTAAACCATAATTGGAGCATTTAATCACTAATGCATGTTTGTTGCAGCAATTATTTTTTTCTTGAAGCCTGCATTTTTGTTTAACACTGACAAAAGTCCCTCCATATATTTGAAGTTCCTTTGACATGATTAAGGAAGTTATTGTCCATCAATTTTACCAGAGAGTATATAATTTCATAAGGCTGCTCATTTGGTTAAAAAAAAAGAAAAGTTTTGAATGTAAATCCAGCTACCTTAAAAGTTCTAAACAGATTGAAGGCTATATTGAGAGCATTTTGTTGTGAAAATTTTTGTATTCTTCACAGACTCAAGAATCTTGAGATCTTCTTGAGAGACTCAGAATGTTCTCATATGAATACCACTCATTCTCTGTATTATCTTGTTACCTGAAAATTAAACTTCATGTTTAACTAATTAAAAATAGAAGGAAGAGAGTTAGTAAAACTGCCTTTTCTGAAGTCATACAAGACTCAAAGTCAGAAGTTAAAGTACAAACAGTTCAGCTACTTCCATTAATTACTAATTGGTGCCTTTATTAACCAAAAATCATTGTGTTTCAGTGTCTAATGAGATCCAAAGTTATTATAAAAAATACTAGAAAAATATTCATTGATGAAAAAAGTGTATTCCTTACTGATGTGGCTATAATATGGCTTAAATATACCAAAGATATATTTTAATGCTTAACTGTGAAATACTTTAGGTCAGGGTTCACCATTTCTCTCTAACAGCAGTTTTCCACTTGTCATTCACTGACTCTTCAATCTCTCTTTGTTTATTCATGCCACATGTTAAACACTATTTTTATCTGAGCCTGTTGAGTATCTCCTTCCCACAATACCACACATGTCTGGTGTAACCTTCACTAGTGTGGTTGAGTACGATTGTTTCATGTTATTATCAAGCTGTTAATTTGCAATTTTCTCAGTCTTCTATACTCAAGTTGCACCATTGCCACAATGGACTTCCATGTCTTTGGGACTTGCATGGCTTTGGTTGAGCATCCAGACAGAGTTACCTAGATTTCTTTCAGTGGTTGCTATTGAAAGGCTCTGAGCTTAATGAAGTAGACAGTTTGGGATTTTCATTAGTGGCCTGATATACCACAAATATACCTACAACACCCTATAGGTTACTGATATTCTGTGAGCAGCTGATTGCCAGAACAACTTAGATGTCTGATGTAACTTCTCTAGATCTATTGACCTTGTCTACTGTACAAAGAATTCAGCTATTTCAGTGTTGATCTGTTGGCAAGTCTTCTATATTGCTTCCATGAAGATTTGTCAGAGACTTCATTTTCTTACAAAAGAGAATATGGTTTCCTTTAATGGAAGAAATATATTGATTCAGTAGTAATTTGGATACTCACCTGGAATTTCTATGTTACTTTCAAATTCAGTATTTGTCTGTAATGACAGTCTCACACAGATGGCTTTATTTTCACAGAAGGGTTTCAGCTTCTTACTGAAGTTAGTCACAGAGCTCATACTATTTTAATACTTTTATTTCGTGTCTCTCCTGATTTTATTTCTCACCTCACTAATATAATGTGACCTCTAAGACGCTGAGAAAGTAAACAATATTTGGTTTATTAAGCACTCAGAACTACTGCAGTTCTCCTGGCTTTTGTGTCTCCCAGTTAAAGACTTTCTGAAGCTGCTGAGTAGACTGTAGATAAGATCCCAAATATAGACTGCCTCACAGTCCCTGCACTCCTCCTCAAAGATAAGGTGGTAGCTTTACTGGACTTACATAAACTTTATACCTATATTTGCTGTACCATAATATTTCTGAGTGTACAGTCAAAACGTTTTCCATAGCCTTCCAGTTGAAAAATGCTGAACTCTGTAAAACCAGTCTTTCATTGGGCTTAAAATATAGCTGTGATCACTACACATTACACAGGTTTTGTGACCCAGGCAACTACTCATCTTTTGCAATCCTATTCTCAGCACAGGAAAATAACAATGACGACACCAAGATGGGAGTTTATCACCTCCTTCTGCAGCTGAAACAGGCAGGAAGAAAAATGAATGAAGCAGAATGGTGACTGCTGTTGAAGTGCATATGGGATAAAGAAAACATAAAAGCATTCTGAGGAGTTACAATGTGGCTTTTAGGAAGACCTTTGAATTAATTCCTTTTAGCAGAAAAATCTAAAATCTTCAGCAAAGTGTGAACTTCTCAGAGTATTTTTAATAATGCAAAAACCAGAACTGATTTCAAAAGCTCCATAAATAGCTGCCTTGAGAATAAGGACATATTATCCTATGGGGGACAAAAAAAAAAAAAAAAAAAAAAGTTTGTAAGAAAAAATACAACTGTATAACTGACTGTTATTAGAAGTCAGGGGAAAAAAAATGAGGAGAAATAAACGAGGAATTATCATTCCCCTTTGCTTTATTACCTACCAGCCACTGCTACAAGTTATTTCTTATGGCTCCTACAATTGTTTTTAGACTTCTGTTTATTATAGTTTAGGACAAAAATGTTTTGAAATAAAATTATTTGAAATCTCCTAAATCAACCGAAGTAAAAATGTAAACACTCTTTCATTAAAATGGAAAATTTAATTAATTGATTTAATGTTTTTCTCCTGAAGAACATTGACTTTGGGCATCTACCAATGACAGTCACAATAAAGATGTTGAAGAAGAGACATAAACAGTCCCTTGCTTATACTGACACAAATTTCTTGCTCATCTTTGGTTTTATTGAGGACATTATGAGAAGACAGGAAAAGCACACTCAGGACATGTCTAAAATCCTTGGTTTCATTGACCTAAGCAACCAATGAGAGTAACATTATTGTAGTATTGAATACACAGAGAAATGTATCTATATGTTCCTTATATGCATATAAATACACTACTTGTAAAAGGCGGTAATTGTGATTTGTCATATAACAAAATCAGCAAAGTATTTTAACAGCCACTAGTTTAATAGTAATAACACACACATCCTTTGATTATACAGACCAGTGGGGCACTTGGTTGCAAGGATTAGGCTAGAATAACTTACCTGAAGGAGAGAGGGAGCTCTGTCTTACTTTTCAGGTAGCATTAATTGGTTTACCATGGCTACCAGCTAATTGCAACTTGATTGACATGCACGGCCTTGAAGGTAGAGAGGAATGCAGTCTGTCCTCAACAGGAGATGACGCGATTCACTGTGTCTCACTCTGAGTCCAGAGTTAACAGCTTTGCCTAGAGAGATCATCAAGATAAAATTTTGAAAAGAAATCTACACCCAAGTCATAGAATAACACAAGCAAGATTAATTAATATTTCTGTGAACATTCATTTACATACCTAAAATCAAACCATTGGGTTTTTCTGTCCCATACTACTATGTGCGGTCCATACTAAGGGTGTCTATATACTATTCAGTGTGTGAGAGAGATCCAGGTCATCCTTTAAGAAGTACGACTGCACTATTTGGATTACTTCAGTTCAGACTGTTAGTAGCTCTGTAGCTGTGCTCCCCTGGAGCCTCTAATCAATGAGCATGTACTCAGAGGATCTTTGTGGGAAGGACTGCCTCCATACTGGCAGTTAATTCATAATAATGGATATATATATATTCCATATATGTATTCCATATATATATATATAATGGAATAATAACAATAAAAATAATTCCCAGTGTAATCAATAGTTTTATGCCACTGATGAACCTAACATTGTGAGATTCCTTGTACAGTTTCTACAAATGTAGTGGGTTGATTTCCTTCTGGAATGACATGGCCTTTTCACAATTCATGCCAAATATAAGTGAACCTACTTGGGTTTGACTCACTCTCATTAAGCTTCTCTGCAAGGCTTTCATTATTAATTACCAGGCATAATCATTCAGAGTTTTATGTCTTCTTCCTACATATATTTTTTTCTGTCAGAAACCCATGTGTGCAATGTGTGCATTTATTTTAGCTACAGGCAGAAAATATATCATTCAGGAATGGAAAAATACTGAATTATGTGATCTGTTAGTTGATATGCGTATCCAGCCTTCCATACTCTATACATCTTAATTTAGGATTTTACAAAACCATGTAGTCACAAATTCATCCTTGTATCTCACTGCCAGAGGTCCTACTATCTCACTGTTGGAGGCCTGCACATCCTCACATCTAATGGACCAAAGTGATCTACAGCAGTATTCCCTTAACCAGCAGCCTGAGAAGTGGCACACCTGTTCTGCTGGAGAGCTGCCAGTGGACAGATGCAGTGCTATGCTTTTCAGTGACACTCAACACGGTCATAGAGGCACATATAGTCTGTTCTTGCAAGTAAAACAGGTGTTGTCTACAAGTTTAACCACCATCATTAACAGATGTGAACTGGCACAAATGTCATGACTTTTATTATCATTGATCAAAACAAGCCCTGTTCTTGATTTGTTATGATGGTTGAGGGCTCACTCAATGTTTGCTGGCAGTCAGCCCATCTCTGCAATTCTGAGACGTGTGTGTGCAAGAAATACAATATTAGTCCAGAAATAAGTAACTTAATTACAGGGCTGAATTCTACAGGATTGATTTTAAGTACAGTTCCCATTGAATCAGAAGTTATTCAGCTGAAATAAATTATCATTTTACATCCCAAACAAAGACTTAAGAAGACAAGACCTGAGCTCTGACTAAGATATCAGAGCATTGCTCACATCGCCTACCAGATGTTCTCAGTACAGCTACTGCGTTTTATATGACAAATATGTCCAGGAGAGCCACAGGTCACTCAAACTGCTTTCTCTCTTGGGCTCCCAGACTCTGCATTCCAGGACTTCAGGTACTGGGAAAGAAAAGAAATGAAATCTGGTCCATGTAGGCATTCAAGTGGCTGACCATATGGATGCTGTGATATATGTGCATCAGAATGTATGCATCTGTCTGCACGGACCCTGCAGCAGAAGAGATTGCTGCACTCCAGGCTCAGCACTGAATTTGTGATCAGTTGCATTGGCTGACATGAAAGACAGAGCCCAGGAGATAACTTTGCTCAATAAATATATACTCCACAGTGCTACTCTGTGGAGTCCCTCTTTGAAGATGTCTATATATGTCTCATGGGCAAAGCTTCCACCATCCTTCCCTTGCACCTCAGTTACTAGCAGCTGATCTGCACCATGCCTAAAGATCTAAAGGAGACACAACAAATGGACCTTCAACAGGTCATGCATGGTGCAGACAGCTGGAGTGTGGCACCAGATGATAGAAGGAATGATTACTGGGAAATGGGAATTTGGAAAGGGGACAAATCTGGTTTGGGTTGAATGGAACTGGGGACCCTTAGAGATGCCTTTGAGGCTAAGACTAGGAATGCAGAAAGGGTGCTCCAGTATGGATAGTTGTCCCCCACTGAGCAGGATAGAAGTGGTCATTGCTATCAGGTTCAAAGCAACTTGAGCTATGCAAATGGGACTGAAAAATTACTCATTTTAATGGTTTTTTTCAGCTTTTTACATTCTTCTCAGATAGGAAGAATGTGATAGTGCATTGCAGCCTGACTTCAGAATACAAAAGATGCACTATATTACTACATTATCCTGATTAATCATGAAGAATAAAAAAGAAATCTGGATTCTATCTGTCCTTCTTAAAACAAAAACAAACAAACAACGTCACATGTTTAACAAGTGTGTAAAATGCCCTCGATTACAATTCCTCATACCTAAGAGCTTCTCTAGCAAATTTGAGTGCTCAGAAGTTACCATCTTAGTGATGAAACACTGCGCATTAAAAACATTAAGAGCTAACTATAGATTAATTTTGAACATACAATTTTAAAGTTTCTGACCTGGGTGATAAGTGATTAGCAAGGCTGTTTAATTTTTTTTATCAATATGAAAAGGGATATCTAACTCAAAGCCATGAAATTTCATTCATTGTAGAAGGCTGAAAACTCTAATTGAAGGAAATGTGATTTAAAACTAATTATAGTGAATAGAAAAATCAAGAGGGACACACAGAGCTTCTCAATAGATAGAAGGAAAAATACTGTTTGAGAAAGAATAATGTAACAGTCAGAAAGGAATTAATGAATAGGACAGGTACATACATGCCTAGAAATAGCTATTAATACCACAGAATTATGCACTACTCAGTCATTAACATCACATTGCACCTGGCAGTTTAACAGGCAGATTTTAGTTCTTTGAGAAAAGAAATTAAGGGCTCAATTAGGGATCAGAGCCATGCTGAGAAGGGAGAAAGATAAATACTGTTTCATGGTGCGCTGGGAAGCCATATGCCTGTGGAAGGTACAGAAAAGTGGTCTGTCAGTACACGTGCAATAAACAAACCATGCTGACGGACCAGCCCGTTCACGGAAAAATATGTTCTCCAGAGCAACTCCTTAAATCTCATTCTGAGTGTGAGGAAACGATCTCAGGTCTAAGGGAAGTTGTTCTTGCCCCTCGTCTGATGACTGCTCAGGGACAATCCTGCTCTACGAGAAGTAGTGATAGTTCTGAGTGAAGTTTCAGTGTAAATTATGTGAGATTAGGAACTGAAGATTCAGGTGGGCATCCCTGGAACCCTATAGGAGGCAGATCTAGGTCTATTTATAGTCCAGCAGTGTTTGAGCTGAGTATTTGGAGGCATTGGCTTGCCTGAAAGAGCATTTTGAAAACAGGCAGCTTTGGTGATTTTGTTACACCACATGATTCTGTTATCTTCAGATGTATCTTCTTAGGCTGGTCACACTGAAAACATGTCCCTGATTCCAGTGATGAAGACCACACTGCATGTTCTGTATCTGAGCTTTGCATTGATGCTCCTAGATATGATTTTTGGAGCCCTGCCCTGTGAGCTGTGACCAATTCCTGGTATGCCTTAAATTTACTTCTTTGTTGTAGTACAGAATGTATTTGTCTGGTTCAATGATGATTCACACTGCTCTTGTCCTTGGTATAGGCAAAACGTTCCCTCTTATGGGCTCTATTCCTGCTCAGTAAATTTTTCTTGAGTACTTTTTTTTTACTTCTGTATCACTCACCTACATATCTTAACTTCTGTGTTATCAAACTTTTTCTTCTGTTTACTTCTTATAAATAATTGCACTGATAACATCATCTCAGTTTTTAATCATTAGGATGTTTTTTTTCTTTATTAAATAACTGCATGTATTATGTATGCAATGAAGCATCATTTAAGCAATTTGGTATTATCTTTGTCATTTCAATTTGTCCTCCTACTCTCATTTGTTCATGTTTCCAGCTTTGTGAAAGTTACCATTCTGAAGTACTGAGAACACATATATTGATTCGCAAACCGTATTTTTGCACATAATAAATGCAATTTTATCATGATCACATGCAATCACAGAATTATTATTATTAGAATGACCTGTGGGTTTTGTCTCTTGGAAATGCATCTTTAATAAGTAAAATACTTCTAAGATATCAAATCTTTCTATTTGACTGCAACTATCTATCTGTTTAGTTCTTTTTATTCTTTTTTCTTATGCAAGTCAGGGATGCTTTAGTAGTGATGACACAGGATTTCAGAATAAATTTTACATTTGATGCTTTGGAAAGAGCTGCTCCTATTGTTCTTTCCTTGTATCTGATCCATATTAGTCACCTGTACCATAACTCGTCAGTCAGGAAATCAATCCCTAAACATTCCAAGATCTGGCTTTCTGAAACGTCAATAACTCAGAAAACAAGCTATGACATTTTTTTCAGGTGGAGTACAGCCTCCCCATTTCCAAAGCAGGGAACGTCAATAACATAACAGTATTGTGAGAGGGTTTGCCAAATTATAGCTGATATCTAAACCTAATTACCACATTACCTGATGAATAAATGATATGGTAATCCCTGGGCTATGCCAAAACACTGACTTTCATATTTAGTCCCGAGTCACAAATGTGGCACTGTTGTTCTTTCTAGCTTATATTAGAAATCAAATTTCCTGATTTTCAAATCCTTTCCACTACTGAGCCCTCTATAGTCTTAGTCCTATCATCACAGTGATTTTGAATTGTGCTTCAATGTATTATTTCTGAATGAGTGCCTTTTCCCTGATAGAGAACAGGACATACAAGCTTTATCCTCACAAGCCTTCAGATTTTCCCATGAGTTTGTCAACCCCTCCCCATAGGTGTCAAAGCTAATATCCTCAAAACTGCAATTCAGTAGTCATATAATGCTGGATATTCCTCCCAAAATATTAGCAAAGGTCTCTAAATTTCCAATATTTACTTTTTGGTATGCTGAGAACCGCTCAGACCTTGAGAGTATTGAGCAGCAAGATATGCCGAACATTCACCTGTGTAGGTCCTTACCTGACTGCAGTCCTGGGCCACAGCCACCGGATCAGCCCCTGTGCAAAGGAGACCTGTATCCACACAGCTTTAATCCAGAAACTTCATGTTTTAAGTATTCGTCTAGGAGATGAAAACCTACATTCTTCTCTTGCCTTTAAAAAAAGATATGTTACTTAACATAGGAACAACTATTTGAGGGTTGTCTAAATTCCAGATTTGGCATTCGCTAACTTGCTTTTAACACTGCTCCCCTTTATGAAAAACACTTACATATTACTGAGCCAGGGGAAGAGGGATATGAGTCTACAACCTGGCTGGTATCACACTTAACCTGGACTACCCACATCTAGTTTCTGTTGCTAACAAAGATTTATATCTGGAGCTCGTAAATGATGGGTGTGCTGTGCTATGGGTTAAGAGAAGGTTATTTCTTCGAGAGGGCTTTAAACTAGGTT
>VXBL01001820.1:344-13007 GCA_013400195.1 Aramus guarauna
TTTTTCCCCCCCTGTGCTTGAGCCTGGCAGGGCATTTTCGAGCCCAACAGGGTAACTTTCCGGGGCGGGCGGTGTCGGAGGTTGATTTTTTGGGAGGCGGCGGGCTTGTCCCGCGGGCGCATGGCTCCGAGTGCAGGAATTCCTGCCAGCTCGCCTTTGTGCCAGCCTCCGTTGGCCTTGGGTGTCTCGTTCGGATGGAGCCTGGCATCCAGGCACCGCCCATTTCTTGGCGTTGAGCTGCGAGGAGAAGGAAAGGGGAGAGAGCGAGCGAGAGAAGGGAAAAAAAAAAGCTGTCTCACTCAAACTGGCCTTTCTCGGAAAAGGATCCTTCCCCGATGATTGTCCGGATAAGCGGAGCTAAATCCAGCCACCACTCAACAACAAAACCACTCTCTTCCACGGTGCGTCTCTCTTGCTGCCTTGGTACGAAATCGAACCTCACTCTTAATTTTGGGTGCTTTTTTTTTTTTTTTTTTGTTTGTGCGGTTGGGGTTTTTTTGCCTTTGATTTGAAATAACGTTTTGTTCCTCCAGTCGCTCAGTCGCTTTGTTGTTGCTGTAACCTGCCTTCTCCCCAAAACCCCTTCCCATCGAGTTCTCCGGCCCTTGGTGCTAAAACATCCGACTTTAAAATCAGTCTCCTATAGCGAGGGATGTATAGCAGATAGGCAGGTCCCTACATGCAGTGTTTGGAGCAGGACTGGAGGGTGATTTTTCTCCCTGCCTTTGCCCCGCTACCCGGGACGTCCCCGAGAGCCACCCGGGGCTGGGTGCGCATCGCACGGGTGCTTCTTTAGTTCCCCTCTGGGCACTGCCGAGGGGGGGGAAAAAAAATATGTCGAATCATGTCGGATTTGCAATTCAACATGGCAGCCGCAGCTAACGTGGTGGGAGCTCCTAGCGCCGAGCAGACCAGCGGGCACGCGTGCTCCCGGCCAGCCGTGCCAGCACAGGGCAGGGGCACGGGAAGGGTGGAAGGAGAGAGAGGGAGGACGGGAGGGAGGAAGGGAGGGAGGGAGGACACCGGGGCGAGGTCAGAGGAGGAGGATAATTTTATTTCATTTTGGGGGTGGGGGGGTGAATTACACCAGGAGCGATTCGGGAAGGAGGGAACTCAAGCGGTCTGGTTTTGTCAGCGTTAACTGTTTAGAAGCTGGTTTGTTTTTCACGCTGCCATGGCATGCCAAGGCAGGCGGCAGGGCCGGGGAGATGCCCGGGAGCGGGGCAGGAGGCTCTGCCGGCCCCGGTTGGTGAAACCGGTCGAGGGAGCACTTCGCTGGCAGCTGCTTTTCCTGGAGCCATGGCGGCCTTTAAGCTTTGGAGATGGACCGAGCCGGGCACTCCTGGGAGGAAGCTGCTTTGCAAAGGCATCAGGACGATTAACAGGGCTGCTCAGTGCCTCCTGCCTCGTGGAGGTTCGTGCCTCTCTCCTCGCACCCGGGCGAGATTTGGCACTGCTGTGCCGAAGTTCTCCAGGTCTGCCCGGCTGTAACCGAGCACGGGGGTTTGGCCCCAGCGCCGTGTGAATCTGCCCTCTTTCTGTCAAACTTAATTTAGGCCCGTTTGGGATGCAACAAAAGCAGCTTGTTTGCAGGGCAGGGTCCTCCTTCCGCGCACTTCGCAGGCGCTCAAAGCCATGAAGGCCGCCCCTCCTCCTTCACCAAATTTTTCCTCCTCCTTCTCCCCCCACTCGGCTTCCCCCCTCCTCCTCCCTTCTCCAGAAAAAAACCCTCTTTCAGTGAGTGACGCATGGCCCTACAGTAAAGTCTTCAAACTGACACCAAAGCACCCGAACGCTCTGGCCCCGCTTTGCCTCTGTGACCCACCAGCCTGCACTGGCTGTCTCAGCCGTGCTCCGGGGACGTCCCCAAAATTTTCACGTCTGTCCCTTGCCTCCCAGAGATGCTGCCCTCGGTGTTGCACATCTTCCCGGCCCCGCAGCGAGCTGTGTGGCCTCGTGCACCCAGGTTTGGTGGCCGAGATGCTGGAGCCCGGCTCTGAACATTGCCATTGGGCACAGCCGTAGGTAGCTTTTCACAATACACCGCAGCTGGTTTGGAACACGAAACTCCTGTGTTGCAGGAGCTGGGGGTCGGCAGTCATTCGTGGGGGTCTGACTCCCAAAATGTGTTGGGTTGCCATCTTCATTGGTGCGTGTTTACACACAGCTTTAACATCCAGACCCTTCATGCCAGTGAGAAGGCAGCACAAGCGTTTTGCTCATCAGTCCAGCCTTCCCCTTGCAGATTATTTATATAAACACGGGTTGGGGTGGAATCAGACCTTTCCCAATTTGTCCCCAAGCTGTATTACTTTCCTGGGAAAAGCTAGTAGAGTAGATATAAAAAAACCCACTGAAGCCGATGGCTCCACTGGGCTCTGCAGCGGGCAGCCCAACAGGAGAGAAAGTCTGAACTCAAGCAAGACACTTCTGACGTGTCCTAAACAAAACATCTGGCACCCCTGGAAGAGCCATCCAGCCAAGGGATGCAGCTGTTTCATTCCACGCAGCTCACAGAAAAACAGGGCTCATGCTTCCAGAACATGGCTCAGCAAAAAGGATGAATTCCTGAAATTGGGAGTTGGATCTTTCTGCTGTTTATTGCCTTTGAATCAGGAGTTTGCTTTCAGGCTGCTCTGGTGTGAGCTCTGCTCCATCTCCAGGCAGGAGACCAGGAGCTTTTCTCCAAGGCTCGAGCCTCATTCGGCTGCTATAACCCTTCGGCAGTCAGCAGAGCCACTCTGGATTTGCACTGACATTCCTGAGTGCAGGATCGGGCCTCCAGGTTTGTCGAGGGTGGCCCTGGGAAATTTCCTTTCCTTAAAAGGGCCAGGTTTGGCCAAGGCAGAGTTTGGATTGTGATTTCCTCTTTTCTTTTTCCTTTTTTTTTTCTTCAAACTTGGAGCGAAACTTGATTTACATTTGCAGGGAGCTCTGTGCTCAGTGACCCCACAGGCCACCCCATGGGGACCAGCTTCCCCCATCCTGGACTATCCATGTAATCAGCTTCACCCCCTCCAGTGACCACTTCTCGTGGGGAAAGAGGGGGTAAAAGGCCTTTGTGGGCTCTGTCCTCATCCTTTCCACTAATTGTCAGCTTGTTCCAGTGGATTTGGGGGCACAAGTTTAACAGGATCCTTGTAGAAACACATCCAAGGGAGATACTAGCAGCTTCATGCACCATGGGGAACATGCAGTATCCAGAGGTGCCCAGATCTGATTCACCCTCCATACCTCCCCACAGCTGGTCCTCAGAAGAATCAATACTGTTTATTTTCCTTCCTGAAGCTTTTTTCTCTCTCTCTGCCACCTCTTTCATTCCCTAATTTCCCCTCCACTTTTTTCTGTACTACTGGTTTGTTATTGTGGAGTTGCTCATGGCTACTGTTTATCTTTGATGTTACTTGGCTGCTGCAAAAGGTGAGGTCTGGGAGGACAAAGCGAGGCAGCCGTTTTGTTATTGTAGGGTTGCTCGTGAGCACTGAGCTGTGCTGTCTGGACTTGCATTTGGAAGGCTTGTGAGATACACAGGGCTAATGCAGGCTGAGTTTGGCATGCTGAGGTTGTTCATGAGATAGTCCTGGCCACAGAAAATGCAAGAGATGAAGTAGCCCAGCACAGGGCACATGCTGTATAAAGCAAAGTCTGTGGGGGCTAAGAGGTAGGTATTATATTACTGTGATGATGACAACCAAAAATCACCCTGTACATAACACCCTGTGGTTTTGGGAGGTCCGTAGCCAGGCTGTGGGGTGGCAGTTTTGCAAGCACCTCTCCGGCTCATTTGCAAAAGTGCTGTTCTGTCCTGTGGCTGCTGCCAGCACATCAGCATCACCCTCCTGCTGGGCTCAGGGACCAAAGAGCAGCCCAAGGGAGATGGCCATGCATCCCAGGGCAGCCCCAGTCCACGCAGGAGGTTTCTCCTCATCTGCAAGACCATGACAAGCATTGTGCTTCCTCTTCCTCCTCCTCCTCCCAGCTTGAGGGCTCTGCGTGGCAGCCATAGTCACCTGTGACTCAGTCGACAGTTCAGTCAGGATCTTCAGGGTTGGGTTTGAACTCATGGGATGGCCCATGCTGACGTTTTAGTGCCAGGTGTGGGGATTCAGCTGGGCAGGGAGGTTCTGGGAGTAACACCAAGAATTTAGGGACATGGACAAGCAGCAGGATGGGACCAGGCTGATTTGCTTGCACCAAGTTTGACAAGCGAAGCCTGAGGGCTAGGAATGGAGGCAGCCTGGCATGCAAGGAGACAGAGTTCCAAAAAACTCAACTTGGAGCAACGGCTTGGGTTACAACATTTTTCAAGCAGACTGCACCAAAAGTCAGGGTGGGTGCCAATACCAACATGATCAACAGCTTGAATTTCTGTGCGTCTGCTCCCAGGGTTCCTGGCTTCAGGAGAAGGATTGGGCTGAGACCCTGGGGCTGAGCAGCCCCACAGGGAGGACACCTGGGATCATCCCTCCAGCCATCCTGCCTTGGGACCACATCACTGCTGCTGAAGAGAGATGGGATGGATACAGAGGGATGTGGATAAAGGGGTCTAGGAGGGTTTTGCTCCTTTCTCCAAGCTAGCACTGCACAAAAGCTAAGCAGGTGATGAAACCTGACCACTCAGCATGTTTCAGTCTCCCAGGAATAAGAATACAGATAAGGTCTCCAACATCACCTCCCAGTTCAGTCTGGCCAGTTGTTCTACAGCCTGCTGGGGAAATGCCTCTGGTTTTAAATCTGCAGAAACTCCTTCACTCCCTGGCTCCATCAGCTGTGTGCTCTTCAACACACACCAGACTCCACCCCAGAAGTGGCTGCACCTCAGCAGTGATGTGGAGACACGTGACGCATCGAACCCCAATGCAGCCTTTGTTGAACAATTCACTCTCATTAATGCTGAAATCTTCCTGGCTGTTCAGAGAGGCAAAAGAAGAGTCCGGCAAGGAGCTCCCAAAGTGGGCAGAGCCTGGCTGTGTTGGAGCTGACAGCCAGGATAGGCCCCTGACCTGGGGCTGGATCCAGCCATGCCTGAGCACTGTGGGAGTTCCCATCTGGATCTCAGCTTTGCAGTCTGGGCCCTCCCCTGCCCAGGGGATTAGCCGAGATGTGGTTCCCAGCGCGGGGGGAAGGGGCTAACGAACAGAGACAGGATAACGAAGCAGGTAAGGGCTTCCTGTCCTTTAGGGCTCAGGAGGAAATCCTGCAGCTGGTGAATCTGGATATGATTAGTGTCCATTTCTCCCTGTGTAATCAACCCATCTGTTCATCCTTGAGCATCAACAGCACACGCCCCGTTGCAGGCAGACGCCTCCCGGGCACTGTTCTTATCCGCATCTGCCACGGCCACTCCAGGCAGGCTGAGAACAAGGCTCACTCTGAGCCGTGGATGCTGTGATGGCGCCTGCTCCCTCTCCCCGCGGGGCTCAGCAGCGTGGGTCAGGCCAGAAGGAGCCCTGGGAGAGCTGCAGCCAACAAACTGGCTATGATGGCTGCAAAAAGCAGGACCAAGCCCAGGAAAAGCCTCTTTGGAGGGCGGGCGGGTGGGCGTCATCTTCTCCAAAGGGCTTTGAACAAAAGTTCAAAGCGATCTTTGTAACACGCTGATAAGCTCAGCTTTCCAGACATTGCCTGCTCATCTGAGCTCAACTTTACCGCAAGCAGGTAAAGGTGGATTATGTTCGGCTGCCAGGCTTGTAAAGTCTTGTTCATCATGTGGGATGTACAGGCTATACAGTCCCTGCGTGGTCGCAGAAGGGACTGGGATTTCAATCCTGCTCTGTAAGAATGCTAGTTAAAGTTGATCCTGGTGCAGGATCCTGAGGATTCGTTCCACCTTCTTTTCCTTGGCAATCTTGCCTAACTACACAAAAAAGCATGTGGCAACCCTGCATTGGCTTGCAAATGCCAGGCCGACGCGTGCGCTTGGGCTGAAATGAAGTCAAAGGAGGAGCTGGTGTGTGGATCAATACTTTTTTGTAATGCGACTCAAGCTTGCATGGTCCCTTAGGGTCTTCTGAAAGGTCAAGCTTGGTACCAGAGGCATGACAAAAAAAAATAAAAAAATCTAAGTGTCACAGTTCCAAGACCTGTTGTCCTGTAAACTCAAACTGTGTGAATTTGCACTTAAATTAGCTCTTACTTGTGTCACGTTTGGTCATTTGAGTGTTTTGAGGGATCCACTGTACTAAGTGTGGTCCACATACGGAAGATAAAGATGGTTCCTACCCGGAGCAGCTTATATGCTCAGCCTAGATCTCTCCTGTGTGTAGTTTTAAGTGATCCAGGCACCTGAGCTTCTGCCATTCGCACAGAGTGCCAAAACATCACTACTGGCCAGAAACAATTTGAGGTATGCATCACAGATTAAACACTTCATTTGCTTTCAGGGTATACTTGTTGCTTAACTTCTAAATGCAACCTGTCTTCAGCCCCTGCTATATTGCTCTGGACTGCTCTTTGGGTCCTAAATCTTCTGATTTTTATTTGTTTTGGAATGTAGTGATTTACCACTAAGGAATAAATGAAAAGCAAAAGAAAACAGCAGTACTTGTTTGCATAGGACCTACATTGTTCTCTGTTCTGCTGCTACTGAAACAGAGGCGATAAATCCTACTCCCTGGACAGACAGAGGTTTTTGGGTGGTGGCCGTGTGCAAACAAGGCCAGGGAAGATAAACAAGCAGAAAAATATTGTTTTTAGGAAATGACAGTTGAGGATGGCCAATCCACTGATGGGCCAAAGCCAACAGACCACCATCAATTAGCAAAGGCATATTGATATTATTTCTCCAAGGCATTTTTGCATCAACAAAGAGATGGATCTGTGTTACGGTATCTGTGGTGAAACTTGGCTGTAATTAGGAATCTGTATAGTTTCTGTGTTGGAAAAGGGGAGTTTTGTAAAGAACTCTGCCTGTAGAAAATATATCCACAGCTCCAGGAGGGCTCAGCCAAAAAGGTGATGAAAATCTGTCTGTTGGTGTCATCGTCAGAACTGCCAGAGGTGAGAACATTTGCTATTCTTGCTTTTTTTTTTTGGGGGGGGGCTGCTTTCAGCAGCAGTTAATTTCTGAAAATGCAGTTCTGAAAACTCAGCCCTTGAGAGTCTAATATAATACCTGTCTCAGACTAGACTAGAAAGAGGGATGCATTTTTCAGACTGTAGGTTCTTGCCTCCCTAATTATGATTTTCAGCTTCTTAAGATTAGGCCTTTGCATTGTATAAGTGTGACACAGAAGAAATAGCTGTGCCACTGCCTTGTGGGTTTTTTTTTTTTTTCCAGCTGGGGAGGAACCCAGCTAAACCTGAAGAGTTTCAGAGCTTGCAGAAATGATGTGGAAGGAGAATTTAGTTTCACATTTGGAAATCAAACCCAACCTCAGTTCCCTGAGCAATCAAAACTGTCACAATTTCTCTTTCATCCAGCCTACACGGGATGGCCTGGGGAGAGTCTCGGTCTTAAATGGTAACTTTTGGCAGCATGATGAAGAGCAGGGTCTAGATGGATTGCTGTATTTATGCCTAAGTCAAACCACCTCCATCACTTCCAGTGGTTACTTCTTTGTTGGAACCTTTCAGAACTAGGTTACAGCCTCTGCTATGGGCTTTGACTTTACTGTTCAGTTGCCTCCATGGGCACATAACATGCTTGAAGCTGCATGAAATGGCCTTTGGATGAGCTCAGGACTAGCCAAAGTCTAAAATGGTTTGGCTTGTGAGATTCATTGCAGCTGCAGCTCCCAGTCCAGTTTGGGATGGGTCCCAGCGATGTGGAAAGTGAAGCCAACCTCTCACTTTAGCAGGCAGAATGCTCTCTATCACCATCCATCTTCTGGAAGAGATAGGAGAAACTGCCCTGCGTGTGTGCAGTCCTCCTGAGCAAGGTGGGACATGGGTCACAAACAGACTGCTGGGCATGTACCAAAAAACCTAGCAATGTTGTCAAAAAACCCTAGCTTGGATTTCTCCATTTCCTTGGTCTGCAGCACCAGAGCTGTGCTTGTGAGAAGAAGAAAGTCAGCTGCATCTTCATCCATGGTGGGAGAAGGAGGCAGGGAAGAGCTTGGATGGACTCTGGCTATTTGTGCTTCAGATGTGCTGTGGCAATAGCAGATAAGTTCAATTCTTTTGCCTCTGGCTGAGGGCAAGGTGTCCCAGCCGATAAGAAATGGGAGCCCACCCTTGTTAAAGCCACTATTAGACTGAGACCTTCATGAGATCTACTGCCTCAAGCAATTCCACTGCTCAAAGCACATTCGGTTAATTAGTACATTAACTAATTAACCTTCTCAGCATCCCAGGTAGGGAGTATCTATCTCCCAAAGGAGGAAACAGAGGCAAAGCGACTCACTAAAACTGGATGCAGGAACTCAGCAATGCAGCTGCGTTAAGTCTCTTTTTTTCTTTCCCAAATGATTTTGTTGTTGCTGCTGCAGCCTTATGTCCATAGTTCTCCTGAGACAAAAATGGAGGAATTCTAAAGACCCAAGAGAGCGCTCAGGTCTGGTGGGGGAAGGCGCCACTGGACAAACCTGGACAAGAAAAGAATCCACCCAAATAAATCCAGAGAAGGCAGTTTGGTTCACCCACATGCTTGGACCAACTAAGGGAAAATGCTAATGCCATTTCTCCCCATTCACAAGGAAAGTATTTCTCATCAGCAAGTGAATAAAATTCTTCTTACTCACATTTTCATCCACTCTAAATTTCATGAACGAGAAGCAAAATGGCCAGTGCAGGGAGGAGGAGAGCATGAGAAAGAAGACTGATGGAGCTGTGCTTGTATGGGCTCACTGGGACACGAAGAGACCAGAAGGATAAGACCTGAAGAGACTCCAGCAAACAGCCAGAGGGGAAGCTTTGATGCTGGGGAAGTCCACAGACTCAAGCACATGATGATGAGCAGCTGATTCCAACAGCTATACAACATGGTAGGAAAAAACAGAGCTAAAGCATAAGGGTAGAGTTCTTCGGCTTGCAAGACCCATGACAGCACCACAGACCCTTTCTCACAAGCCCTGATCACAAACAGAAATGGGAATCTTGTTCTCCCCACCCAGCTCTGATCTGAAGTCAGACAGCACTCTTTGCTTGACCTCCCATCAATCCCTGGCAGCAAGTATATGTTGCTCATTCTTACACACACACAAAACTCCTGCATTCAGTGATTATTTCCCGGAGGAAGAGAGTCTCCTGGGGCTTGAGTATGGGCCCATGTGCCTTACCAATCCTTTGCTTCTGGTTCTGACCAGCTTTTGACTTGGCAGTAAGCCTTTAACAACACTGGAAGCTTGAACAGCAACGTCAAGAGCGTGCCTTGAATGAGAGCTCTGGTGAGGCCACAGCAGCAGCATCTGAAAGCAGAAAGCACCAAGAGCAAGTGGCCTGTCCTGCAGAAGGGACTCCTTTCGTGACCACCTCCTAATCTACCATCAGTTTACAAAACCCACAGCAATCCAAATTGGAAGCTACAAAAATATCCTCCTGCTCAGCAACTCCTCCCTTGTCCTTTGTGAAGCTCCAGCATTTTAATTGCATTCACACCTCCCTATCCTAACAGAAACCATCTCAGCTCTCTCAGTAACCCAGGTCCACAAAACCTGTGCATTCGTGATCTCCTTCCCTTGCTTCTGCAGTCAAATGTGTAATGTCTCCCAAGTGCACACGCCCTCTTCTTTCCTCTTAAGATCTTATTCCCATCTTCCACCCCATGCTCCCCTTTCTCCCCCCTCCTTGACTAAGATACATTGAATAAGCAACCAGAGCTGAGGGGCTATATGCAATTCTATAGAATCATAGAATGGTTTGGGTTGGAAGGGACCTTAAAGATCATCTAGTTCCAACTCCCTGCCATGGGTAGGGACACCTACCACTAGACCAGGCTGCCCAAAGCCCCATCCAACCTGGCCTTGAACACTTCCAGGTGCCTCACTGCCCCACAGGGAAGGATTTCTTCCTAACATCTAATCTAAATCTCATCTCTTTTAGATTAAACCCATTCCCCCTTGTCCTGTCACTCCCTGCCCTTGTAACCAGCCCCTCTCCAGCTTTTCTGTAGCCCCTTTAGGGACTGGAAGGTGCTCTAAGGTCTGACTGAAGCCTTCTCTTCTCCAGGCTGAACAACTCNGTGGGCTATTAATATCTTGAGCAATCCCAGCCCCATGCACGTCCCTAATCCCCTATTGCTCCATCTCAGGACTCACCAGGAAGGTGCTGCCTAACTGATCTAGGGGCCCTATTCTTGGGAAAGACAAAACACCCCATCTTGTAAATGTATCTTGTCCAGCTCTGTTCATAATACGCTTTCACTTAGAATAAGGATGAAAATTTAGTTCTTCACTTTGTCAAGGTTCTTCTAGAGGATAATATTGGTGTCAGAGCCACTGAAACTGTTTCTCATTCCTAGCTTCAAACTGACCTGCTGCATGGAGGCATTTCTCTATCTACTGCTGTAGGCATCTAGAGGCCTTCAGTCTTTATTCTACCACCTGCCTTGATGTTTTTCCTAGAAAAGCATTACACAAGAAACGCAATATTCTTTCAGTGCAAAGGCTAGGGTTTTCAAGCAAGCCCTGCCTTCCCAAATCCTATTAAAATAAACAGGACACAGATCTCTCAAATACCTTCAAAATTCCCAAACTACAAGGTTAAGATAAAGTGCACAAACCTACCTCTGAGCTCATACTGCTCCCCACCAAGCCCATATGAGGTTAGGATGAGCAGGCACTTCATAGAGTTTGTTACAGGTGATGCTTATTTTCAGGGACATTTTAATAAGACTAATCAATCTCAGCAAATTACTAAGCAATAAATCCATGACAACTTTTACCTGGAAATCTTAGGTTACTTTGCGGAAAGTTGGTGAGGAATAGATGGTAAGGAATAGTTGTTATTAAAAAAAAAATCTTAAGATTTTAGGTTTCTTCACTGGGTAATTCAAGATGTTGGCATTATGTTTCTGCTTTGAACTACTTTACAAAGAAATGGCTCTCCCCACTGACTAGATAAAGCTTAGCAGGTCCAGCCTCCAGTGCTTAAATTTATCCTGCATGAATATGCCACAAAATGCCTTGTCCTATTAACAACCTTCCTTATAGGATTTTCCTACAAGATCTGTAACAGCTTCAAAACTGTGCTAGGTTTTGGCATTTCCAGTTCCCTGTATCCTTAGGGGATAGGGCTTGTAACTGGGAACTCTTACTCATCCTAAATCCTGGGAATGATCCTGATTTTCACCGCCTGTCTCACCTATAGAAACAGAAAGCCCAGAAGGGTGTTTGATTTGTGTGCTCCTAAGGGTTTTCCTGTGCTGGGTACTCGAATGAGGTGCTTGCTCTGTTCTAACAACCTCTTGTCTGGTTTTGGTTGGGACTTCACCTCTGTGGTGGAGGGTGGCCTTCATCTATGCAGCTTGTTGGCTTCTTCAAGTAAGGCTGCTAACTAGGAGCTCAGCTCTCTGCTCAGGGGAGAAGAGGGTTGAGGGACTTCACGTTTTTCCAGTCCATCAAGCCATAGGTGTTTCTGTCCTGAACAGGCAGTTGTGGTGGTGGTCCACGGAAGGGCAGAAAGACAGGTAAAAGTTACAGAGCTGGCGAGGTGCTTTGCAGGCACGAGGCACTGCTGGAGGGAGCCAGCCGGCTGCCTGTGAGTTCCGCTGTCTGCAGGGCAGCTCAGCACTTTCCTCCGCTGCTCGCACAGCCTTTCGCTCCTCCCGGCATGCTTGGAGGGACGGGGACAGACCTGCACCCTGGGTTATGGGCAGGCAGCAGGCAGCTGCCTGCCTTCTCCCTGATGTGCTTGAGAGTGGGGAGGTGTCGTTGCAGGCCAGCCTGGACCCTGCAAGGGCCTCGGCCATGTGGCTCTGTTTCTGAAGCAGGCTCATCCCGACGGGAGTGAGTGAGGAAACCTGAGCTTGCTTCTCCCCGGGTCTCCTTGCCGCAGGTGCCATTAGGATCTGGATTGTAGAGGCCACACAGCTGCCGAGTTGCCGTCCCCAAGACCTTCTCGCCTGCTTCGGGTTCCTCTCCCCCTCCCTGCGGGTGTTACTTACGCCATTTCCTGCCCAGGGAAGTTCAGGAGTTTGACGTTACCGGGTTGGTTTCCGCTCTCCTGCCTGGCTCCCACCGGGAGCTCTTGCAGAGCCCAAGCCCTGCGGTGCTGGCAGTGGCTGGGCAGGAGTCCGTGCCAGTGGGCAGGACGGAGGTGCCAGCCAGGCCCAGGGAAGGATCTGTAACCCCTGTCAGGCTGGACAACTCAAGCTCAACTGGCCTGGGAGAGCTGGAAAAGCCGACCCCATGTCCATCTTTCCGCATCAGTCCTGCTGTGGGGCGAGATGGGGCTGCTCGGCCCCAGTGGGAGGAAGGGAGGACGTGCCCAGGCATTGCTGCAAAGCTTTTGGGTTCCTGCCGAATCGACGCCCTCCCTTCTCCCTCCCTTCTCCCCCCCCCATCCTTCCCGCGCGCTCCCGCCTGGCCTGCGTCTCCCCTCCCTTCCCTTTTCCCTCCCATCCCGCAGCAAACAAAATGGCTGCTGCATGGCCATTTTGTTTTCCGTCTGGAAGGGGGAAAGCCAGGACGCTGGGACTTGGCTCTTTTTTGGAGGCTGCGGCCATGTTCGAGCCCAACTCTCCCGTCTCTACGTGGCACCGGCTGAAGCAGAGAGAGAGAG
>VXBL01001820.1:13066-25910 GCA_013400195.1 Aramus guarauna
GGACAAAAAAAAAAGGACCTTTTGGAACGAGACCAAAGTCAGAGGCAGAGAGTGGGTAGTTTTGGCGTATGTTGAGCACTGAAAATGCCTGGAATTGCCAAAGTGAGCTTTTGTATTAGCAGCGTAAGGCTACTCGGTGCATGCAGAGTCGCGGGGCTGCACGGTATAGCCGGACGGAAAGGTTTGTTCGCTATATTCAATAAAACAGCCCTCCTTTCTTCTTTATTTATAAAGTACCAGAGAGCACTGTTGTCTAATTTGTTTTTGGACGGGCGGATGGTTTTACACATCAGCTTGGTATGATTAGAGCCGGTCATTGCCGGACGGTAGCATTTTAACCTGTTGTGTGTCCTCTTGTTTTTGATGCATATGAGATCTGACCTTTCCACTGATCTGGCAGTGCCTGGATTTAGCTGATGTGATCTGGAGGATTTATTTTTGGGGATTTTTGTTTTGTTTATTGCCTTCTTGCCTTGAAAGTTTTCATCTCGGGACTACAAAAATCTTAATTTAAATATTAAAAGAAATAGCCGTTCTTGGCTTTTTAAGCCCTTGCTTTTCTTACAAGGACGGAGCTGTACTGCGATAACAAGCTGTTTACTGCACTGGCGTGTGTATCCTGCACACGTTAAGGTGTGATACACAACAGAGACGCCATCAACAGTAACACGCCTTGAAAGTTTAAGGGAACTTGGTGGCGTTAACATACAATTTTGCGCAGAAGCATGGCAAAAATACCAGAACATGCACCAAGTGAAGTGATTTTTTTTTTTTTTTTTTTTTAAAGAAATNGAAGTTTTTTTTTTTTTTTTTTTTTTTAAAGCAATTCTGCATTTCCTTCAGTAGCCTGGATGTCTTGGAGGTAGTAGTCACATCTCTTCGTTCACGGACGATCGGAGGAACAGATCTCTGTCCAGTGGCTTGGGGGGGGGAAATTGGGCTTTGATAAGGCATCGGTGTTGGGGTGATCGTCCTACCTTTCCTTGAGGGGCTACCCGGACATCTGGAGAGAAGCAGACAATTTCAGAGAGGAGCTGGGAAGGAGAGCAGAAAGAGGTGAAATCGCTTTTCTTGCACGGAAAGGTATTTGCCTCCATATCTGCTTGGTTTGCTTACAAATGGACGATGTAGAGAATTACACGGGCGACGGTGGTCCCGGAGCCAGGGCTGCATGCGTGGGCGCTGGGCGGGCGGTTTGCATTGCAAATTAAATGTTTTGGTCCAAATCTATGGTAGAGTTGGACGTTACCTGTGCGCCTTTCGTGAGCAGCTTTTGAACCGAACATTGAAAATAGTGTTAATGGAAGAGTTTTATAGGGTACTTCAGGAAAGGATCTTCTTTCTTTAGATTTTTGTGTTAGCCTATAGAATTGAGTATGAAGCTGGTAAAAATAAACCAAAAAGATATTTTTTTCCTCTTATATCTTTTGATTTGTAATATTTTTGAGAAATTACTCTATGACATATCAATAGCGCCGGTTTTGTGACAGAAATTGTGGGATTTTTTTTTTCCTTCAGCAGAGTGTAAATGATATGCTAATTTACAAGGAAAATACACAAACATTTAGAAAAACCATTACCGTTGTGGCCACCTTTAATAACCGATTTTTAATGGGTTAATAAAAGATAAGTTGTGTAACAAGCAGGTTCCAGATGCATGTATTACAGATAACAATACCAGATTAATTAATGATGATCCAAATGTTTGTAAACATCTGATATACCTTGAAACAACCCCTAACAGATGAGTAGCTGTTTATTAAGATAGTTGCTAATTGTTTAATAATAAACAAATGCCACAACAACATTGACATGAAATATTACCTACGTCATTACAAGAGCATGGAGGAAAAACATTGCTGAGACACGGGGGATGATGCAGGAATGAACTTTAAATATTTTTTACTTCCATTTCCTTTTCCCTATTCACAGCACCTTTGATTAACTCTTTCAAAGCGTGATATTTTAATATCAACTCCAGGATCAGGTGTCTGGGAACATGGTTGGCCTTGCTTTTCTGAGAGGTTCGCCTGGCCTGTGAGAAGTTAAAAGCAACTTGTCCTTGTGGCTACTTTGAGAAATGTAATTTTTTTTATTGCTTTCCAGTGGCACAGGGTGCGTTCAATATTTTTTTTGGGGGGGGGGCCGCCTGCTGCTTTTTCTGTGAGAGGCTTCCTCACTGCTAGCCGGTAGTCGCGCAGCTCTGAACGGTGCTGTGTGTGGATGCACGTCCCAGCAATGTTGGGCATCTATGAAAACGCTTCCCCACCTCTTTCTGTTTTTGCTTATTTGGGGTTTGTTTTTTGGTCTGTTTGCTTTTTATTTTTTCTACTCCAGCAATGCGGTGGGGCAAGGGCGTGAAGTCACTACCGGCTTCCCTACATGCAAAGCTAAGGAAACAAAATGGCTGATGGTCAGCCATTTTGTGCCAAGGCAGCCAGCTGGCTGCACACAGGCTTCACGTTGATCGGGGCTGGTTCTGCCCCAGTCCAGCCCATGCTCCAGGAGGCTAAAAACCTCTCAGAGACGCGGGGCCCTGATTTCCCGCTGAGAAACCCTGCCTGTCCCCAGCACATTTTGGCACCGACGCGTGGGACTGCGGCTATACAAAGACTGAAAGCAGTGTCTGCTTTTAAAGGAGCGACTTTGTTGTTTTATGGTTTCCTCCTCCCTCCTCCCCCCTCCTCCATTTCATTCAGTGCTCCTTAATAAACCAGATCAGCTCCTCAAAGCTTCAGAGCCTTTCTAGCTACTCTCCAAGGCGAGCTCTGTGCCTTCGCCTTTTACAGACAGAGTTGGACATGCTTGGGCATCTTTGATCTGCAGATGCTTCAAAACTTGTGGGGGCACCAGCTCGGGTTGTCTGCCAGAGCTCTGATCAGCTGGTTGGCCATCACGAGCCGCCCTGAGCCCTGCTAACTGAAGAACACCTTTCCCTCCCAAAAATGAGTCTGAAAGCTGGGCTGGAAATGCCTTTTTTNAGATTTATAAAGCTGGGTTTGAAATGCTTTTTTTTTTTTTTTTTTTTTTTTCTTCCTCTGGCCAGCCTGAAGGATCTTGCTGTGAAGAAAGATATTAATCCTTCAACTGCTAATTTCTCTTGCCCCTCCAAGCACCTCCAGACAGCAGGACTGTGCTGAGCACAGGGACCTTTCTGCAGTCTCTCACAGAGGCTAACCGAGCTTTTTCACAAAAAAATAAAATTTGGTTAGCTTTGAAGGAGTTGTATGAATCTGGGAAGGGAAAATTTCTGTGCCACTACCTTCAGGTCTGCACAGAAAATGGTGTTTTTCAAAGAGGCCCAGTTCTTAGCAGTCAGGTATCCAAAAGTCTTCAAAAGCTGAGCTTAAATAACTTAGAAGGCAGTGAGAGGCTTTGGGGCGTAGGCTCCTGACTCCTACAGACCCTGTTGGCTATTTTATCCAGAATTTTGCATTGCTACATCACAGTCAAGCACTTGTAAATCTAATGCTTCAGCAGCAAAAGCAGGGCAGAGCTGGAACGCAGCTCACTTTGGCAACTGCCGGGGGATTTTTGCTGAGAATCCGGTAGATACGGAGTTTGCACAAATCTTATGGCTGCATGGATATATGACTAATTCATAATGCCTCTTTGTGAAACTCCAGCAGGGTTTTACCATTGACCTGTTATCCAGTATGTGTGTGATCTCTCTCCCAGGATCTATGATTCTCCTGCAGATATTACACCAGAACATCACTTTTTCCCCACTCAAAGACAGTTGGGACAGGTGGATAGCGACCTGTCCTAACCTGGTTAGACTGGCCTAGGCAAACGATTGCCTAGGCATAAAGAAGGAAAGGTGGAGCAGGACTTCCCAAGGCTGGTTCCAGTGTCAGCTTTACCATGGACTTGCTGTGTGATCTTTGGCAAATTTGCTCCCCTCTCTGCTTCTTTTTGTTTCCCCATCTTTTGTCTTGATGGTTTAGACCATCCAGGCTTGCTGTTGTTGCAATTTGTATAGCACCTAGCACAAACAAATGTGACAGTGACACTAAGAGTCATAGCAATCCTTACTGGGTATAGTATTTCTAAATCCTCCTGTTTGACTCCTTTCTTCACAGATCCTGGCAAGATCAGGAATGCAGAGTCAGCAGCTGGGTATTCCCGAAACCTATACTCATTAAGACAATTATTATAATTAACTCTCCTGTTTTCGGGATTACTTGTAGAAGTCAGAAGGGATTTTATTTTTTTCTCTCCATGTATAATTAGATCTATGTGAACTAGGAGTTATTTAATGTAATTTCCCACCCACAGTTTCAGATTGGCCCAAACACTTGCTCTCTGCAGTGGTATCAAGAGTGACCTTTTAAATGCCTGCCCTATACATCTGGCTTATATGCTTAAAATAATATAAACCACCAGATTGAGAATCAGGAAAAAAATTATTCCTCTGGGTCAGTTGCCAAGAGTCTCTTTGGAGAAGATGAGCATCCTCTGCTATGTGCATCACTTGATGTGATCATCTGGGCCACCCACCCAGATGATACAAAAATCTGCAAAAGATGGGCTTAAATAACTTAGAAGGCAGTGAGAGGCTTTGTGGTATAGGCTTCTGACTCTACAGACCATGTTGGCTATTTTATCCAGAATTTTGCATCATCCTCTACCATTGCAGCAACCACTGGCTTTCTTACCACCATGATCCCTTCTGGTTGATGCATGGGGCACTAGCTTAATTTTTTGGGAAGCTGAAACGCTTGAGTCTAAACTAATAGTTCTGTCCTTGAGGAGTCCTGTGACAGACTGGATGGACCTTTGAGCCTGATTTTAACCTCGCTGCAGCTCTGGCTGGTATTGCATGTGCTAAGGAGGGACGTGCAACCTCTGAGCATCACTTTCTGTGCCAACAAAACAGGAATAATAATATTTCCCATCAGAAGGCTGTTTGGGACACAAACTGCTTGGCACTGTGGGTGGACTGAGTACTTAAATGCTATAGGAATCAGTCCTGCACATTGATTTTTTGACATTGTTTATAGCCTGTCACAGTAGGAGAGGCCTGGGCCAGATGGCCTGGCACAGCAGGACATCCCTTGTGCAGGCAGAGTTTGTCAAAGGGAATTAAGAGAATTATCTGGACTGTGTTGAAGGCCAATGAGAAGGACTTCTAGACAGCTCTGCAAAGGAACAGGGCCACCTTCCAAACCTTGCTGCAAAGATATCCTGGTACCTCAGGCCATCCTAAACTCTCACCTCAAGGATCCCAGCTACAACAGTTTACCAAACCTTTGGGAATCTCAGCTCTTATTTCGGCTGTTGCCTGTTAACTGTAGAAGCACAAAGCATTAGGCAGCCTTGGTTCCTTTGGGGACTTCTGCCTCTCCCACCACAACACCCAGCAGACATCTAAGGAGGCTGGGGACATCTCCTGCTGAGCTCCCCCAGGAAATCCTCCTTTGGGTCTCCGCTGTGCTGCGCTTCATGTGCTTCTGTGGGCTCCCTTTTCCTTACAGCTTGCTTTAGTCTTCAAGGGGATTTCTTTCTCATTGTGAAAGAACCTCACACATTTCTTCTAAACTACCAACTTAATACCTTGCATCTGTATTTGGGTGTACAGAGAATGAAAAAAGTCTCAGAAGGTGAGCCAAGGGCTTGGGGGGAAGCCAGTCTGTCTCAGATCCATGCTAATACTGCCTGGCTGTGCTCTAGCCTTAAACGGACACCAAGCCTGCGTGTTGCACTCATTTGTTTAGGAAATGAGATCTGCCTTGATGTACTTGATACCATTACATTTGCAGCCTAAAAGCTTCCTTGTACTCAGTTATTTCTAATCTGCTCAATTCCCTGGAGCGCATAGCAGCTAAATTGATGGATTCTCTTATCTGGTCTGGCAGGTTTGTTCTAGATACGCTGTGTGTTCAAGAGGTGAGGTCAGCCTGGCTGTATGTTACTTGGCGTTATTGCAGTTTCAGGAGAGCTGCGCTATCTGCACGTATGGCCCTGGGCTCAAGGGGGACGGCTGCTGCTTCCATAAGCCCTTGGGTGCATAAAGTTTGCAGCCAGTGTGAATGCCAAGGGTAAAGTATAGTCCAAGTGTACTGAGGGAGGTTTAAAGAAGGAAAGGGAGATCCAGGATAAGGATGGGTAAAAGACTCCTTTTCCCTAACATCAGAAACTGATGAATTTTCATGCATTTCTCTCCACAGGAGCCACAGAGCAGCTGACGCCTGGATAAGGATCATCCCATCACCTTAGACTGCCGTGGTCCCAAGCTGTCCTTGAGGCTGAGGTAGTAGATTGAATAGTTGTGGAGCCAGATCCTCCCTTTGAGCTAACTATACAATCTACTGTCTTTCCTAAGGAGACAGTCAGGTCTTCAGTTCTTGTCATCTACTTCTAAATCAAGCACAGAGGCAGGTGGTGGAAGTAACACAAAGCCAGTGATACGGCCATGAATCAGGCGAGATCTCTGTACTGCTCTGTGGAGGTGAGGTAGTAGGTTGTATAGTTTGGTGGGAGGGATTTTATCCCATTTCAGGTGATAACTATACAGTCTATTGCCTTCCTTAAAGAGCAGCAAAACCGCTGGAGGACTGGTTCAGCCACAGAGCTCCTGAGGCATCACTTCTTTCTGTTGAGGATCCCAAAACACAGCATGGTATTGTTGAACAACTCAGTGGGTCTTCTCTTATAGCATCCAGGATTGCATTCTTCCAAGGACTGCTCCGTGCCTCAGTGGTATGAGCATGGAGCCACCTACATACAGAAAATATATCTCTCAGTTTAATGGGTGCTACAGAAACAATGAAATTAATTAATGCATCAGCTCCTGGTGTACAGTTCAGGGTTTTTTTTGCAGGAGATGGGCTCAAGTTGTAAAGGGTTTCTGCTGTTCTTTTCTGGTCTGTGCTCAAGCCTGGAGGGGCGTGGATACTTTGGTACAAAGAGTATAGATGTGAGCTTGCAGTTTAAGTTTGTTGCACCCAACTCTGAAGTTTGGGTTAAAAACTAGATCCAAGAGCAAGCTTAGCCTGTGGACTCAAAGCCCTGGGAGCAGATCAAATTTGGCTGGTTGGTCCCTGCTCAGGAAGTGCATTCCATCTTGGACAAGTTCCCAGCTCTCCACAGCATAGAGTTAGAGGGTGGTTCTTTTGGATTTGATAATCCATATCAACCTAAGTCACTTATATGCAAACCCTGGTGAGGAGATTAGGGCTCCTGTGTATTTACATAGAATAAGCCAGTGATTCAGCCTAACACCCTATCTTAGAGGGGAGACAGGTAAGGAAGAGATATGAGCCAAAGGGAGCAAGTCCTAATCCTTCTGGGTTCTCCCAGGCAGGCAGCGCTCTCATCTGACAACAGACATGAGAGAAAACAGCATGCTTCAGAGCTCTGGCACCTGACAAGGGACAGCAAATTGTTATTTCTTCTCTTTCTTAGGAGCAGAAGGGTCTATTCCTCTGCCATATTCCAAAGTAGGATCAAGACCATGAGTGGAGCTGTAACAGGATCAGGGCTGCATCAGTTCTTCAACGCTGATGGACATCTCAGGCCATTATCACTGCCATCTCACTGTCAGGGAAACGCGTGAGATCCGAGACACCGGGGAGCGAGGGCAAGCAGAGGACACCTTCTCAGATGAAGTGGGAGGAAGAGAGCTGCAAAAAGAAATTGGAACCCTCAAATTTTGCCCTGAGTAAAGGGACAGTGAGACCCAGACCTGGCTGCCCTGGGCCACGAGACTCCCCAAAATGAAGCAGTTTGTTTAAGGCTCCTCTGCTTCTTGGGATGGGGCATAGCTGCAGCGAGGCTGGGCAACAGCTGGTGGGTGGGGATGCCGCAGCGTCTAGCGGCGAAGGAATGCAATCCCTCTCTCCATAAATCTGGCTCTTCAGCAATCCTGGCGACTTGCTGTGCAAAACTACAGCTTGGTCGTCTTAGATGCATTATTATCCTCTAGCTGCTTGCTGAGGGGCAGAGCTCCTACCTGCAAATGGCTTGGAAGGTACCAAAATAGCACTACAGGCATGGGAAACAGAGCGGTGTATTCTCTTTGTATTTAAGAGGTATTCCCTAGGAAAGAACTAATCCTGCATGTCCCAACTGAATTTGGTTCAGTCCCTCTCCATTGCATTGATGTTAATGCAGAGAATCTCAGGCAGCAAAACTGTGTGAGCTGGAAGCCATGAATAAAATATTACTGGAGATAGTCTCTTGTGAAAATAAACTTGATTTGACATTTTTAAAACGGTGTCTTTTTACTGTCTTGAAGCGAGCTTGGCCGCTGAATTGGGACCTCTAGAAGGCTGGCTGGCATTCCTGTGTGGCACTGAGCAAATTCTTCGTGTGACCAAAATCCTGAGCACAAGAGCAAAGCCCCAGCCAGGACATGGTGAGGATGTGGGGCAGGTTGGGTTGGCCGAGCAGCTGAGACCACCCGTTTTCATTGTCAGTGGGTGCTTTCCTGGGCCAACCTACAGCCCCTCTGCCCAGGAGGAGGGTTAACAGGCGGTCCGAGCTGATAGCCATGGATGTTTGGGACACCCAGCTAACTCACTGGCCAGGATCCCGCAGCACATTTGTGCTGCGGCAGCAATGCCATCACTGGCCACAATGGCAAGGAGAGGCAGGTGACTTCTTTTAGCAAAAAGCAGCCAGGAAGCAAGATCACAAAAGATGTGTCCCCACCGGCAGCTCTGGGACTGCAGGACAAGAGCTCTTTCAGCCCAAATACTCGGAGTATGGGGCAGCTGGCCAGACCTACCAGCACCACAGCCCCAGTTACAGGAAATGCTTTTCTGCTCATTTTATTGTTAATAGGGAATTAACACTATGTTCTCCGTCACCCCGATGGAAAAACAGTCACAGTCTTGAAATGCTCTCCCAGCTCCATCCCTACCTGAGCCCTCACCCCTTACACAGGCGAACAGCAGCCTCTCCGACTGTATTTCCATCACCTATCCCTAACCCAAGCCTGGATTTTTTTATTTTCCCCGAAAGCAGCTTGGCAGCAGGAGCTCAGCCTGCAATGAGAGCGTGCAGCAACCATAGCACCTGGCCAGGAGGTTATTTTTAATCTGATTCTTAACTACATCTGATGCTTGTGATTAAATAAAGCACTAAAATCTCTGTAGGGTTCTGCGTAGCGAGTTCAGAGTTGCCCAGTTCTCTGCGGTGTCTCTCCCACTGCCATCTGCCGGTCACCCTTTTTAGCAGGGATAGCCGTGACCTAAAAATACCCCGCAGGCAGCTGGTTTCCTGTAAAAGAGCTTGTGCTGCTGGGCTTCTGCAGCAGGATTTTAGGGAGAAGGGAAACGTGGAGCTGCAGGGCAGCCTCGCCAGGCAAAGCAGGGGCGGAAGGATGGGGAAAAGCAAAAAGCAAAGGTCTGATCCCAGCATCGCTCCCGCGCTGCAAGTTTACGCCTCGCAAAGCCCTTTCTCCACGTGCTGCTCATGGCTGGGTGATGTTCTGCAGTGAAAATGCTGCAGAAACGTGGGATCTGGGGATGCATGCCTGCATTTCACTTCTTTCTTAGCTGCAAAGGTGAAAAAGTGGGTGTTTGGGGATGGGAAGGGGTTGGCTACTGGGCCTTTTGAAACAGGGAACCAGAAGCATTCCAGCCCCAGTTTTAATCTCTTTTTTTGCTCCGAGCACTCTTCCTCTTGCTTTCCTTGCCCAAAAATTCCCAGAGGGGACACATTTTTGCTTTGCACTCAGCTGGGCGTTCGGGGAATATTCCCTACGTCATCCTCAATCTCCTGCTGCTTCTGCTTTTACACAGGCTTAAGAGCATTAAGTTGCAGCCTTGCAGAAACCCGCACCCGGATGCTTTTGGAAAGCAAAGAAACCCTTTAGCACCCCCAGGAGCCACGTTGTCTTTTAGCAATTCCACCTAAGCACACAATCAAGAGTGTTTTACGGATATAACAAGCAGGGCCCCAGCCTCCAGAGCCCCCAGCGAGACACTGCACGGCCCACAACAGACTTTCACAACAGGGTTTATTCAGTGCGTGCTCTGGGGATGCACAGGACACAGCATCATGGGGAAGGACACAAATGTTGGCCTTCAGGTCATTCTCCACGTCATCTGTCTAAGAAACCAAAGGATGCAACAGCCAGAGAAGGGACTGTATCTCCTAGTCCCTTCCACTGGTCTGCAAAGCTTGTCAGGTATTTAACACAACTTACTGGGCATCCTCAGGTGAAGGGAGCAGAGACAAGGGGGAATAAAACACACGGTGTCCCAGACAACAAAAGTGGTCCTCCAACAAGTCCTGGAACCACCAGTAACCTCTAACATCATTCACTTGGCTCTCTTGAGCTCAAATTGCACCAGCACACGTGATGATTTGTTTCTCCTGGACCAGGTTCCATCACACACAAAATCTATGTCAACTGGGATCTGTAGCTAAATTCAAATACACTTAAGTTACGCAAAGAAGGAAGCCATGCAGAAGAAAGCTGTATGAAGGAGCCAGTAGCTCCTCTTTAGCGCTGAAGGTTTTTCTTCTGCGCATGCACACAGGTGCAGGCACATGCGTAAAATAAAGTCATGGCAATGGACTAACTGTGGAATGGGTACATGCAGTAGAGAGCGGAAAAGAGAAAGGAGGCAAGGGTTGCAGAGGTGCGGGGAGGAGAAAGGAGTACATCAGGGTAGTACTGGCTATAGTTATGCCAGAACCAGGAAGGAAATAGAAATCCTCTCCTGGGGGAAGGGGGGGTGGGGGGTGGGGAAGACACTGGTTTTGGACAGGAAGGGAAGAGATGAAACTTCTCCAAAATTGAGACAGATGCATCAGGAGGGGAAAAGAGCATTTTTGCTGGAAACTCATCCTGACCAACACCAAACCCAACCACCACATCTCATCTACAGACAAACACCAAAACCAACGACCATGTCTCATTGTCACTTGGGTTTCCAAATCATTCTGCGTTCCCTGGGGACATGGTGCAGCGGGGCCTGCCAGCCACACAGGCAGGTGGGATAGCTCATCACTTCCAGTTTGGAAATGGACCAGAAGCCCAGGCTGGCTAGGAAGAAAGAAGTGTCCAAGATCACCAGCCTTATGGCAGACACCCTCCTGCCCTTGGGTCTTCTCAGGAAGGGGACCAAGTTCCCATGGGACTGCCAGCTGCCCTTGGCTCGTCAGGGCTGGAGCAGATAAGAAGAGAACACGTCAACCTGAACTGTCCATGGTGTCTCCCAAGACTACCAAGGCTGTGGAACAACCAGTGCTGAAGAAAGCCTTGGTGACCAGTGCAGGGACAGTTGAGAAAGACCATTCAAAGCAGAAAGCCCACCAGGATGACACTGGGTAGGAGGAAGAGTGAAAGCCCCAAGCAGGTACTGGGGGCTCCAGCCGTGGGCTGATCCATGCTTGTCTGGTCTGAGTTTGTCTCCAGTTCTTCAGTGTCCAGGGCACCTGCTGGCAGAAGAGAAGAAAACTTGGAGTTAGAGGGGAAGATCTGGACAAAAGAGAAACTCCCAGTCATGCAGGTCCATCAGTGACGTGCACCGAGACACCGCGAGGCAACAGTGCACCAATCCAGCGAGGGCACGACACAGGGTTAGTGGGGAGCAGGCTGTAAACAAAACCATGCTTTATGAACAAGACATCCAACCAGCTCTGTTCAGTGTTAGAGGAAAGAGTGAGGAAAAGGGTTGGTGCCACATACGAGAGAAGGATCTAAAGGACCAGTCCAATACTGGTTCCTCCCAAGCGTGCTCCGTGCTGCTTGGGGATCACTGAACATCTGCGTGTCCATGCCAGGACAGACTCCACAATTACCTTACCTGAGAGGGAGGTCTGGAAAGCAGGGCTCTGCCCTTTTTTTTCTTTCGAAGATGATGTTAAGCGCAAGAAGGTGGGCTCTTCAGGGCTGAAGACCACTGACTTTGAGGGGGTTATGAGCTCAGCTTTATTGAAACCTAACTTGATCTCTGGAACAATTTGCCTGAGGGATGGAGATGGACTGGAAAAGGCTGATTTCTCCTTCCCGTCCTCTTTGACACCTTTATTTGTTTCTGGGATTGATTTGGGGCTGAAGGCTGTGCCCATGCTTTCTAATAAGGCTGGATCCTCTGTAGTTAAGGGGCTAACAGGCTCTCCAGTGTCTACATCTACTTCTGGAGATACTTTATAATCCAGGTCTAACGTGGGCTCAAAGGAAAGAGTTAGCCCAGTTGCCTCAGTATGATTGGCTCTTTCTGTTTCAGTGGGTTCTGGCTTTGTGGTTGTGGCAGTTTTTGGTTCTGTCTTTGCTGTTGTGGTAGGTGCTGGTGCTGTAGTGGTGAGTTTTGGCTTTGCTGGTGTTGTAGCGGCACGTGTTGGCTTGGCTGTAGTGGTGGTGGATGTTGGTGTGGAGGGTGTTGGCTTAGCCACAGTTGTGGTGGGTTTTGGTGTGGTGGCTGTAGTTATGGTGTATTTTGGTATGGAGGGTGCTGGCTTGGCCGTGGTAATGGTTATGGTGGGTGTTGGCTTGGCTGTAATAGTGGTTGTGGTGGGCGTTGGTGTTGTGGGTGTTGGCTTGGCTGTAATAGTGGTTGTGGTGGGCTTTGGTGTTGTGGGTGTTGGCTTGGCTGTAATAGTGGTTGTGGTGGGCGTTGGCTTAGTGGTAGTGGTTGTTGTGGTGGGTTTTGGCATGGCAGTTGTTAGCATAGTGGACTTTGGCTTGGCTGTAGTGGTGATGGGTACTGGCATGGTGGATTTTGGCTTGGCCATGATTGTGGTGGCTGTTGGTGTTGTGGGTTTTGGCTTGGCTGGGGTTGTTGTTGGGAGCGTGGTGGCAGGTTTTGGCTTGGCTGTCGTTGTGGTGGATACCACTATTGCGGGTTTTGGCTTTGCCGTGGTTGGGGGCGTGGTTGTGGGGGGT
>VXBL01001820.1:26088-57494 GCA_013400195.1 Aramus guarauna
GTGGTTGTGGGTTTTGGCGTGGCTGTGGTTGTGGGTTTTGGCGTGGCTGTGGTTGTGGGTGATGGGCTTGCCTTTGTTGTCACAGAGGCTGGAGTGGTCTCTTCTACAGTGGGTTCTGGTAAGAGATGAAAAGTGCCATGGGTTAGGGCTGGGGCCAGCTGATCTCAACAGATCCCCTGCACTGAGCAGGGCCAGCAGGGATCAGCCATGGGGAAAGACAGCAGCTGACCCCTCTCAGGTCCCTCTGGACCATCCCCCACTCTGGAGTTCCCAACCTGGAGACATCGCAGCTGCCTCAGACAACCTTCTGCCCCTCAAGGGACATCCTCATGGGGCAACAACTGCTGGCTGAGGGGGTACGGGGTCCTTGTCTGATCCTCCTCATTTTGAGGCATCTGACCTGTCTTAGGGGCTGCCACTGCACCTGATGTCTCATGGTCCAGCCCATCCAGGGCTTCCTGGTAGCTCCAGGAGGGTTCAGAGCTTGAACCCCAACCCAGGGGTCCGAGTACCAGTAGCCTGTCAAGGGACACATACTGCTTTGCTTCACTTACCACACAAGGAGTTGACACAGGCTCTGCCCTCGGGACACTGTGAGCATGAGGGTCCTTCCTTGTACGGCTTTCGGCCTTTCATATTACCCCTGGAAGCAAAACACACCAAGAAAGAGGTGTGAGGGGAAGGGGAAGCACCCATTCCAAAGAGGGGGTCTGATTCAACTGGAATATCCCAGCCAAGGCAAAACTCGGGGTTTATGTAAAAACCAGGTCTTGGTCTCCTGCCAGAGACTATCAGTGCCATTTACTCTACAGCCTGATCCCATGGCTGTTAAAACCTGGTGAGACAGCACCACAGACCAAATCCTTCACCATCCCTTAGAACAGAGCAGTTGATGGGCATTTGGACAGGTGATTTTGTCTCCCTTCTGCTCAAGACCCCTAAGAAGGTCTGCAGTAACTGGCCATTCTTCTTGTCTCATCCTCCAAGCAAGTGGTCCCCAAGGCTAGGCCCAGGGAGTTGCAAATGGGCACTCACCTCTCCTCCTGTGTCTAACCCTTCTTGCTGGTGCAAAGAGGCTTCTCCACCTCAGGCAACTGCTGCTGCCAGCAGAGAAGAACAATGCACAGAGCAGGGAGCTGCCGCTTGTACCCTCAGCTACTGCAGCACGAGCCTTGGGCAGCTCTTGGGCATGGGGGGAGCTCCCTCCTCAGGTCTGCGCCAGGAGCTGAACCAGACCTCGGCAGTTGCAATCACAGGCAGGGATCACCAGGCAACCCTTCCTTCCTTTGTGACCGACCCAAGGCAACAAAGGCCTTTCTTGGACTCACTTTTATTTCTGAACAAGGCCAAATCCTGCTCTGCTATAGAGACTGAAGGAAGGACATTTCCAGCACAGTCAACATGCACCAACCCACACGAGGTATGAGACTTACGGCGGGTAATAGTTGCAAACAAGCAGGTACATGCCCTCTGTTTCGATTCCGTCAATCTTCTCACAAAACTTTGCCCCGCAGCCGATCTGATGTGTGCTTGCCCAGACCACCTAAGGCAAAGACCGGGGTGAAGGTGAGGTGAAGGCAGATGCCCTGCTGGCAATTTGTCCCCTGGCCTTGAAGGCTGCTCTGTCACCACACCAGTGTCCCCCTAATCTCAGCGCATGCCCCAGATCCCACATCCCCACGTTGCTTTGGCGTTCAGGATCCTACCCCTTGCCCCTGTCTCGACCAAGTGCCACAGCTGTCCTACCATATAGCAGAGCATCATCATTGCTACTTTGTCTTGGAACCCTCCAGACATCCATCCTCATATTTACCACTACCATCTCTGCTCCTCCTTGCTCCCACCCAAGCTGTGAAGAAACACTCAGATCTCCTATCTCTGCCTAAGACAAGCTGGCACCCAGCTCTGCTGAGTAGCCAAAAAAGGGCTGCAGAGCCTGTTTGAAAAAAAAGGGTCTTCTCCAAAAGGTTGGTCATGGCTGGCACCAGGTTCCCCTGTAGCATTGTAATTCCTACCTGGTTCCCCATCCCTTTGCAAACTCTGGGAGGAGCTGGGGCTCTGGTACATCTCCTTTCCCGACAACCCCATCCTTCCACCCCAGCAGCCTGGTACCTGGGTGTAGTGGCCACACATCTGTCCGGGGACACATGTGGAGGTCGTCAGGTTATAGTACTTCTCCTCCCCGTTCCAGTCTTCCACAGCAAATTCCAGGTCCAGGGTTGGGGCCATAGCAAAGAGGTTTTCCCCTCGTCGTCCCCTCTCCTTGTTGTGGTCCCAGATGCACTTCTCTGCATAGGCTTGAGCAAAGGCCTCCAGCTCCATGTCCCAGCTCTGGAAGGAGCTCAGTGTCAGCATACAGAGGGGGACACTGGGCTCTCCAACATACACAAGGACAGGTACCAAGGACCCCTGGGCTCTCTGGCTGCAGTTTCCCCATTCATGAGTAAAAGTCAAATCCCTACCCAACATAGTCCTCAGTCCCAGCACAAACCAAACCTTCGCCTATAGGTCAAACAGGGGAAGGTCAGTGCATCAGCACAAGTCTCACAACCTTGCTGGAGCATCTCTGTCATCATCACGGAGCATCCTCAACTCACCATGGAGAAACCATGAAGTTGGATGGAGGAAGGGAGAGGAAACTCACTCCAGGTCACACAGGAGGGACCCTGGGGACATCCCTCTTTGACCAGGGTGGGGATGGGAGGGGAGCAGAACACATCTCCCCTGGCAGGTGCACAGAGCCCGGGAGCACACGCTCCTGGGAAACATCATCTGTTTGCCCGGATCCGAGACGCGGCCAGCCGGCTGCCTGCCAAGAGCCCCCTCCAGAGTGGCAGCAGCCCTGCCGCCAGCTGAGCCCACCGGCCCACGGTCCCCCCCCAGTCACATTGATATGCAGGAGGAGAGGCTTTCTCGCAGGGAGGCATGCGAGGAACCCTACGCCACAGCTGTTTGGATCGTCCTTGCGCCATTTGATGGAGACAGCAGCTTTGCTTCTCCAGCGGGCTGGAAGGCAGCCCAGCAAATGGCGGGTCCTAAGGGGACACCTTCCCGGCCGCAGCCAGATCCAGGGCTGGATCCAAAGGGGGATGGAACATGGCCCTGATGCAGGGCATGCCACCACCGGGGTGTTGAGGGGATGTGGATGGGCCCCTGAGCAGCAGCATTGGGGGACCAGGGGGAAGGAAACACCAACATATGTGGATTGGGGGCACAGAAAGTCAGTTGACCTCCCACCGTGGCCCCAAGCCAGGCTGAGAGCGATGGCTGGAAACTCAGTTTGGGGAGCGCACGCCCCTCTCCCTCTGGCACAGAGCTGGGCTCCATAAACAGGAGACTCATTAAAAACAAAAAGTGGCTTTAGGCTAGGCATCCCCCATCGCCTAGCTATTTCCACAGCAACCAGATCCGTGTCCCAAACAGAAGCGCGGGGTGACCTCAGCCGGGCACGGTGCCACGGCAGCAGGTGAACTCGGAGGCGAAGACGGCCTGAGCAAACGTCCTGGGAGGGAGGCAAGGACAGCGCTTTCATGGAAAACCTCGACCAAGAAATTGTCAGGGCTGCTGTAAGCGAAACATTTGTTGTGCTTCAAAACAAAAAGCCTTTGGCTCTGGACTGCGAATCGGTCCGGTACGTTTAAGCAGAAACAAAGCAACGCTGCGGAGGGGAGCATCTCAAAGTGTGCTATCTGCAACCAAAGCGTCAGCTGGGAGCAGCAGTCACTGGTTCAGAATTGCCGCTGACTTAAGGACCCTGAAAGATTGTTTCCCTCAGACTTTAGCTCCAAAACCCTTATTCTCCGAGTTTTCTGCACCTCGCTTTGATGGGTGCCCACGGGATCATGGTACTTAGGGTGCTGGCTCTGTCCCCTTTGAGTCTGAATATATATATTATTATATATATTATACCTGACCATAGCTTTTTGCTTCATTTGCCCGGTAAGCCCCCATTCACCAGCCCTTAAAGGTTTAATTCAGCCTCGGCAACTTTTGGACCAGGCAGAGAGGCCTCCTCCAAGCACACTGTGACCAAAAGAGCAAAGCACTCCAACTATCTGCGATAAAAGTTGTCCTCCTCCTCTTCCTTCTTCTTCACTGTGTTACAAACAGTGAGAAAAATCACGTGGTGCAAGATAAAACACGATAGCCAAATTTTAATCAAATCAAGGGTCCAAATAAGACAAAAAGCAACACCGGCTCCAAAGCTTGTTTTTGCTGCCACTGAAGCCACACGTGCTGGTGGGCACCTGACTCAGTTTCCCCAAGAAAAATGGGGGATCCCTCACCTCCAAGATGGCCACACTCAAGTGGTGGTGGTGGGGCTTAGGAGCATGATAGAAAGCCCAAATAACTGGTGGTCATGTTTGAAGCTGACATTCCCTCCTATAGGTAAAACCCCATTCACCTGCAAAGGCAAATAAACTGCACCAGGCAATACCCCCCGCAGCAGGATCCCCCCTCCAGCCCAGGGCACTCGCTCATGGCCGTGTCTCCCTGCCTTTCCTCCCCATCCCACGGAGCTCCAGCGGGCGCACGTGTCAGTGAGGGATGCATCACTCTCTCGCAGAGCATCGGGGGACTCAGATCACACTTAGGAACTTCCACAAACATTCAAAGACTTTGCTGGGGGTGAAAGCAAACTCATCTCTTTAGAGGCAATTCAGGGAACCCCGCCATTGGTACCTGGTTGTAACGCCACAGAAGAATTTCTCTGCCTCCCCTAAAGAAAACCCCGATCCCTCCGAGCATTAAGATCAAGGCTTGCACTGCACAAACACCCTCTGACATTCGTTCCCCTGCAATAAAAGCCACTTACCATCTTCAGCATATCCATAGCAGGAGGATATACCTGGGAGCGGTATTTGTTATGCCCATCCAAGATTATCTTCTTTTCTTCATCACTCAAGGACCAGCTCAGCTCCAGTGCTGTGAGCAACAGGAAAACAGGAGGAAGACCTGAGCTCAGCATCGTGCAGCTAACTTCTGCTCTTAGCAGCCCACGGCTCTGGCAGTCAGATTTAAAGCACCTCCCAAAAGCAAGGAACACCCAACAGCTTGAAAATTGGGGAGGAAATGTATTTCTTTATTAGAGTGGAGTTTCAGAGCCACAGGGTACACACCCATCTCACATACCGGCCTTGATGGAGAAGCAGCAGTACGGCTGGTGCCAACGAGCACGCAGGGTCTGCTCCCCGAGACAGACCCCGTGCCTGATTCATAATCCCTGGATTGACATTTTCATCCAAGCCTGTGCTGCTCCAAACCTCAGACATCCCCTTAGCCTCCGGGTCCTCTCTTCTACCTCCTGTTCCTTTCCTCCTGGACTATCATAATAATAACAACCCCTAAGCAACCGGCAAAGCCCTGTTTTACACCAGGGTCCTCCCCTGTCCCTGGAACGCAGCTGCGCTTAGAAACAAAAGCAACAAGATGCAACTACTGAGACCAGCGTGCAGCGTGCCAACTCCTCATCGGGAGCCAGAGCCCACCTCGTCCAGCCCCATGTCTGTGCACCGGCCGTATCGGGGGGGAGGGGAAGCAGTGGGCAGCTGGAGAGCAGCCCCCACTGGGGGGGGGAGGATGATTCCCCTTCCCTGTGGCATCAGGAGAAGGGTGAGCAGGAGATGAAGACCAGGATGCCAAGCTGAAATTGCCCCCAAAAGTGGAGTTGAGGGTCTATAGTTGCCTTCAGGGCCATTGACTCTGGAGGGAGAAGCTGTGCTCCCTCCCCAGGCAGACACCTGGAGGCCTCACCATCAGGTGTCCCGAATCGCCCCGCCACAGACACAGTCTGGCAGAGCCCCTCCAGCCCGCCCGCAGCCTCTTCCTCCCCATCTGCGATTGTGCAACCACGCCGGCTCTGCTCCAGGAGCTGCCTTTGGGGATCACAGGCTGTTAGAAAGGATCAGCGGGTGGGCAGCTCTGGCCAGCAGAGCCAAGTCAATCACATGCTGTCAGCTCTGCCTCCCCCTCTCGGCTCCCCAGGCAATGCTTTGCCATTTTTCCTTTTGCTTTGGACCACGCCGATCACCTCTCTTGCCACAGTAGGTCTCCTACTGCCCCCCAAACCTTGTATTTCTGCAGATTACCTTCTTCATTAGGTCCAGGGTCTACCATCCTCTCAACAGTCTGAGGCTAACATCTCAGGAGGGTATCTTCAACTCATCCGGTCAAACCAGAGGTTCCCACTTATTGCTAAGGTGAACTGCAGGCCTGCAGTCTCGGTCCAGGCAAACCCACCTCCATCATGAGATGCCTCATAAAGCTCTTCTGCTGCATCCCTGGAAAAACAACTAGAAAGGAATCAACACTGGCTCCAACTCCTGTCGGCCAGCTCGCCCTGGCCTGGCGTACGAGGAGCAAGGCAGTGCTGAGAAGACCCCAACACCCATACTGGCCTCTGCAAACGTGGTGCGGAGATGAAGGGCTAAGCTCCACACAGCCCCGGGCATCCTGACAGCCGCACAGGAGATAGAGCAGCAGCAAGGATTAAGGAAAAATGAGACACACAGTGCTTGTGAAGAAGAGAAAACAGTCCTGGACAAGTCACAACCAGGGCACACGGCCGATGGGGAACCCTCACAGCTGATGCATTTGGCAAGGTCAGGCACGGCTGCTGGCAAAGGGGGTGCAGATCTTCCAACTCCCCGACGGCTCTTTCTGGAGCTCACCAGCGCAGGGTCCAAGCCCCGCCCTGGAGCTGACAAGCTCGTGTCCAGCCGGCATTAGGTAAGCGCAGGAGGAATGCGACTTTCCTTCTGCTCGCTCAAGGAACAGCCCGTCCGCCGTAGCCCCAGGGAGCCGGCAGCCTCGGCACAGGGACCGGAGCCACACGCCGACACCTGATGGGGTGTGAAGCCTTTGGCTCCGGGAAGGCGTAACTCTGCGCTGCAGAAGTGAAAAAGCCTGTTTTTTTTTTTTTTCGACTGACTCGTGGCTTCAGGAACTTCAGCGTGCCTTCTCTGGTGTCTAATGAGGGTAACGCATCGTCTGGGTAGCGGCAGGATCTTTCTCTCCTCTACTCACCTGTTTTTATCAACTCTGGAGGAGTTTATTGTCTTCCGCCCCTCAAGGTCTGGCTGCAAGAAGCTGAATGGTGAAGGAAGGATGGAGATTGTTATTGGGAAGAAAGGAGGAACAGGCAGAGCTGTTGCATCAACTTTGTTTAGGGAACCAGGCTGAATCCGACAAAACATTTTCCAAAGTGTTTCGACTTTGCACTTAAAATGACACTTCCACTGAGTGCACTAAAAAGGGTTAAATAACCCCTCAATGGCTGATGTGCAACATGAAAATAAATCAGGAAAGGGGAAAAGGTGCATTAACACTTGTATTTAATTGCAAAAAGTAAAAACTTTTTTATTCTTCTTACATACAAATCTCATTTATTTACACACTTTACAGGCTTTTTCCAAGTATTTACAAAGTTTGCAATATATTAAATTATGACCATCCATAAAATTCTGCATTAAGTGCATATTTACATTCTTTTTTTTAATCCACCACTGAATTTATAGTGTTCAGCATTGAAACAGTCTTTATGCATATATAGCTTTACCTCCCAGCACCCCCTGAGCCTTTACAACATGCCTCCCCTCTCCATAGACAAAGAGATAATGCTAAAAATAAATCACCTGTCATTTGTTTGAATCTCCAAAGCAAAGGGGAAGTCCAGCACTCCCTTGTTTAACTCAGCAGGACAGTAAATCTATCCTTCACAAGGAGGAGCTTCCTGAAGAGGAGAATATAGAGTTCTACACAGAAAATTTACAAAGCAGAGAAAGTTTGGTTTGCAGGAAGGAAAAGCTCTTCGCACACCCACCGAAATGGCGCTCGGTTCTCTTGGGGAGCACAGGGCTAAACGGGGACCACTGAGCCTGGGCAGATCCTGCAAACCTCACTTCCCCGGAGCAGCGTTCCTGATGTGGACACAGGAGTTTAAAGGCAGGAAGATCACCTTCCCAAGATGCTGGCGTTCACAGCCTTCACGTCTCTAATAACGAGATGCTCTCCTGCTCATTGCCTCGTCTCACTCCAGGTGTTCCCACGCTGCGTGCGGGACCTGCTGCTAGGAAGCCAGGGAGGCCAGCCACGAGAGCAGGGAGGTGCTTTGATCCAGCCCGGTGAAACCAGCTTCTCTGCCAGACTGTTACAGCAAGAGTCCTAGCGGGAGAAGCTAAAGGCCCAAAGACTCCTCGGGAAATCTGACCCTAGAAAGCTCGCTAGGGTATTGCAAAGGGAGTTTGAAGCTAGGATCTGTAGAGCTGCCCCCGGGGAATTTGTGTATGCAATGCCAGTGGGGAGGAGAGAAAAAACAGCAAACCCCAAAGAAGAAAGGGGGGGGAAAAAAACAAAAAACAACCCAATGAATAGAAACTGGCAGCTTGGCTCCCACAGGGGATGCTGATTTCCCAGTACTGAAGTAATTAATAATACTCCTTTCTCCTCCTTTCAGTTACCCTGAGTTCAGGACTGACTGAGAACAACGGTCAATGATCCCTGCTTTTGGAAACCAGCTTTAAACCACAACCCTCCTGTCCTCCGGGACATCGAGTGAGCAGGAGTCCATCTCTCAGCTCACAGGCAAAGAGGTCTGAAGCACACACGTAGATTTTAAAACCCGGGACGCATGCATTGACCCCTCTGAGCCAGGCAGGGTGGGGAGTGGGGGATTGTCCGGACCAGCACATACGCTTGGATATGCACAAGTGCCAAAGTGAAGGCAGAGGTGAGGGAGACCCCGATGGGACACGTGCCCTCTGCGACTCAGCTGATGCTGGCTGTCACCACGATGCCTCAATAGCAGAGGAAACAGCCACATTCCCTCTAGTTCAGCCTCAGCAGATCACTAGGAGCCACCAGGCTCTCTAGGGATGTCACAGCCAGACGATGACCAAGGCTCGCTTGCAGCCATTCGGCCAGGGTGTCAAAAGCTCCTTTTGGCCATCCTAGTTTTGCCACTTCAGCCTCACCTCTGAGTTTTCCGTCCCAGCTCCTTGCCTGTGTTGTGATGCGGAAGGCATTAGCACTACTTCTCTGGCAGCTGAAGACAGGAGCTGCTCTAGAAGCCGTGCTACAGACCGGGGCTCCACACTCAACAGTGGCTAGGGCCAAAATCAGCTCTTTATCAGCAAAATTGCCCTCCTGTTTTAGTTTAGCAGCTAATTCCTTACAGCTTTTGGAAAAGGAAGAGAAAATATACTAGAAGTTTAAAAACAAATGATGTAAACTCCAGTGGGAGCAAGGTTGGGACATATGCAATGTATCGCCTAGACACAGATCTGGAAACTTATGCAGAGACCATAAAGTGCACTTGGAAAGCTGATCTGCAAACAGTCCAGATTCACCATCTTCTGTCCAACCAGCTGCAACGCTCTGAGGAGGGGAGAAGCACTATGTGAGAGCACTTCTGCTACACAGGCACAGACCTGCCCTAGAGCCCCTCTTTTCCCCCCAATCTGAACAGCAATTGTAAATAGATCCATTTTCTCTGCTTCTTCCCACAGGAGCCAGACGGCCACAATGGCTTAAGCGCGACTCAACACACGGGCGTTTCACAGACTCTTGAGAATTGTCTCCGTAGCTCTTTTACAAGTTACGTTCAGGGACACTTAGAAGGAACAGCATCACCAAGCCACCGGCAATCTCAGCAATCATGGGCCCAGCAGGTTCTCTCTGCGTGCATCTCTAACCAAATACTTTACAGAAATGGATCAGGTACAAAACCACTAAGAGGTGAAGTGACTTTGTCAGCCTTTGAATTTGACTTGAGAAGCTGCCAAAGTGTAAATAGCAACAGTCACTAATGAGGCCCTAATTCTGCCATCACCAAACTCCTGAATTTCCATGAACTAAGACCCAGGCTTTAAGAGGAGGGAGAGGGGTGATACGTGTGTGTCTTGGCATGTATGGGATTGCATGTAGCATCACAAGTGTAAAACACACCCCAAGCTCTAATGCTACTAACAGAAGTCTTATTAATCTAATTCCCTTTAGTATTTTGCTACAAATTAAGATAGTCCTTTTCCGTCCCGAGACAGTCAGGCTCTCCCCCTTTGGTTCTACTAGATCTGGTGCGTGTCGGTCCAGCATCAAGGGCCACGCACACAGACTGGCATGGGTGCTGGGATTGTTCTTACTCATTTACAGGAGAAAAACAAGAGTTATGCATAGAAATGTTTGTAGCATCAAGGTCTCAGACCAAATTCTTTGCAGCAGGAATTGTTCTCTGCCTTATCCTTGTACAGGAGCCAGACATGGTCATCCCACTTGGCAGCTTTTGTCAGACCCCAATAAGATTAGTACGACGTTTGCTCCCATTCTCCTGGTCTCACTCAAAAATAAAGGCTGGATAGGCATTTTTCCAATCTGTCCTTTTACGTGTACCTAAAACATTTACAGAGGAAAAGGTTCTCGCTCTTGAGAACAGAGTTAACTTGCTTTCAAACAAAACCCCTCCCAATTCCATATTAACAAGTGTGAGAGTATGTCCTGAACCACAGCCCTGGCCTATGAGTTCAGCCTAACACATCTGTAAATGATCTTCAACAGCAGGATCAGACCCAAAGGATCAGACTTGGAAGGGATCACAGCATCCGCAGCCTGCAAACACTGAATCTGAGCCCCTCTCAGGGCATTGGATAAAGCAGTGCTCAAGCAACAGGAAGCATGTGAAGGCAGCTTGGAAAGGACTCAGGAAAAACCAACGTTCATTCTGAAGACAGAGTTCCTGGTCTGGAAAGAGTCAATGCAAGAAAAAACCCCCAAAAAAGAACCCCGGCAGAGATGCTTTCAGGTGCTTCTGTAGGTACCCTGGGCCAGGAATGCAGGCAGCACCTCTCAAAGCGAGGAGTATGTGAAAATGGTCATGCAGCCCTGGTGTCTTAGAGGCACAATCAGAAGATCAAAGTTGTACAGAGCTGCTCTGCACCGAGCCCCATCTCCATCCAGAACTACTGCACTCTCGACACCATCACCTCTACAACTTGCATCCGTATTTTTGTAGGAAAAGAGGTGGAGGGAACAAACCAAAAGCAGAGTTACTATTTGACTCACTCACAACCTGTTGAGAAAGAACCGCACAAGAGTGATCACAAGACACAGAGAAGAGGCCTGAACCGATTCTTTTGGTAAAAGAATGACGCAGTGGGTGAGGGTCTCTGCCCCAGGCTGCCAGGCTCATCCCAGCCCTGGAGCACGGAGCTGAGATTGGCTTTGCGGGACACACTACTGAGGCACACAGCTATCTTTGTAATGGAAAGATGGGGTGGAGTTGGGACACATCACCAATTCATTCCCTTTATAGAGCCGGTCTGACAAAACAGGCTTAAAGCCTCCTCCTCAGGAGGAATGTACACAGAAATGTCACACACCCCCTCCACTCCCAAACCCCCCAGGAAGTTTCAGAATTCACAAAGGACACAAGGTGAATCTCATCCTGAGAAATCCCTCTGTTGCTCCTGGAAAAAACCCTCTGCTGCAAACCCAGGGCTTACCTGAGGGGACAGGGAAGGTCATAAATAGCTTGAGCTTCTCCCAAAATACATCTGAGGAAAGGCAAAGAATTACCTCAAGGGTCAGGAAAACAGTCATTTTTAAACACTGTAAACATGCAGGGTGGCAAAGCTGCCCAACCCCAGTTGCCCCAGCTCTGTCGCTTTCAAGACGTTGCCTTGGCTTCAAAGCTGAAAGTCGTCTTGTCCTGGAAACAGCTCTGTTTTCCCACTCCACCGTCCTTAGCTAGCAGCTCCATCACAAACAACTGCTGGCTCTGTCCCTTTGGCCATGAAGCTCATCGTCCAGTAATCTGCGCTGGCATAACCTTTGAAAGATGCAATGAAGAGGCCTTATTACATGAATCCATGCTTAGTGACTGCGCACATTTCCCGTGAAGCAACGGGGGTATGCAGAAGCTCTTCGGAAAGACACTGCCCTCAATGACACGCTGGGTTTGTAACACCCAGCAGAGCTTTGTGTCTTGTGTAGTCCTTACTACTCAGTTTTAACACTGAGCATCTGATGGTATCCTGTAGTGTTCCAGGCCACAAACTCCCAGTCCAGAATGATCACGTGTCTGTATTGCCACAGGCACACACCAGTTTGGTGGTGTGTGCCGTTACCGTCTCCTTCTCAGGAGTCAGACAGAAAAGCAGACTCCTGAGTCCACGGGACCTCCCAGACCCTACGTGCTACAGCACCGGTACTCACCCAAATCTCCAGCTTCCAGCTCCACCTTGAACATCTCACAGTGTCCTCTGCACTTGTCCAGAGGTACAACAGTCAGGGTGAGCTGTCCACTTCCAACAGCAAAGAGGCTGTGCAAATTGTAGCTCTAGGATGAGAGGACAATATTTCAAAAGCTGGCTAGCTTTTCTTGGGTCTGTCTGATCAAACAAGGGGCAAGTCACTGCCCTGCAGCAAGGTGAGACAGCGCAAGATACCAGTAGATCATAGCTGAGGTCAGCTGCATGCAAGGGTCCTCCTCCTTCCTCTGTCCGAGGCAATGCAGGCCCTCTGCACCCACAAGGCCCACAAGAAAACAGAAGAGGAGATCAGGCTAGAAGCCTGAACCATCACTATCTTCAGTGAAACATCTCCACGGCAGGTATCTCAGAACAGGTGAGACTGACTGCCAGGAACAGCTCCTCAACTGCAACCCTTAAATGAGTTCTGCCCAGCCATGCACGAAGACACCATCCCCTCACCCAGCTACAGAGCAAAGCCAGGACGTAAATGTGAGCTGGGGCACCGCACGGGCATCTCTAGCTGCAGAGGGATACAGGTGCAGTGTACCACCTGCACAAAACCAGACACAATTTCTGGGCGGTACAGCAACCTCGAGATGCCACATTACACAGGGATGGACAGAACTGATACAGTACTAAACCATTCTGTCAGGATTGTATCAGCTGAAAGCATCCTGCAAACATCCAAAAGGCTTGGAGCTTCTGGAGGACAACTAGAACAGGTCATCCAGAGAGGTTGTGGAGGCCCCATCCCTGGAAGTGTTTAAAGCCAGGTTGGATGGGGCTTTGGGCAACCTGAGCTAGTGAGGGTGTCCCTGCCCATGGCACGGGGTTGGGACTACATGATCTTTAAGGTCCATTCCAACCCAAACCATTCTATGATTCTATGAACTCACAGACAGGGAGGTAATATCACTGGGATTAATTTCTCACCTTATTCCCCAAATCTGGATGGCGGATGAGGAAGCAGCTCTCCAAGGAGAAGGTCTTGGGGAAGGACAGCAAAGAGGAAGTGGGGAAAAATTCCTGTAGAATCCGAGTTTTATTCACAGATTTTTTCCTAAACAACACAACCCATATTAAAGAAATATTACACAATGATAATGCTTGCATTTAAAAGGCTACTTCCAGATCAAAACTCTTCACAAATACTCGTGCTTAATAAACCACCTGCTCATAGACTAACCCTTAGGAGCAAAATTTGATGTCTCAGCTTCTAAACCTGTGCTGCCTCATATCTTCCTCTTAGTATCTGCAGCTGAACCATGTAAACAGAGAATAACCAGATCATCATTGATGCCTAAACTTAATTTCCCTCCCCTCTTCCCTTAAAATGACCTGAGTCATTGATCAGATCCATTAATTGTAAAAGATGGAGAGAGGTGGCATTGTACACAACCATAACTGAAACCACAAGGCCAGAGAATGTAACTGGAAAAGTCAGGGTGGGGCTCATTATTTTTTACATTTCTGTCTAGTGGTTTGACATGATTAATACTTCTAATCATCCGTCTACCAGTGCTGTGGTTGAGAATTGCAGCAAGAAGATCCCACCTAAGCATTAGCCAAGGCACAGCCTCCATCATGCCCTTCTCCAAGTCTGCCTGGACATCACTCCTTTGCTTGTACAAATGCGTCAGGGAGCCTGCTCCACACCAGGTGGCACCTTCCCACCTTACTTCTCACTCTTCTCCACATGAAAAGGCACAGCTAACATACTGGGTAGCTCTGCAACCTTAAGAGAGCTCCAATTCGTTCAAATGTCTTGTAGTCACACTAAAGGCTTTAGCACAGTGAGCAGAGGGTAGGCTGTTTCTTCTGCATGAGATCAGACAGAAATTGCAGGATCCCTTAGCTTTCTGTTACTTCTCAGCAAAGTCATGGCACCTCCTCTCAGTCAGCACCAATGGTGCAGGATTTCCACCGAGCAGCCATGATTAGAAATGTAAACCAACTGTCTCAGGTGATCAAACCACAGTCCAGATGATTAATGTACAGCCTGAAGAACAGGACAGAACAGTCACTGGGATATTTTTGTCTTGTAAGGGCAGCAATACGTGAAGTCCCAGCCACAACACTCCATTTTTCAAGAAGTCTTCTCCTTGGATCAAATCAGTGCCAGCAGGCAGACAGAAGACTCTAGCCCACTCCTGTTCCCCTTCCCTCCAGTTTAAGTGCAACTTGCAAGCTCCTGGTAGTTCACATAGCCAAAAGCCTGGGCAGCCCTGAAGAAAGATGTATGAATCTATCACATGTTCTGCCTTTGACTCACCAGGGCAAGAAAAATGGGCAGCTCCACAATTCAGCTGAATTTTCTTCTATTATAACCTCTGCCAGTTCTGGATCCTGGGACTGAAAATGCTTCAGTTCTTCATAGGAGAGATGCTGCCCTGTCTTAACAGACACAAAACAAAAGATAAAAGCTGTGCACCTGGGGTTCTTCTCCTCTCCTATTTCCAGCCTGCCACAAAACATCTAAGAATGACAGCCAACTAGATTGCTAAGTTTCCAACCACAATGATAATTAGTGGAACAACTTGCTAAGGATGCAGTGAGCTCCCGACATCTTTAAACCGGGGCTAAATGTGCTCTTAGATATATGTTCTACCTCAATCAGCAGTTTGAGGTCGAAAATACCAGGTAGGGGTCTTTAGCTGGTGCTATTCAAGAGTTTGGACTAACCATAGAGCCTTACAAATCCATGCATTACCTTGATTAGAAAAGGCTGAGACCTCGGGAGCTTTTCTGATAGTTCTCTGAAGTCTGTCACTATCTGAAGGCTTTTCACAGCAGAACAGACTGTGCAATTTGCGGGAAGCGTAGAAGTGTTCTGTCTGCAACCTGCTGCCCACCAGTCCTGGCATTCTTGGGAGGAAACAAGAGAAACACGTTTAATAAGAGCAAAAATGAAATGGAAAGGAGACAGACTCCATGATAAACTCATTATCCCTAATATGAAACACTGAGATTTCTTATAGCTTCCAATGGCTGTAAGTTATTAAAAAAGAACAAGCTTCACCAGGGCAGGGAACTCATCATAAAATGTTTCCAGCACAAGCTGAAGATTTTGGAGATATGGCTCAGGGTTGTGAGAAATGGGAAAGCTTTATGGAAATTCCACTTCTCTGTATATACAAGGCATACAGACTAACCCTTTCATTATCAATAGAAGGATGGAAAACACCATATATAGTGCAATTAAATTGAAACAAGTCCACAAGCAAAAGAGCAACCCTGACACGTTATCAAGGAGACACCCAGAAGACAAAAAAGAAAAAAAAAAAATCCAGGTCGAAAAGAGTAACTTTAACATGGTTAGCACTGGTGCCATGAACCCTGATAAGATATTCCTGAAGTCACTGCCCTCCCTTTTACCTCTGTATCAACTATGAAAGACTTTGTCCCAGGCAAAGTTTGCCCAGTCTCTGATGAGCAGACGATGCTGAGGAATGTGGGATTTTGCCCAGATGTGCTGCTGCTGTTTTCATTCATCTCCCATGCATTGACTTGAAGATGAAATGGAGAGAAAAGTCTCAGCACGAGTAACCCCTGGATCACAGCTACATCCGTTTCAAATCCTAGAAATCATTGTTTCACCATAATCAGCTCAACTGGCCTACAACGAACATTGGAAATGTTTACATCTTCCAAAATTCAAATTTTACGGGAAACCATTAATTGATGCTTATATCCTACCTCCCTCCTCCAACTTAACAGTCCTCCTAACACAAAAAGGTAAGGAAACATTAACAGAAGAGACCTGTTGCAGCACTGAATGAACAGAACAAGAACCGATAATGCTGAACGCACCACATATTTCTATGCTAAAGGATCTGCAGGAGCAGCTGCGACACTATAAGGATGTGGCTCTTAATTTCACAGCAGCGACAGCAAACCCACTCTAATGCCTGATCTGTCAGGGTGGGTTAGGAAAACCCCAAGGCTCAGGACACACCTCACGCGAAACGTCCAGAGATCTGTCCTCACGACAGGCCCACCCGGCCCATTTGCTGCCAGCACATGTCAAAACAGCTTGGGTCTCCTGGACATTGCTGCAGGCCACCCACTCGGGATGGGAAAGGGGAAAAGGGAAAAGGAAGAGACAGTGAAACCTGTCTGAAAAACAAAGTTGGGAAAGAAGGACGCATGGCAGCTTTTCAGGAGGAAAAATAAAAACCCACATGCAGCCTGCCCGTTACTGCCATCGTGGTTTCCAGCCACACTCATGCTCCTGCACATGGGTCATAACTGATGACCAGGACTTAATAGGAGAGCTCTTGTTTTATTTTCCCCTCTGACATCTGCAACAGACAACATTATAGAGGATTTTGGTTCATTGGGACATAACAACAAGGAGCAGATTGGGATTAATTTTGCTTTTTTTTCCCCTCCCTAAATACCTCCAGTCAAGTCCCCAATGCTGCATTTCCCACCCTACTGCTGGGATATGAACGGAAAGGGACCAGGACAGAATTCCTAGCCTTTCTGGAAGACGTGTCTACACTGCTTTCAGGGAAAGGGGTAAAAAGGCAAAACAAAGTGTAAAATCCTTATTGCAAGAAGTCTCACTCCCATGAGAAACTGCTCCAACGTACTTTCCCTCCCTGCTCACAAGAGAAAAAAGAAAATCTTTGTTCCACTGCCTGTAGAAAGCTTCAATTTTACAACAACAAAAAAAACCTCAACTCACAAAAAACAGCTGGGCAGTGACAGGAAACAAAAGGCTGAAAGATCTCACCAGAGGAAGGGCAGTCACCATGAAGAGAACAAGAAAACTTATCTCATGGTCTCTCATCATACAGGGAGTAGCAACACTATTAATTTCTTTCTGGGCAAAACTTAGAAACTTCATCTCAGAGCATTAAGCACAGTTGTCCCCAAATTTTCTCTCTGCGCTCCAGGCAGCACCCCACATAACGGGATGCTAATCAGCTTGACAGCATAGAGCTTGATTCCTCTTTTGAGCTAGGCTGGGATATTTGCATTCTCAATTGCTTGATTCAGGAGGTTATTTCTTTTCCCCATGAATAACCCAAGCAGAGCATGGTTGAGACGCATTTCAAATGCCGCAAGTGGGGTTGTGGGATTTTTTTTTTTTTTTTTTGTAATTAATCTTTTAGATTTATTGTTGAGGGCGTTAGTCTGTGCACCAGCATGCGTGTGACTGGCATGACAAGTACAGGCAGCGAGAAGTGCCTGCCCTTCGCAGGGAGGGAGGGAGAAGAGACTGTACGCAGAGGAGAGGGCACGCAACTGCACACTGGGGACCGAAGCAGGAGTTTTACCAAGGATGCTTATTCTCTCTTTTTCTATTACCCTCCCTGCATTCCTTTTACATTATCACCCTGCCCAGACACCCTGGGGGATTATTTTGGTTTAAGTCGAGCACACTGTCTGCGCTCACGCACGGTCTGCTCGGAGACTGAAAAGAAAGATGCACTCTTCATCCCAGCGCAGCCGTCACGTGCAACCGTCACACGATGGTCCCATCCACTCGCATTCAAATGTTAAAGTGCTGGGCGTGTGCAATTATCCCTGTGGAGTTTGATTGCAGGAAAGCAGCTGTAGTATTGACACGTACAACTATCCATTATGCGACAGAAGCGCGGGCCAGTCCCAACTAATCTTCATGCTTGCGCTTTCTCACCCATCTTTGAGGAGCAGCCTTTAGTTTGTTAAGCAGAACTGCAGTCCCCCATCGGTCATACCCACCTAATACTTGCTTTTTTTGCTTTATTAGGTCTCCAGAACAAGAGCTGTCTTCTCCCCTGTGTCAGGATAGCCAGGGCTGGGGACTTCCAGCTGCTAACAGCACAGACAACGAGATAACTTTCCTTAAAATGCATCTATGATTAATGCTAGAAGGAGCTTATGACTGTACTTTCCACTATGCAGAAAAATAATTTTCAACTTACAATCAATTTAAAACGAGTACCCCGCCCTTCTTGGCCATTTTCACAGAGAATCTCCCAAGTTTTTTGGCTGTCCCCAGAACTAGAGAGGGGTGTGTGCGCACAACCCCAGAGATGCTGGGTGTGGACGATCAGATTGGAAGCTGAGAGGTTATTGAGAAGACCTGGCACTGCTTCTACCCATTCCAGTGAAGCAATAAAACTTAAGGCAACTTGCCCACATCGATCTGAGAGCAGGACCTCAGCAACAGCCCTGGTCTCTTTAGGCACCATATAGAGGGTGAAATACCAGTCTGCCACCGCAGCAGGTTCAAAGGGAAGCCCTGTAGCAGGGGGACCTTTTGCTCCAACAAGACGCACACAGAGCCAAGGGCTGCTCCTGACCCTAAATACGTGTAAAATGTAAAACCTCCTGCACGTAGAACTGCAGGTGTTGAGGCAGCTTGCTGGCTCCCCACCAAGCTGGTTTGCTCCCCAGCTCTCAGGATATAAGGCTGAAGAAGTCTCTAGCAGGCAAGTGACAGCTAGGTCTGCACAGGAAAAAAAAGTCTGGTCCAGAGGAAGGTAGACTCCCCAGGACTTCACAGTCCCCCCTGGTTCTTCTGTCCTTACCTTGTTGCTACCATCACCCATAACAGATAGCTAGAAGAAAGCTCCCCAGAGAGCTGCCTAATGCACTGAGCAGCTCCACAGTCTGCAAAGGTTGGTTCCAAATCCCCAATTCCTCTTTCTGAGGCTGAAGCTATTCCCCAGTCTCACCACATACCTCACTAGGGACCAGCGACCGGTGCTAGAAGTCAAGCAACTTCAGAAAGCCTAGGATGAACTCAGGGCTCTCAAGAAAGACCAGGCCGTGCACTGAATATTCACAAGATATTTCTCTGTCCTTTCTTGTAGGTCCATTGTACAAGCCTGGCTGTTCTGCTAACACCCACAACACTTTTGGACTGTCCCTCACAGGATCCAACATACCCTCAAGAACTACAAGAATACTTGTAATCAGGATAGGTGAGCAGGTAAACTTCAGGGGTCTCAGAAAGCAGAGCAACTCTACATTGGCCAGTTCAAATGTAAGCTCAGGTTGGGGGTGAACTCACCCAGGCCTGACCCAGTGACTCATTTATGGCATTGCACTGACAGCCACAACCCTGTTCCTACCTCCTAGATCCAATGAGAACATGCTGATCTCTGCTTCTACAATCTCCCCACAGCTGCGCACTTCTAAAAGCTGGGGAATTTTTCAAGGTGGATCTGAAGAGACCCTTCAAATGAAGGGATTAAGACCTCAGCCGACCCTCTGCTGCCTGCAACCGTACCTTGCCCTTGGCCAAAGGGACCCTTTACAGATGTGCATCTGACAGCCAGTCGGATACCCACCTCCTCCGTTAACTGTCATAGCAAAAGCCCAACTACCAGCTGATTCCTATGGCTGACACAGGGCAGAGCTTTTTAAGAGACATTCAATCCCACCTGTAAGATTCCCAGCGATGAAGGGCCACCGAGATTCTCAGTGCTCTGACATCCGATTACTGTTGCCACACAAGGGCTGCAGCTCTCTCTCCAGTCGGAAGTATCTAGCTTCCAGATGCTGGATTTTACAGTGCTGTTCTCCATTATTGTAAGGACAGGGATTTGCAAGGTCTAGCCCTTAACCTTAAAGTGAAGTTGCAGCTCATAACCTACTGTTATTGCTTGACAGCCAAAGAATAAACAAGCCAGGTTGTTCTTGCTCCGGAGATACGACTAGCCACTTGCCACATTAGGACCACTGCAGACTTACAGATACTATGCTCCTCAGATAAATAGCTTGTTACTTGTCACGCTACGTCACTGCAGCAGGATATACTCTATGCTTATCACCACATCCCCTTTCCCAGGCTTTATAGAAAGATAAATCAGCATTTTAAAAACTCAAAGCAATTTGGACATCAATTCATGATCAAACTCTATGACATGGGTAAATCTCATCATTCTTACGTTACAGATATAGAAATTAAGAGCTCTGTAATTACTGTGTGACACAGTTCAGAGGAGACACTGACAGCACTTGGACCAAAAGCAATGTTTCCCAAGCTCCACCTTGCTGAAATTTATCACTAGGCTAAAAGTTAATTTGATCCATTTAAAATGTCATGTCAAAGTCAGGCTAAACTGATGAGTTCTTGAGTAAGTCAGACAGGAATCATAAGGAGTGCTTATTAATTACAGTGTGGAAGTCCTGATTAAGGAATTCATCACAGTGGGGTTTTAAATATATATGACAAAGTTTCCCTGTTCAGCACAAGATCCTCACCTCTTTCTCATACTGAACTTTGTTGTAGCTCTGAGTATATTGAATATATTTATGTCAGGAGAAGAAAGTACCTCCCAGTTTGGTTCATAGCATTTTTAGGAACAGCTAGCAGCAAAATAACAGCTTCAAATAAACCATCAAGAAACCCTTATTTTTGTTCTGGGTAAAAAGTCGACAGCTTGAAGAACTGCTCATTCATTTCACTAATGGGTAACGGCTGGTGAAACAACCGAAGGATGATTAGTCAATCTCTACCAAAGCACAAAAATGATTTTGATTCAACGAGACATTGTGAAATCAAGTCTGCTCAGCCTAGCCAAAGAGGAACTCACAGTCCACTGGGGCAAAAGAGCATTATTTCCAGGAGAAATCTCCACCTACCAATCTAGAAAATTGAAGGCAAGGACCAAACTGTCAGGAAAGCCTCCAAAATCCACTGCAGCCTGTACCTCTGGTTATGCACCCTAAAGACAGCTTGTGCTGCTCTGGCAGCATCTGCATGAGCAATTCAGCTTGGAGGAACAGCACGCTTTTGAAGCGAATCCCTCCCAGTTGCTGCCATTTGCCCGACAGCAGCTTGAGCCTGTGAAAGGTTTGACGTGTGTGTGTCACCAGTGCAAACAGGGCTCTGCTAGGCTGCTGAACGCCTCTACAACAGGCTGCATATAGTACACTCTTTCCAGGGAGCCAAATCCAAAGTGAGAATTCACTTGCTCTGCAAATCAGGAAACAAAAAATTCTGGGCGCATCAAAATATAGAAGCAAAAGAAAGAGTTTCTCGTGTTCCGGATTACCACAATGAGTTGGGAGTTAGTTTACTATCAGCAAATCCAAATAAACAGTCCACTGGCTGAACGGAGGCCAAAGTAAAGGAGTACATGAAAACAGCTTGGCACCACCCTGCACTGTGGAGTCAGCCTTTTCTTCCCCCCTTTGAACAAGCCAACACATGTGTCTGTTGGTCACTCTCAGGTTAGAATATAAAAGGGTGGTTTACACACACACACGATCAGATAAACTGTCAGCTGTACGGGGATGGAAGTGAGCCCCACACAGTGCTGCAACCCACATCAGGCTCACATACACCTCGAAATCCTTCAGCCCCCAGAGAGTGTGTATGAGAATATGCATAAACACAGAAGCAAACCAGCTTGACTTTGCTTAGGGAAAAAAAAATAAAAAATAAGATCCCTTATGAGCAAGAGAAGGCCATGCTGAAGGCAGCATGAAGTTAGAAACCAGACCCTGCTTTACCTCCCAAGCAGCCTTGGTGCACAACCCTTTCATTCAGAGCAGGACCGTGTTCCTTGCGCTCATGTATCACTGAGCCCAGCAGGTCAGATGCAGCAAGGGCTACAAAACCCCCAGGGAAAGGCTGGTTGAATACCTGAGTGCTTAGCCCACATTAAGCTTGGGAAGCACAAAGTCCACCCTTGTGTAAGAAAGATGAGCTGGATGCTCCCCTTTTCTGCACAGAGCTGTGCCAAGGATAAACACACTTCAGGGCTACAGTAAGAGGAGTGTGAGAAGCAGAGAGAAACGTGGCTGGAGCTGGCCCATCGCAGGCTGCCTGCAAAGGGTTAAGATCAGAAAGAAGCCAGGGCCTGGCCAGGCGCCAAGGCAAGCCTCCAGCTAAATTGAAGGTGGTCAGCCCGGAGGCAGAGGCTGCTGTCCTCTCCCAGTATCCCAGCCCGCTGTGACCTGTCCCCACAAATAGCTCGGAGGCACCCAGCAGGCCCCTGGATGTGACAGTGACAGGCCATTTACAAGGTGTTGCTTAAATGCAGCTCCTCCAGCAAGGTTCCTCTCTCTAAAGGATTATTTCACACAAAGTCTTCTCTGAGCTGGGGGTAACTTAAACAGGATCCCTTTTCCAACACTGAGCTACATGTTGGCTTCCGTCTGATTTTAAAGGTGCTGAGCAGCTACTGATCCACTTGATTTTGAACTGCATAGGATACATGTGGTCAGAACCAGATGTCATTATTAGAGGCAAAGTTGGATTTTCCTTGAGGTCATTACAATCCACTGTTATCACAATGTGCAAATTGTCACGTTGTTGGATGAGAGCCTGTTTGCCACTGACTGACCTGCTCTGCTGAGCTTTTCAGCTACAGGGACTGAACTTACCACGGGCAGATGCACAAGTTAACGTAAGAGCAACTTAATGCTCTGCTCATCACACCATTGCTCTGTGTGGCTGGTAGGGAACAGTTATCAAGGAGCTGACATCAAAATTCACATTTAGATATTAACAAAACTATAAGGATGTCACACAGTTGTGAAGGGAGAACCACTGAAAAACAGGTAGAGCGACCACCATTGTGCTTTTAAAACTTAAAAAGAGAAAATCCCTTTTCATTTAGCTCAAATTACTACAGACTTTGAAAGCTCATTATATTACTTCCTAATGCTTGCAGGGGAGAGAGAGAAGTACTTGTACCCCTACTGTGCACCAGAGAACTGAAACACAGAGGGAATGGCTTGTCCATCCCAGCCTATGTCAGAGAAAAGATGAGTTAACCCACGTGCCCACCCAAAATCCACTGTGTTCCTTATAGCAAGCAGAGCCCAGAGGTCTGCAAACCCACGTCCTCCCTGGGGCCTACGTGAAAACATTGATCTATCCAGCCAGCAGCCGCACGCTGTGGCAGTGAGAGTCGTTTCCCCCAGCCCAGAGCAGGCAGCGTGACCCCACATTGGGGCTTTCACAAGCTCTGCGTGAACACGAGCTCAGGAAAAGCAAATGCAAACCGCATTTTCGCAGAACTTTTCCCCAAATGAAGGGACCTTGGTTCCTAGCCCTGGGAAAACAGCTGAAAAAGAGGCATGGATGCCAAAACCAAGGGTCTAAGAGTCAGCTTTGAAGAAACAAAGGGTGGGAACATTAGCTTTAATATGGGAATTGATCCGGGGGAGAAAGCAGGCAAGCAACAGAACAGAGACAGGCAAAAAGGAAATTTACTTTGGACCTAATCCTACAAACTTAACGCAAGAGAGACCTCTGCGGACACTGCTCCTCACCTCCGCCACTCAAAGGTCCACCCACAGCCACCGACAGACAGGCAGCCCTTGTCATCCACAGCATGGCTTGTGGGGTGGAAGGGAGGCAGATGAAGGTGAGAGTGAAGGTAGGGCACCCTGTGCCGGAGGGAGAGGGGAGCAGTTTCCTCCCACAGCCTCACCACCACTCCAACCTGGGGCTCTAGCTCTTGGGGGAAATCCAGCATCTGAGCTGCCCTTGTTCTGCTACACAAACCTAGCTGCTCAGCCCACATCTACCAGGGGACCGTGCTCCAACCTGAAATCTCGGAGACGGGAAAGCTGCCCTAAGCCCACAACTCCCTGAACAGGATCAGGAGGAACATCACGGCTGCAGACCACAGCCCCACGCAGGCACACTGCCCCGGGCTGCCCAGGCACTTCAGGCCTGGAGGAAGCGAATCGGACAATCCACGCGCCCACGCACACCACAGCCAGGCTTTGTCTGCACCACATTGGGCTGTGTGGCCGGGGGAAGTCTGCCAGCACTGCTGGTGGGCCAAGGCAGCCTCCAAACTGCTAACAGGTGGCTTCCAACAAGACCAGCCTGAGCTGGATTTGAACTGGTGCCTGAGCACAGAATGCTCCAAGTTTCCTCCTCAGCCCCCTCAACATTTTCATCTATCAGGATCTACATAGAGGAAGAAAAAAAGAGGATTCGATACGTTGAGTCCTTTCATTAGCGGTTTTCTCTGCTGCTCAGGCTCTTTGCACAGTGCCTTCTCCTTTTCAAGCATGCACCAGAGAATGAGACCTGCTTCCAAGACCTCCTGGCCTTATGCTCACATCAACAAACAGGACGGCAAGATGTAGCTGTACCCCTTCCCTTCAGCAGACCACAATGCCAAAATTAAGGGCAAAACGTTACATCGTGCACAAGGCAGGGCTGAAAGAGAGCTCAGGAGACCACTCAGCCCCACGCCATGAAACTCCCTCTTCCAGCTCCCTGCCAGATGGCTTTACTATGGGCCATTCAGCAGCAAGCCATGAAGTCGACACCAGCATCGCTGGGACAGCCCCGATGGCCGCGGCTGCCTGTCAGGAAGCCAGGACACAAGGGATTCCCACAGGAACTCAGCCAAGGTTTGGGCTGGGTGCTGTACTCTCCCATTCAAATAGCCAGGGTCTAGTCCAGTTCCTTTTGCTGAGGCAGGATCAAAGTTAGCCTGGCCTTCCCTAGCGAATCTGTTAATTGGGACATGTTGTGGTTTCCGCCACGACCTAATACTGTTGGAAAGAGAGTGGGAACTGCCTGAACCCCCTCTGGACCTCCCCTTCTTTTCCCAGAGCTGGCTTGCTGCCCACCCTATTGCTCATCACTTCAGAAGACTTCCAGGACTCATGGAGGCATGAGGGATTTTACATGCATTTAAACAACCACCTCACATCCTCCTCCTCCTCCATCCATCCATCCTTCCTTTTTCCTCTGCTCTTTTGGATGTTTCCCCAATCTCCTCCCCATTCAGCTGGTTTTCCCATCAGTATCCCAGACTTGCTCCCGCTCTTATTTATCTTCACAGCAAGACGCTCATGATTTCAAGCCCTAGTCCTATAAACCTTCTGCTGTGCCAAGGAACCTCCCTGGGCTCTCCCCATGCAAGGGGGCCCTGCAGCATCCGAAGGAAGAACCTGTGAACTTTCTGAACAAAATTTCACTGAACAAATACGGGCATTGAAGTTCCTGTTGGTTTCCTTCTCCAAACAGAAGCAGGGGGTTGCTCACTGGTGTCCACGCTGAAAGGCAGGCTACTAATGCCAAGTGGTTATCAGAGCCATCTCCTCGCCTTTGTTTTTTCCTCCCTGCGAGAGAGCCCAGTGTTTGAGGAAGGAGACAACAATGGGGGATACCCCGTCCCACCCATACCAACCTGAATCAACAGAAATCCCACGTGTCAGCGGAAGAGAGGGAGACACACAGAGAAAATGCAGAATGGCGCTGGCATTTCAGGGAGTCCTTTTTAGCTACGGCAGGAAGGTCAGAGCCAGGACAGACAACTCCAACACAATGAGCTGCCGAAGCTAAATATAAACCCGTTGAGGGCATGGATGCAGGAGTTTGTTTTTACAGTGAGCCGACAGACGATCAACATTGTGCCACATCCCTGCTCAAAATAATTCACAGCTTTATCATTACTGACAGTCTTTGTTTTTTTATCAAAGAGGCAGAGCCCATTCTTACACCCATTTGCCAGTCTAAGTCAGTGGAAAAGATTAACTGGGAATGAGAAATACTCAAAACTTTTCCATTTCTATTATGCCAGTCTAGGAAAAAACATTACATTCCTCTCCCGTGATGGGATCACCTCATTAGGGAGCCACTTATCTAGCTTCTTCACACACATGCACACATTACCCTTAATGTTACGTTAACTGCTATTAACTACTATGAACATGGTAGCTGTCAAGTCCACAGCCCTTTCCCAATAGGCCACTTGGCAAAAACTACTTTTCCTTAAACCAGGGTCATATGTTGAGGTTTCTACACTTTGCTTGCAGATATCAAGATTTGGTTGACAAACTGTTTTTGCTTGCTTACTCAGAAAAAATAACAAAAGGTGATGTCTGCCCAGCACAGTATGATTCTCAGTATGATTCTCAGAACTGCAGAGATTTTTAGAGGAAGGGGGAACTCTTGTGGAAGAAAAAGCCCAAGGTGTTAAAAGCAAGGAAAAGAGAATGTGCAAGAACAAAATTACGTAGTTAGAGATAAAATATGCTTCAGCCCCAGTGAATGGAAGGGAAAGTGCCCTAGCTAGAATTCAGGATGCTATTTTTAAGTACAGTGGTAGGAAAAGAGACAACCATGGTGCCATGCCAGTAACACATTTGTTATTTGGTGCCCAGGGAGACACTCAAATGATTCACATGGCTGGTATTTAACTTGCTATTTCTTGCTAGGCTTATGTTACAGCAGAGAAATCATTTCCTTACTCTCGAGCATGTACTTCTTGGCAATAGGCAGAGAGAGCAGCCGGATGTGACCGATGAGGGAGCCCCAGGCTTGGGCTCGAGAGAGCGGAGCTTCAGGCGGCAGCGGGCTGTATGGCTGGATCACGAAGTAAACAGTCAGCAAGACCAACCCCAGCGTGAGCAGGCCCTGCGAGAGAAAACAGGCACATAATTAATTATACTGCAGTGAGCTGATGCATCTTCAGACCAGGACACACCTTCTGGCTTGTATCAAAGGCTTGTGGCTGTGCGCTCTAAGATGAACACTCAAATTTTTGCTGTGGCTCCTCGTTCAACTGCAATGCTATTTATTATACAGAGTTGTCACTCAGTTTTATTGTTAGGGCTGTCCAAGGATGAAATTTAGCAGCCTTCAAACCCAAGCCACACAACTCTGTTCATGCATTTCAGCACTTCAAATAATCCAGCACCAGAGCAGTGAGGATTATCTACAGATAGTTCCGATTCCTCCCACCTAATCAAATAAAAGCTTGCACTTCTGCCATACCTCTTACCCAAGGTTTTCAAGGCTTTTTGAAAACAGCCATCAAGCCTTGTAACACTTTGGCAGAGTTGGCACCAGCTCCCTCCTCCATACCAGAATCCCAAATAAGCCTTAAAGAGATGACGTGACACATTTCTCCCCCCTGGCCAAAGTCAAAGAGAATCAACAGCAAAAACAAGAACAGAAGCTGAAAGTTCAAATTTCTAGTTTCCTGTTCTCCTGCCACGTTTTACAGCTTTTTATAGGACATGAGGAAGACAGCTTCAACTTTTTTTTTAAATAGAAGCCATTGTGATGATTTTGTAAAGACAACACTAAAATACAATTGAGTATTAAGCCAGTGGGAAGTTTTTCATCCTTGTAGCAAACATCTCAAACCTACTTAACAATAGCATCCTTTGCAAAACTCTTTACAGTGCCTTTTAGTTAAGGGTCTCAAAATATTTTTCTAGCACCAAGCATCATGGCAACAGGTTTATTTTATAGATTAGAAGGAGAATAAAGATGGGTAGAAGCTTGTGACAGGGTCAGAAACACAACCTGGATCTCTTCATTATTCAACCCTGAACTTTAAGGATCTACTTCCTTCCTCACATTTCCACTGAGGGTGCTGACACTGGGAATCTTTGCCTGAAGAATCAGTCCAAGTCTCATTCTCTAATAATTTAAGGAAAGAAAGGTGTTGACACATTAAACTTTCAACACACATGAGCAATTTCAAATCTCGGTCAGCTGTCTTCTGTTTTCAAACCAGCTCGTGGGACAAAGGAAGGAAGCTACGCTTCACAGCTTTTTAAATAAAGAAACTCAGAAAAATTCATCAAGAAAATGTAGTGGGAAATAAAAGGCTCAGGTGCAAAAGGAGAACCCTGACCCTCAAACGGTCTGTGCATGCACAAAAGACACCTTACCTTGTAGAGAACCACTAAGATAGGGTACCGGGGAGGTCCCCTTTGGGGTTCATTTCTTTCCAAGAGCTGCTTGATGAATTTCTCGATGGCTTTTTCAGACATCCCACACTGGTGGCCAGTCTGCCTCACTAGATCAATCGTCTCCGCTAGCTTGTCATAAATGCTGAGCTCATTGGCTGAAAGCTCCATGGCCTCTGATGAAAAATCCCTGCGGAGAGATTCAGTACATTAACAGAAAACACACTCCACCCGTACAGCTCAACACCAGTGTACGCAGAGAGATCACAGGAACATCACAACGTCTAGGAGAGAAGGAAGGCTTCTCTGGAGCAAACCTGTTTGCAGCCAAAGGCAAAACATTTAGCTACAGCCCTAACAGTCTCTGCTGATTCAGTACCTCCCCAGGGACTGAAAGAAGCCGTGAAATCTCCTGACAAGAGAAGAACCGGCCGAGATTCGCAGCTTATGTAAATGAACAAAGCTTCCCAGAAATCAATGAAACTCCATTTATTCATCCAGTCCAAATGAATCCATCCCACAAAGCAATTGCTTACCAAGTACAAGAGCCAGCAATACAAAGCTGATCATCACATACAGTAGCCAAGCTAAACTCTCCTGCACTATAATTTTAGTCACTTATCTTAACGTGGATTTGTTTTCATTAAATCGCCTGTCAGCAATAAGAACACGACAGAGAAATAAGCAATATGTGTGGGGCAAAGTTCAACAGTTTACAATTTGTTTAAATTTTCGCAACCTAATGTCCAGGCCAACTGATTATTGAGTAACAGTAATGTGATAGCAGCGTGCTCTGCAGGCAACAAAAGCTCCTACGTTCCTCTGAAAGTTTGCTTGCAGGTCATTGGTATGCAGAAACGCCACAGAACTAAATACCACAGCAAGAATCGCATTGTGAACTTGAGACAGAGACAAAATGGCATTTGACAGCAAATTATTTCCCACCACGAAATTTCAACAGGGAAGCTTGTAAGAACACACCTATGAGCGATCAACATTAAGATGGAAAAAAAAAAAAAAAAAAGAAAAAAGAAATATGTTCCTCTACCACTCCCCCTGCCTGCCACAAAGGCAGAGCCTCGCGATACCAAGAGCAGCAGATGGGTTGAAGAAAAGATGCAAAGAAATTGCTGGACAAGCTAATAGCTGCCAACGTGAGCATCCCATTGTTACAGAGACATTTAGCCTCGGAAAAACACTGCTGGGGGAAAGAAACCGTGTGTGAGGTCTTGCTTTGCTTCTTGTTTCTGAGCTGGGAAAACTCTAACCTGGATCTAACCGGGACAAGTGAAACTCTTTCCAGAGAGACACAGTTTAACGATGCATTGCCCTGAAAGCGCAGGCTGAGGACCATCATAAAACCACAAGAAGCACAATCAATACACCCAGCAGAAAATGGAAATCAGGCCTCTGTCCCCCTTCTGCTCCAAGTACCACCTGACACCAGGAACCAGCTGGTAAATCCTGTTTGCTGCTTCACCCAGTTCACCACCTCACTCAGCAAAGCCGGTCACTGTACTGCAAGAATTGTACAACTATTTACACAGGTCTGCTCTGCACACACCTCACAGCACAGTCTGCATTTTAAAAGCACAGATCTGTTTTGCTCACTTGAGAACAAGCTGACAAGTACTGTGTAACTCATTCTGGCTGCTCCCACAGGACAAATCACCCATAAATGTATGTATATAAGTATGTATATATCAAGAAATAATACTCTCTTGTTAGGCAAACAAACTTGAAATCTGATTTGCTTTTAAAGAACTGGGAGACAGCTCTCCCCCTAAACTACAGGCTTCTACAAGAAGTCAGAACTCAAAAAATGGCATTTTTAGTATCTTTTTTTCCTGCAATGCTAGGGTGTAGTTTCAGAAAAAAACCCACCCTTCAACAGGACTACCAGCTTCAGCAATTGCTTCTCTACCCACAGGATCGACTCCCCATTCTGCTCCTGCACATTTGTTTATGTGGTCACATGGTGAATCAGATCAGGAAAATTATCTGGCTGAAAAATAACCCCTGTTTGTTTGGTCAGCAGCTGCCTAAGCTTCCAAGTGGAGCAGTTAATGTCAGATGTTATATTAACATTAGTGTCAAATATCTAGCCACAGCCTTAGAAACACCACAAGAGTAAAATGCCAAATTAAAATCTAACTCTCAGCACACAATGAGAACATGCTGCACTACATTGCCAGGCTAATTAGCTCCTGACCCTGTTCTACTGCCATTCCTTGTGTTTCATACAAATATTTGTCCCAGATCTTACCACCTGAGCAGCCTCATGGGCTGACAAAGCTGCCCCAAAGCAGGTTTGATCAATAATGTCTCATTATGAATCGTAAGCCCTCCAAGACTGGGACATTTTCTTCTCATCTGTAAACCACCTGACATGCACTTGGCTTTATAAAAACAATACATTGCTTTACTAACTATTTCATTTATGTAATAGCCCAATTCATATAACAAGCAAGAGCCAGCACATCTGCAGGATATTAAATGCCTTTTTTCCCCCCCAGCTTTCCTGATTATTCTAGTTGCCTTGATGCTGCAAGTGGTGCGCCAAATGGTCTGAAAGGTTATCTAGCTTCCTCTGGCTCCTGTGTGCCAAAGCTTTCACCTGTGAAGCTCTCCCACGCTGAATTCCAGCAGATTCAGCAAACTTCCCCTGCTTGCAGGATTTGCCTGGAACCACTTAAAAAAAAAAAAAAATCCCTACAGAAATGCTTTTAAACATGGTGATTTCCTCCTCTCCAAACAGCAGAAGCATCCAACTATGATAAAATACTGAGATACATCCCAGTTCTCTCCCTTCTCCATTTGTATTCCACACCTTTGCAGACAATCCCTGCAAGTCACAGACATTAAAAACCCAACACCGCTCCCTGACAAACTCAAGAGTAACTAACCCACTTCCTCAGCTAGGAAATAAGGCATTATGCTCCCACATTGTTCTGAGAACAGATGAAGTCTTAAAAACCTAGTAACAATCCCTTTTCCCCCTTCCTATCGCCACAATACAACCAACAAAATAATTAACAACAGACTACTGTACCCGCTTTGCTGTCACACGCACGTACCGAACGAGTCCTAACCCTTGGCCACAGCAACCCCTCAGACACAGGCCTTTTAAACCCATATGTTATTGCCTTTTTTTTTTTTTTTTTTTTTTTAAAAATTTTTTTTTNTTTTTTTTTTTAAAAATGAACTTCACCACCTCAGGAGGAATAAACAGCGCTCTCTGCAAACACAAATAGCCAAGGTTCTCGGCCTGAAGGGTTTCCACCCGGTCCTACCCACAAACCCGATGCACGGCGGGTGTTTGGGGCCGGGCTGCAGAACGCTCGGTATTTAGAGAGAAACACTGGCGGAGGAGTCTTTAAAAGGGAAAAGCTTGCTCGCCTCGCTGGTGAACCTGAATCAGCGATATAAATAAAAATATATTCTCATCTGCTTTAACACCGTCTATCTGCCTCCCTCGGCCCTGCTCGGGGGGTGGGGGGTCAGGCCTCAGCCGTGGGTTAAAAACCCTCT
>VXBL01001820.1:57912-76842 GCA_013400195.1 Aramus guarauna
CTGAGACCACCCCCCAGCACCCCTTAGAATCCACAGCACCCCCAAATCCTTTGATAGCCAGATCCCACAGCATCCATGAGACCTCTCTCCACCCCCAAGTCCCCATCACAGCCCCGGCATTCCCCCGCAGCACCCACTCATCGCCCCTTCCAGCCCCTCCAGCAGCCCCCCCAGACCCCATAGCCGCTGAGCTGCATTCACGCTCCCCCACCAAGACCCATCCAGTGAACCCCACTTACCCCCAGCCCCACAGGGACACAGATACCAGTTCCCACCGCTCGAGTGCCAAGCGGTGACCACACATGGGGGTGCTAACTCCCTAAAAAGGGTGAGAAAGCCCTAAAAAGCATAGGGAAAGCTTCCAGGAGTACAGGGCTGGGAGACGGAGCAAGCAGAACCCCCCAGAGCTACTCCCGGCACGAAAAGCCCTGAGGAAAGCAGGAGCAAGGGGGTTCAGGAACAGGCTTCGGGTCCTTAATCGCAATTAAATGCCTTTTCAGAGTCAGCTGCTGGTTGCAGCTCTGATGGTGTTTTGGTACCTCTCCGGTCCCTTTTCAGCTTTGTTTAAGTTCTCAACCTCAACAACTTCCTGGAGCGATGAATTCTGCAGTTTAATTAAACATTGTGAGAAAAAGTACTTCCTCTTCTCAGGTTTGAATTTCCTGCCCTGTCAATCCCAGCGCACGAAGCGGGGCGGTCTCCGTGTCCCGGTTTTACTGTCTTTTGAGGGGAATAGGGTGAAATTCTGGAGGACGCTGCTGGGCAAGACCTGGGACCCAGCGGCTGGAGCATGGAAAGCTCTGTCCGATGATTTGTTCCCGCTTGTCAGGAGCTCGTCTGGGTTCTCTGCTTTCAAGGTGGATGCATCAAAGCAAGACGGTGGTAAACGCCTGCCGACTTTGGGCTGGTATCTGAGATCTTCTGCAATCTTGGCTTGGCTGGGGCAGCTCCTCTAATTCTTGTGGAGCGCCTAGAGGAATTACAAATGGCTCGAAGGGAAACAACTTGATTAAAAAAAAAAAAATTCCTGTGGTCCGAACAAATATGCATTTCCCTGTTGCTATTAATATCTCAGACCTTGATCCTCCTCCAAATAGTCCTGCATGCGTTTAACAGCTTGCAAATGAGCCATCCCTTTGATTCTGGAGTGGGAACGTTTGCTAGAGTCATGGATTATTAAAGGTGAAAGATGCTTTCAAATGCAACACGCTCACCGTGTTTTCCAACATGTTTTATTGCCTTCCTGGCGTTTCTCTCAACCTGACAATGAAAAATTCATTTCCAAGTTTGGGGGGGAGGTTTGGAATGGAGTAACACTTATTTTATCAACACCTTTGGGCACACACTCAATCCTTTTTTTTTTTCCTAGGCATGATTTAGAGTGGAATAAGACGGACATTTCTTTCTGTCTGCTCTTCTGGGAAGCCTTTTCTTTCGCAGATTTATCTTCTGGGCCCTGTTCAAGCTCCCCGGTCTTTGCAGCAGCAGCAATATTGCGGTTTGAAGGTATCGCTGCATTTGCTGCCATCTAATGGGAGAATTTAGCCTCGGCGACCTCAACTTTATTTTGCAAGCAAATCAAAAAAAAGGTTTCCTGCACAATCTTGCTGCCGCTTGGCAAAGCAGCATCTTCTGCACGTAATCCCAGCAAATTTAGGCAAAGGAAAAAGCTGATCTGAGGGATAGCTTTGGCATACATGCACCTGGGAACCATTGCAGACCCAGTACAAAAAGCACCTTTTTGGGCTGATCAGGCTGAAATGGTGCTTCTCTAATCATGGACCAGACTTGAAAAACGTGCTTGAGTTTATATTATTCTAAGATAAAACAGCAAAGCAGAAATAGTGGAGATGGGCCCAAACAAAATAAACCAAAAAAGCCGTTGTGAGATACCCCGAATACCAAAGCCAGGCACAGCTCTGAACTGAGCCACGTAAACTCTTCCTGAGGAGCTGTGGTCCTCAGGCTGCTCCCACTGCTCCATCAGGAGAAATATTTTATAATGAAATGCAGGAAAGAGGGAATGGACATGGAATGGGAGTATAAATATATTGCCTTAAGAAAAGTCAGTCTTTTAATGCTAGAGCCAAGGGCAGAAGGGTGGCGGCAGGGGCAGACACTTTAGGGGAGGGGAGCTTTAGTGGTACGGAGCGGTTGGAGCACGGAGATGGGGCGTGCAGAGGAGATAACTCGTCTCTAACAGACTCAGACATTCCCGCATCGCCGCAAAGTTCTGCCCTACCTGGTGCAGCTCACAACCCTGATTCTTCTGAGCATGAGCTTGGCCCATGGGCAGTCTCTGTGCATCTCCATCTGCAAATCAACATCGTTTCCACCGAGCGCTTTTGGGTATCGCGCAGAGCTGGCCCCATTTAAAGGGGTCATTCTGTGAGCAGCAGAACCAGGAAAGTCTGCTCTCACCTGGCTCTGCGCGTTGCGGGTCTCTCCCGTGGAGATTTGTCATCATCTGGTAAAGACTAAACTTAAACTGCAATTTAGTTAGTCTCACTCAGGCCTTTATTCATATAGAAGTTGCTATTCATATAGAAGTTCATAGCTTTGTGATTGCTACCCATCAGGGACTGCTAAAAACAGAAACCTGAGCTGTAACAGTCAGAAACATGCACACTGATATACTTTATTATTTTTTTTTAAATATAGTGTTATTAGAAAACAAACTCTTGCTGTCACTATATTTTTGTAAAGCAGAAACTGGCTACTAGTATATATGCTTTGCCGTAATATACATATAAATAATGGCAACAAAAAGCAAACCCACTTGAGCAGAATTATTTCCCCCAAATCTGCATGTAAACAGTCTTTAATTGCAGCTGTTGAACTGCTGGGGGAATGAGGCAACACACGTAATACATAAAAATACTAAAATATAACATTTGTAATTTTTTTTTAATTTAGTCTATATGTCTTTATCTGCAAAAATATAGTTCCCTGCATCAAGCCGTAAAAAAGAAAAACAAAAAAAACCCCAAACCCGTAACTCTTGAAGTTGTGGCATGTGCTTGTTTAGATTTTTCATGCTGAATGTTACCACTGATTCGGTACTTCACACAGAAGCCGTCTCAGCTGCAGGACAGGCTGCAGCAGTTTGCTGAGATTTGCTTCAATAGTGCAAAAATGTGTTCTGGGAGCAATGCAAGGCAAAGAGCTCTTGCAAGCGTTTATCTGATCGTATATCCCACCACCCCAGTGCTCTTTCTGTTCTCCTGGACGTGCGCTTGGGGCTTTTGAATTTTATTTTGAGCAGTTTTTAGTGGTTTTCTGTTGAGACCTGTTACTGCTCACTGACACAATAAACCCGGAAAGAGAAAAACCAGCTTTACCTTGCCTAACTGAAGAGACTTAAAACGTACATTTAGGATATACTGCATATTTCATTGTTCAAATCTGATCAGACTGTAAAGCCGAAGCAAAAGTCACCGCTGCACAGCAGCACTGACGGCCCTAAACCCCCCTGTTTTATCCACCGGCCTTGGGGCGACTCCTGGTATTCCTTTCTTTTATCCCGAGACTGGATTTTGCTCCCTGCTGCTTCCAGTATCATTCCAGCATCTCAGATCCGGCTGGGTTCTTTTTCTGCCTCTTTCCTCAGCCTGGTTTTTTTGTTTCCAAAAGAAAGCGGTAAAGTTTCCCAACAAACATTTTGGAGGGTTCGCGTGCTCTGGGATAATCGCAGGAGATGAGCGGGGAAGAGGCCAAGTGACAGCCGGCTCCTCCGCAGCGGTTTTTGCTCTCAGCACCCGAGGGAGATCAGGCAAGGCAGGCACACGGGGAGCGGAGGTGGTGTCTGAGGGCTCCTTTGATCCTTTTCTGGTTGTTGCTGCAGTTTAAAATCCCGGAGAGGGGGTTATATGTGTATCTGTCCATCACTAGCAGCAGCCCTTTTTCTTCTGGAGTGGCTCTGGTACCTCTGCCACCTTGTTTTTTAATTCATCTTCATGAACTTTGAGCAACCTGGGAGAAAAGGAAGCCGATAAGCTCGGTATTTCCCCTGTATTTTGCATTGCTGGGCTATTTGTCCTGACAAGCATCAGTAAAGGAGACTCAGCACGGCCGAAAGGAGTTAGGAACCTTCCAGCTCTGGGCAATCTGAGAACTGTGGGCTCTACTAAAAAAAAAACAAACCCAACCTAAATCAAATCCCAGAGAGAATTTATTTCGGTCAAGCCAAGGAGAAATCAGCAGCATCCCGAGAAGGGTCTTATTCATCTCCTTGCGATGCTGACTACTCAGGAGACATTTACAGCACTTCTCTCCAGCTCATCCCAGCCGTGCACGTGCTGCTCTGAGTTTTCCCTGACTTTTCGGTACGTGGAGTCTCACGTGACAGTCACGCACCAACATTCGGAATTAAAAAAGCAGGAGGGAGCCTCACCTGATTAAGCTGACCATGGCCTCAGAGACGTTGTGGCCCGAGGCAGCGCTACATTCGTAAAACATGAGATGGTGCTCCTGGAAGACACAGAGCCCAAATAGAAATGTCATATTCTTGTATTGGAATAGCTTAATACGGGAGTAAATAGCCATGGGACAGTCACGGTCAAGGAGAAACAGGAGGGACTCAAGGAAACAAATAACTCAATAACTTATTTACTGGAATATGAGGGTGAAATCCAGCTTTTCTCATAGCTATGACACCAACTTTTAATACTGAGGAAAAGGCTGACGCTGCAGACAGAATGAGATGTGATGCCTTCTGGTCAGTGGAGCGAAAATGGAGATGTAACAGGATGTTCCCAGGTCTTTCATGCCTGCCAGTGTCTGGTTTGGGGAAAAAAAAAAAAAGCATCTAATCCCTTGTCCTGCTGCCTCCGTTTGTAAAACTGGTCAACGGATACTGGTCCAAATCCCATAAACTTTAAAATCAATTTGGTAAAGGTGAGATTCTTCTCATGTAATTTTTTATTAGCCATCTACATTTGGAGAGACTAATCGTACTTTAAGCATTTCAGTATCTTTAAAACAGGATACAGCTTGGTGGTTGTGGTTTTATTATTTCTGTGATGATGGGGAGATACATGACACTTCACAGCAAAGAAGCAGAGCTGAAAACGTTTTAATTCCTAGATCCAGTTCTGTAAACTGTTTCACTGGGGTGGGGCTGAGTCAAAACTAAAACGGGAAAGGGAAAGCAAGGCAGGGAGGGCTGAGAGATGGGTTCAGAGATCACTTTGCCAACCACTGATGCACAAAAGGTAAATTAAGGAATTTCACCATTCCCCAGGTCCCTCAGGCTGGTGGCATCCATCCTTAGCTGTCCTTGCCTAACTTGGGTGGACAGCAGGCTTTCGCGGGGCCACGCACCTACCTTGGCCAAGCGTTCCCCCTCCTCTGTAGGGACTCGTCTCTCTGCAGCGCAGTCGGTTTTGTTCCCGAGAAGCAGAATAGCCACTCCATCTTCTGCTCCTTCCTGGGCAATTAAAGAGGGGAGGGTCAGGAGAGCATCTGAATCTCTCCTGAATCGCAGCTGACCATACTGTCCAGACACGTGGAGCACTGTGAAGCATGCCCGTGGATTTGGGCCGATAACAAACCCTTAAATTCTTAACCGAATTTAACAGCATTTAAGAAAGGGATTTTTTCCCCTTGAATCACCTGTCCCGGTCTGTTAACAGGGCAGAGCACGGAATGAGTTACCCTTGTAGTGAATTCACTTTGTGTTCGACTTCACGAACCCTCCAGAAGATGCTCTGGCCGAGATTTACAGGCACTGAGCAAGGCACATCCCATTTTGTTCTGGTGTTTTTAAACACTGACTTTGTACGGGAAACCTCTGACAAGAAATTTTTAATAAGACACGAGTTACCTCTTGTTTCCCAGGACTCAATGTGGGCTATTCCTGCGTTAAAAGTGTTATCAAAATCACTTTCAACAGTTTCCATTCCTCTGCACTGGTTTTTAATTTTTAAAAAAGTTGATAATTATCATAACAATGCTGTCAACAAACTACCCCAGGAAACACTGCAAAAATGTGAAAGTTGTCAATATCTGAATTTATATCCTCCAAGAAAAATTATTTTCTAACCAAAGCAAAGTAAATGCCAAGCCAAAGGGCTTGGTCACCCCCAGATGTCCATCCCTAACCGGTGGCAGAGGTCAGGTGGGAAACGCCGATCTCAGAGTCACCACCAGTTCCAAGACCTTGGGGACAGACGAGATGTTCCTGCTTCACCCACCTGGATGCAGCTCAGCCAGTAGCGCACGTCTGAGAAGGAGTACTCCGACGTGATATCGTACATCAGCACGACCCCGTCTGCCTTCCGGAAGAACTGCTTGGTGATGCTGTGGTACCTGCGTACATTTTAAATAGTCATCGATGAGGTCTAAGGAGGTTTCACCTAGGAGTGATCTGAAATCCCAGTGGGAAAGCTGGAAATGCATGTCTACAAAAAACCCCAGATTTTGCTCCTATCCTGATCACAGAGGTCATACCAACATCCTGAGTGCTTATTTTTATCTTAATTACTTCCTTTATTATTCTTTATCAAAGCACACACTGTACAGAGTCCCTTCTTAAACAATCCCTCCTTTGCTTAGCAAAGCCAAGAACATTCATTTCCTCTGAACTACCAGAAAAAACCCAACAAACCATAGGTTGCTCCCCTTCAGCAAACAGCACAGCACCTTACCTTTCTTGACCGGCTGAGTCCCACAGGCGGAGAGCGAAGCGCTTGTTGTCCACGACAATGTTTTTGACCTGATAATCCAGTCCTAGGAGACACAAAAAGGGATATTTTGATACTGTAGAGTTCATCCCCGTGACAGAGGATGGATGGATGGATGGATGGATGGATGGATGGATGGATGGATGGAGAAGGCACATGGTGCAGGTGTGGTCTGAGGCTGCCGGTCAAGCGGGCTGATCCTAAGTGAACCTCCAGCTTTTAGATCTTTGATGGCTGGATTTTGGGAAGGTCTCTAATCTCATGATGAGTAAAACCAGGCTGGCTAAGAGAGGAGAATATAGCTGAAAGGCAAAGCAGAGAAAAGCACTAGGGCCATTAGTATCGGTGCACTAGAGAGGGCAAAGAGGACCAGCGTTGCCTGTCCAGGAGCATTCAGGTGTGTGAAATTGGTGGTCCTATTTAGTCCTTGGGGACAGGTCATATAGCACGCTTGGCGTGAGCTGTGACACGTATGTAATGGCCACCAGCAGCTTGTGGGGTGGTGGAAAGGGAATTGTGAAAGTCACCCGAGTAAGTGCAGAGCCGTGTGGGAGAGGAGCTGGCGGAGACCTACCTACTGTGGCGTTGAGGTGCGGGTTGAAGGTGTCAGCGTGCAGCCGGTACAGGAATGATGTTTTGCCCACATGGGAATCCCCGACAAACAGCACATTGTAGAGGTGGTCTGGGTCCAGGGAGGCTTCAGGTGAACCCCTTGGGGCAGCTCCTGCCCCATCTGCAGTCATGGCCCCTGGCTGTCCTGAGCTGGGCTTGCCTTCCTGGATCCTTCTCTGCCCAACCTCTTGCTTCTTCTCCCGTTGACCAACATTGAGGTCTTTGCTCTGTTTTTCCGAGAGCTGCGTTTGAGGCTCCATGCTGCTGATGGCTGCATCCCCCAGTGAGCTGTCTCTCAGGACCATCCCCAACTGATCGTTGCCAGCATCTTCCTCCTGTCGGTCCCTTGTGTGAAGTGTTGATGCTGGTGGCACCTCTTGTTTTGGAGGCTCAGCAGGTCCAGCAGCTACCTGCTCCGTTTCCATCACATGCAGTGGCTTCTCCTCCGGCTGCTGGGGAGCAGTCTGAAGCCTCACCTTAACTGCCTGTGCTGAGACCTGCTCCTGAAGCTCACTTTGGGCTGCCTGTCCCGAATCACCTAGCCGCCGCACATCTGGAACGAGAATATCCTCCTGCATCATCTTTTCCAGCTTTAGCGTGTTGATTTGTAACGTCACCTCGGAGACCAGGGGGGCCAGCGCAGACGTGCCATCATCATGGCCCTGCTTTATCCCTAGACTCTGAACATCAAGTAAAATCTTTGCCCCTGCCTCCAGCCTCCCTCCCTGCACCCCTTCCAGACCTTGAGCTCCATCCAACGGCCTGTCCTCTGCATCAGCCCTCTCTCCCTGCGGTATTTCCAGTGCCTGAGTATCCTCCAGGATCTGCCCATCTCGACCAGAGAGTGCTCCCAGCATCACTTCCAGACCAGGACCCTCAGCAGCACGCTGAGGATATAAAGCGTCCTCAGCCGGAGGGGACACGTGTGCACCAGCAGCCCCCTCCCACACATCTGCGATGTGAGCCTCCAAACCAGGAGTCTGGCTCTGCTCCCCTTCCCACATCCCAGCTGCACCCAGGGGTGCCAACTCTGCCTCTGTGCTCCCTCCTGAGGTTGACCTGAGCAGCTCTGCAAGTGGCTGGACGTTGGCCTCAGCGCTCTGGTCCTTCACTGTATCCAGGGTTACAGCCTCCTCCCAGGGTTGCACACCCTCACCAGCCCCCTCTCCCTGCCTGGTGGCCACTCCCTGGGGGACAAACACACGCTGCTCGTCTGACGGTCCCCCATCCTCAGCCTCTTCTCTGAGACATACGGCTGCACGGTCCCCCCATCCCTGGGGGGTTTCTGGGCTGGCACCCCCACACAGCTGTGTGTCTGCCTGAAGATCCTCTGCCTCCACCACTTCCACTAACTCTGGTTTATCGACCTGATCCAGGGGTTGCACATCTGGAGCCACATTCCCTCCCTGCTCTGTGTCCAGGGAGCCGGCCACACTCGGGGGCTGCAGATCTGCCTCCATGCTCCCTCCTGGGGTCAATTTGGGCTTGTCCACCTCTGCAATCAGCTGCACGTTGGCCTCAGCGCTCTGGTCCTTCACTGTAGCCAGGGTTACAGCCTCCTCCCAGGGTTGCACACCCTCACCAGCCCCCTCTCCCTGCCTGGTGGCCACTCCCTGGGGGACAAACACACGCTGCTCGTCTGACGGTCCCCCATCCTCAGCCTTTTCTCTGAGACATACGGCTGCACGGTCCCCCCATCCCTGGGGGGTTTCTGGGCTGGCACCCCCACACAGCTGTGTGTCTGCCTGAAGATCCTCTGCCTCCACCACTTCCACTAACTCTGGTTTATCGACCTGATCCAGGGGTTGCACATCTGGAGCCACGCACCCTCCCTGCTCTATAACCACATAACCAGCTTCACCAGGTGGCTGCAGATCTGCCTCTGTGCTCCCTCCTGGGGTCAATTTGAGCTTTTCCACCTCTGCAATCGGCTGCACGTTGGTCTCAGCGCTCTGGTCCATCACAGGCTCGTGCGGCAGCTCACACTCACCCAGCCCTTGTGCCCCATCCTCAGCCTCTTCTCTGAGACATACGGCTGCACGGTCCCCCCATCCCTGGGGGGTTTCTGGGCTGGCACCCCCACACAACTGTGTGTCTGCCTGAAGATCCTCTGCCTCCACCACTTCCACTAACTCTGGTTTATCAACCTGATCCAGCAGTTGCACATCTGGAGCCACGCACCCTCCCTGCTCTATAACCACGTAACCACCTTCACCGGGTGGCTGCAGATCTGCCTCTCTGCTCCCTCCTGGGGTCAATTTGAGCTTTTTCGCCTCTGCAATCAGCTGCACGTTGGCATCAGCACCCTGGTCCTCCAGTGTGCCAGGGGCACCAGCCCCCTCCCATGGCTGCTCCTCTGCACCAGCCCCCTCTCCCTGCCCGAATCCTGCCCCGTGCAGATCCATCACGGGCTCATGTAGCAGCTCACGCTCACCTTGTGCCCCATCCTCAGCCTCTTCTCTGAGACATACGGCTGCACGGTCCCCCCATCCCTGGGGGGTTTCTGGGCTGGCACCCCCACACAACTGTGTGTCTGCCTGAAGATCCTCTGCCTCCACCACTTCCACTAACTCTGGTTTATCAACCTGATCCAGCAGTTGCACATCTGGAGCCACGCACCCTCCCTGCTCTATAACCACGTAACCACCTTCACCGGGTGGCTGCAGATCTGCCTCTCTGCTCCCTCCTGGGGTCAATTTGAGCTTTTTCGCCTCTGCAATCAGCTGCACGTTGGCATCAGCACCCTGGTCCTCCAGTGTGCCAGGGGCACCAGCCCCCTCCCATGGCTGCACATCTGCACCAGCCCCCTCTCCCTGCCCGAATCCTGCCCCGTGCAGATCCATCACGGGCTCGTGCGGCAGCTCACGCTCACCTTGTGCCCCATCCTCAGCCTCTTCTCTGAGACATACGGCTGCACAGTCCCCCCATCCCTGGGGGGTTTCTGGGCTGGCACCCCCACACAGCTGTGTGTCTGCCTGAAGATCCTCTGCCTCCACCACTTCCACTAACTCTGGTTTATCGACCTGATCCAGGGGTTGCACATCTGGAGCCACATTCCCTCCCTGCTCTGTGTCCAGGGAGCCGGCCACACTCGGGGGCTGCAGATCTGCCTCCATGCTCCCTCCTGGGGTCAATTTGGTCTTGTCCACCTCTGCAATCAGCTGCACGTTGGCCTCAGCACCCTGGTCCTCCAGCGTGCCAGGGACACCAGCCCCCTCCCATGGCTGCTCCTCTGCACCAGCCCCCTCTCCCTGCCCGAATCCTGCCCCGTGCAGATCCATCACGGGCTCATGTAGCAGCTCACGCTCACCTTGTGCCCCATCCTCAGCCTCCTCCCCCAGCTGCATGGCTGCACGGTCCCCCCATCCCTGGGGGGTTTCTGGGCTGGCACCCCCACACAGCTGTGTGTCTGCCTGAAGATCCTCTGCCTCCACCACTTCCACTAACTCTGGTTTATCAACCTGATCCAGGGGTTGCACATCTGGAGCCACGCACCCTCCCTGCTCTGTGTCCAGGGAGCCGGCCACGCTTGGGGGCTGCAGCTCTGCCTCCATGCTCCCTCCTGGGGTCAATTTGAGCTCCTGTGCCTTTTCAAGCAGCTGCACGTTGGCATCAGCACCCTGGTCCTCCAGCGTGCCCAGGGCACCAGCCCCCTCCCATGGCTGCACATCTGCACCAGCCCCCTCTCCCTGCCCGAATCCTGCCCCGTGCAGATACATCACTGGCTCATGCAGCAGCTCACGCTCACCCAGCCCTTGTGCCCCATCCTCAGCCTCCTCCCCCAGCTGCATGGCTGCACGGTCCCCCCATCCCTGGGGGGTTTCTGGGCTGGCACCCCCACACAACTGTGTGTCTGCCTGAAGATCCTCTGCCTCCACCAGTTGCAGCGCCTGAGCCTTAACTGGCAACAGCCCACCCAGGTCTGGGCTCCCCACAGGTGTTTCTGCTGGGGAAGTACCCTCACCCTGCACCCCAGCAGCACCCGTCTCCTCCCCCAGCCCCAACTCTGGTTTGTCATCCTCCTCCCGTGGTTGCCCACCTGGAGCCATGCTCCCTCTCTGCTCTGTCCCCGGGGAGCCGACCTCTCTCGGGGGCTGCAGCGCTGCCTCCGCCTCTGCAAGCGGCTGCACGTTGGCATTGCTGCTCTGGGCCTCCAGCGTGCCCAGGGCACCAGCCCCCTCCCATGGCTGCTCCTCTGCACCAGCCCCCTCTCCCTGCCCGAATCCTGCCCCGTGCAGATCCATCACGGGCTCATGTAGCAGCTCACGCTCACCTTGTGCCCCATCCTCAGCCTCCTCCCCCAGCTGCATGGCTGCACGGTCCCCCCATCCCTGGGGGGTTTCTGGGCTGGCACCCCCATGCAGCTGCATATCTGCCTGAAGATCCTCTGCCTCCACCAGTTCCAGGGCCTGAGACTTCACCAGGAACAGCCCATCCTCATTGTTGCCCCCTCCCTGCACCAGTTCCAGCTCCCCCTCCTCCTCTGCATGCTGTACATCTCCATTCACCTCCACTCCTGGCCTCTGTGCCCCAAAAGTCATCACAGGCAGAGGAGCGGGGTCCCCCCTGCCAGCACTAAATTCAGTGGCCTCAGCGCCAGGCTGCTCCTCTGCACCAGCCCCCTCTCCCTGCCCGAATCCTGCCCCGTGCAGATCCATCACGGGCTCGTGTAGCAGCTCACGCTCACCTTGTGCCCCATCCTCAGCCTCTTCTCTGAGACATACGGCTGCACGGTCCCCCCATCCCTGGGGGGTTTCTGGGCTGGCACCCCCACACAGCTGTGTGTCTGCCTGAAGATCCTCTGCCTCCACCACTTCCACTAACTCTGGTTTATCGACCTGATCCAGGGGTTGCACATCTGGAGCCACATTCCCTCCCTGCTCTGTGTCCAGGGAGCCGGCCACACTCGGGGGCTGCAGATCTGCCTCCATGCTCCCTCCTGGGGTCAATTTGGGCTTGTCCACCTCTGCAATCAGCTGCACGTTGGCCTCAGCGCTCTGGTCCTTCACTGTAGCCAGGGTTACAGCCTCCTCCCAGGGTTGCACACCCTCACCAGCCCCCTCTCCCTGCCTGCTGGCCACTCCCTGGGGGACAAACACACGCTGCTCGTCTGACGGTCCCCCATCCTCAGCCTTTTCTCTGAGACATACGGCTGCACGGTCCCCCCATCCCTGGGGGGTTTCTGGGCTGGCACCCCCATGCAGCTGTGTGTCTGCCTGAAGATCCTCTGCCTCCACCACTTCCACTAACTCTGGTTTATCAACCTGATCCAGGGGTTGCACATCTGGAGCCACGCACCCTCCCTGCTCTGTGTCCAGGGAGCCAGCCACGCTTGGGGGCTGCAGCTCTGCCTCCATGCTCCCTCCTGGGGTCAATTTGAGCTCCTGTGCCTTTTCAAGCGGCTGCACGTTGGCATTGCTGCTCTGGGCCTCCAGCGGTTGCACATCTGTTCCCGCTCTACCTTCCTGCGGGTCAGCGGGTGGCACAGCCAGCGGCAGTGGCACCTCTGCAGCCCTGCTCCCTCCCCACGCTGCGTCTCCCCTCGCAGACTCACCCTGCGGCTCTGCTGCTCTGGGTTGTGTTACCTCCACCTCCCCTTCCTCGGCCCCAGCTCCTCTGCTCCCTCCACGCTGGGCTGGGGCCGGCGGCACGTCGGCATCCAAGGTCTCTCCCCAGGGCTGCACCTCCGCACTGACGTGCTCTTCCTCTAGCATCCCCGCGTCAGAAGCCACTGTCACCTCGGGGAGGACATCGTCCCCCTGGGCTGCTCCCACTCTCACCTCACCCCAGGATGGCAGCTCTGGCTCCAGGTGCTCTCCAGGCTTTATTTCAAGTTTTTCTGAGAGCCTCAATGGCAGGTCAGCCTCTTCCCCCAGCCCTGCACCCGGGTGCTGTGCACACTCCTCCGGAGCCGCAGCCGGGCCAAGGTCATCCGTGGCAAGCTGCCATCCTGCTGCTAGACCTGCCTCCCCAGCCTCGGGTGGCTCAAAGCCTGCCTCCGGATTTTCTCCCTGGTTTAATGCCACTTCCTTAGCTTCTCCCAGGAGCTGTGCCTTTTCCCAACCTATTTTTTCCTGCATCCATCCTTCTCCCTCCACCTCCACGAGTGCCTGCTCTCCTGCCTCCACGCTCTCTCCCAGTGCTCCTTGCGGATGCTCAGCTGCCTTTAGCATCAGTTCCTTCACACCAGGGCCCTTTCCTTGCAGGAATAACATCGTCCGTGCCTCCTCCAGACTCTCTCCCTGCTCTGCCCCCGGCTCCTGAGCCCTGCGGTTCCTGGCTCCCATGGACGCACCAGGCTGTGTCATGTCTGGAGCGTGAAGTTCAGCTGTGGCTGGTCCCTCTTTCAGGTCTCCTTCGAACAGCTCGTGACGGACGTGGCTGGACAGGGTCTCTCGCATGACCCCAGGGGTTGTACCATGGGCTGCAGCTGCCTCTGGCCCCATTTGGGGCTCAGCATCATCCTGGGGGTGATGGGCAGTGTCTGCCAGCACGGGAGGTGCACCCAGTGCCTGTGGCTTCAGCTGTTTGCTCAGAGCTGCTATTGCATCATTCATCTCTCTTAGCAAAGAGCTTTGGTCAGAAAAGCGTTCCTCTTTCAGAAATTCTGGGAAAGGGTCCTCTTCTGTGGCGCTCGGTCTTGGCTGGGGTCCCAAAAGGCTTATTTCTTGTGGTGGCATTTCCCAAACCCTGGAAAGGGCAGAAAAGTGGGGGGATGAGCCCAGTCCCATCCCCACTTCAGGCTCCAGCTCCCTCCCATCCATCTGGGCCGGTACCTGGAGGGTGTCTCCTCCACTACCTCACCCCATCCTTCTCCAAACCCAACCATATTTACCCTCCGGGTGTACTGGAAGCTCACACAGGCAGCAGTTGGGGACAGAGGAGAAGGGGATGCACACCCAGGGAGCCAGACCTGGGGCTGTATCCTGCCCGCAAGCAAGCGTGCCTCTTCCCAGGCTCTGTATTGACATGATGGGAGATGAAAAGACAACCCGGCCAAGTATGGCGAGTGTCTGAGCCAAGGGAGCGATGCAGGGGGGCAAGCTGGGGTAAGAGATCTGATCTCCAGGATGAGAGGTGCGTGGGTGGGAAGGAGCATTAAAAGGAATAAATACTTGTGTTTTGCCTGGGGAGGGTGGAGGACTTGGGTGCTTGGTACCAGCTCACAGATGTTGAGGGCACAGGCTGAAGCAGCAGCTGTTGCCCAGGACCCCTTACACTTGGTGGATGCTCTTGGCTTTGGTGCTGTGGGACCCCAGCCTGATCCGCATCTCGGAGTGGTGCTTCTCGCTCTTCTCCAGACTCGTCTGCAGCAAACAGGGAGAGGAGAGGAGAGAGAAAAGCACTTGGCAAGGGAGCATATCTACGTGAAATGGTGCTGAGCTTTCCAGCAGGTATCCAGACGTACCCACTCAAAATCTGGGGGGGTATCAGAACTAACATACTGCTACCCGTGCCCTTCCCAAGCATCTGTAGGGCACCGTGCTGACCCAGTTTGAGAAAGCTTTTAGGGGAGGCAGTGCCCCCACTGCAGAAGCACCCCGTGCTCTTGGGCTCCCCAGCAGTCCCAAACCAAACAGCCCGATGCCCTGGAGCACGGACACCCCGTCCCATCCCCACACACCCAGCCGAAGTACCTGTGGGGACATTGGCGTCTTGCCGGGCAGCTCTGTCGCCTCTCTGTACCTGCAAACAGAGAGCACAGGGGTCAAAATGGCCATCGCACCCTCTTCACCATCCCTACCCCAGGGCTGCCCCCAGCTGCATAGGCAGCGATGGGCTGGAGAAGGACAGCAAAACCCCCAACCCTTGCATCAGTCCTGGTTGGATCCTTCTGGGTGAAGGACATCCCTATCTCTGCCAGCACTGCCCTTGAGGGACACATTCAATGCATGATGCTGATAGTTCTGGCTTTTTTTTCTGATGCTTTTCACACCAAACCACGATTAATCTGCACTGTGGAAACCACTGAAGCATCACAATGGCTGAGACCCACCAAACTCCTTCCGCATCCACTGCAGCCCCCAGGAGGAAGCCACGTATGTGCAGAGGGATATGACGATCACTCAGCTACTCACCCAGACTCCTCCACATGCTCCCAAGCCACCGCGGCCCTCGCTGTCCGCAGGCGCCCGTGGGTCTGCTGGAGCTGCTGCTGGAGGTGCTGCAGGCGGTCCTCCAGCACCCGGTTGCTCTCCTCCAGCTGCTGGTTTTCAGTGCTGGTGGCTTGCTGCGTGCTGCGCAGGCTGCGGCACCGTGCCTCCAGCTGTGGGGACAGCAACCAGGACACTCACACCCCACCAGGACCCCCGTGAAGAAAAAAAAAAAAAAAAAAAAAAAAAGATGGATAATCATCTCCTCTAGACCTGGGACTGAATGGTGTCCCCCCACCCTCCCTGAGGGTGGTGGGTGGGAAACTCAGCTTGGATCCTCTGGGGATGGAGGGGAGCATTGGGATGGGGTGAGAAAGGTGGTGGTGGAGGTCCTGTGTGGCAACCTGCATCAAGGGCTGGTGGGGACACTCCGGGATCAGCTGCACAACACCGTGTTGCTGCCATGGGCGCAGCCCAGAGACCTGAACACGCAATGGGGGGGCTGGGGCCAGCTCACCTCCATCTGTGCCACGACCAAGCGCTGCACCTCCCTTTCGCTGGCATCCAGCGCTCGCTGCAGCTCCACGTCGTACTGGTGGCTCCGGGCCGTGCTCTGGGGTGACAACAAGGATGTTAGCACACACTCACCCATCTGGGAGCTTCCTCAGGGGTTTGGGGGTGCTGGGTCCCCTCCCAGGATGGGTGGCAGGGGGAGAGGAGCAGCTGGTGACCCACCTCCTGCTGCAGCCGCTGCTGCTCCTGCTGAATCTGCTGCTCCAGGGCCTCGCAGAGCTGCTGCACCTCCTTGTCGTGCTCAGCCACACGCCTGCCAGGGATAGCAAGGCCAGGGGGGTGGTCAGACCCTGCTGCAGTGGGTGCAGCTCCTTGAGACCCCACATTGCCCACAGGATCTGCAGGCTGCAGCCAGGTCTGCCTGGAGAGGTTCACTCGGTGCGGATGTGTCCAACTGTCTGAGTCCAGCACTTTTGCCATCACTTTTGTCATGCCGAGCATGACTGTAGAGGGAGCCCGACCCCAAATGTCAGCTCCGAGTGAAACCTCTGCTCCAGCCACTGATGGAGATGCTGAAAGCACCCGGGTTTCTCCCTCCTTGGGTGCATCTCCACAACTGGGGTGAGTAGGGGGCCCCATCCCTGTCCCCATCCTTCCTGTCCCGTCCCTCTCCACCACCCTGGGGTGACTCACTTGTTCAGGGTCACCTCCAAAGCCTCCTTCTTGCTCTTGGCCTCTTGGATGCGGTGCCTCATCTTGGCCAGAAAGTCCTCCAGGTTGCTCAGGAGCTGAGGTTCGTCCTGCCGGAGCTTCACCCAGAGCTGCCAGATCTCCTGTCTACAGGGAGAGGGTTTTTTTGCAGTAAGCATCCCCCTGAAACCCCCCAAGACAGGCTGGCTATGGGGTCCTGGGTCATTTAGCTCATACCATTTGGGACGTGTGGTCCTGGGGGACAGATTAGCATTGGGGTGACCACAATCCTGTCCCCTGCCCCCGTGCTTGGGCCAAAGGCACCTCCAAGCCATTTCTGGACTCGCTGCCTGCATGGGGATCTCCTACCCCAAGCCTTTCCCCCTCTACACCATCCTGCAGGACGCCCATGGGTGCTAAACAGGGTGGCTTACTCTTCAGAGATGTTGTCCGTGCCCAGCTGGTCCATAAAGGCAGCAAAGTGTCTGCACTCCTCGCTGTCCACACCCTCCAACACTGGGCTGGGGGGGACCAAGCGGCCTCTCCGGGACGTTGTTTTCAACTGGCGGTGATCCCTGGCAGCTTTTTGGGAGCTCAGGAACTGCCCTGTTGACAGACACCCCAAACCCTCAGTGCCCGGCCACGGCAACAGCAAAGCCCAAACCCCAACACTTCCCACCCCATGGCTTCGACGAGCCACTTTGGCACAACAGGCCCCTTCACCAGGTGAGAGCCAGGCACGGGGACAGTTTCTGGGCCATCACGTACCACCCAGCAAGGGGAACGTTTCAGGTCCCCCCTGGGGTAGCACGGGGGCTGCATCCAGGACCACCTCGGGCTGCTCAGAGGCAGCGTGCCGGCACTTACAGAGCCCGGCAGTGAACTCCTCGGTGCTCAACCGCCCGGTGCCAGCAGCATCCAACCCATCAAAGACGAGCTCCAGCTCCTCCATGCTGCATGGGAAATTGTCCTCCTGCAATCTCTAAGAACAAAGCAAATGAGGGGAAAAAACCTTCCCATCATCCGGTCTCCAGCCACCCTGGTGGCATTTGACCCAAGAAGACATCCCCATCCCTTACCTGCATGTCCGAGCGGGTGATAAACCCCGCCTGGTCCTTGTCTCGCTCCCTGAAGAAGTCCTGCACCCTCTCCATTATTTCGGATGCCCACGGTGGCTCCTCGCCAGATCTGGGGGCTGCAGGCGGTGCCTTGCCGGAGCCCTCGCGCAGCTGCTTGCGCCGGCTGGAGCCCATGCGCCGGCCCTTGGTGGCCGCCCGGCGCTCGGCCATGGCTCCCGGCTCGTTCCCGTCGAGGGGGAAACCGGCGGGTGCTGAGCCTCAGCTGGCTCTCTCCTTGCCAGAGACCTTTGATCCGGGGCGGTGGGAGACGGTGGAGCACGACCGAGCTGGAAATTCATTTTGGCTGGTGTGAAAGGCCAGCGGGTTTGGCGATAGGAGGAGAAGTGCTTATCTCCGATCGCACAGGGCAAACGGAGCCTCGACCAGCAGCGAGCAACAGCCGTCCCCACCGGCTGCGAGCCCAGCACCCACCGGACAAGCAGCTTCTCCTGCCACCGGCCACGCGCCCATCCCAAACGTCCCCGTGCTCTGCCCTGGCTATGGGGGATGCGCAGGGCACCGGCACCGCTGGGGCTCGAGGGCCACCTGGGAAGCGGCACGGCCGGGAGGTGACACCAGCAAAGGACTGGCCGAGGCGATGCCAGAGGTCTGGGCAAAACGTGGTGGTTCCACCTGCTTTGTCGGAGCTCAGCAGCAGCTTTAAACTTCCTCCCCCAGCTTTCACAGCCATGAGTCACCTCCGGGAAGAGCCGCGCGAGACCGCGGGGAGGTTTTCATCACGCCTGCGCGCTCGCCCTGGCTTGTGGGGTCTGAGCTTGGGACACCCCCCCCACTCCCCTCTCCCCATCCTGGGTGGGTGACAGCATCACCGACAGCCACCGCACCATCTCCGTGGGGGTTTATTCTCTGCACGGCAAGCCAAAAAAACGGAGTGAAGGAAACCACGGCCGTGGAGCGCGGCTGATGCGGAGCCAGCTGCAGCCCGGGGACCCCCCCCCAGCTGCTCCAGCCCTCTGCCCCTTTCCTTTTGCAACGTGAAATGGTGCTTCTGCTAAATCCTGGGGTGCACCAGAAATGTGGGAATAAGCCTCCAAAACATCCCCTTCCCCTTGAAGTGCAGAACCGGCAAGCACTATCCGATAGCAACACGTGGAGGGTCTTGAGGAGTCACCGGAGCCCCCCGGGACACCCGGCAAGCCAGGGGCAGAAGCTGAGTGCCTTTAGGGTGCTCCCAGCCTCGGAGAGCAGAAACAGGAGCTG
>VXBL01001820.1:88866-118929 GCA_013400195.1 Aramus guarauna
TTTTTTATCTCTACTAACAAGCTTTTTTCTTTTAAGTGGGAAACGTGAAGGCTCTTAATGAAACACTCACGCTCCAGCAAAAGTCTAAATGAACCCAGTGTTCGGCTGAATGGCGTTTATATCCCAGCGAAGACTGTTTTCCCATCAGCTCTTTGAAGTGCCCAATTAAGTGATTTTATACTAATAGGATTTTCCCAGGAAAGAAAGACAAGAATGACAAAACGCTGAATGCTTGATTAACTCTGCCCCTAAAAGAACTCGGATCGTGTTAATTGACTGTTTCCCTGCCATATACAGTCCTTGTTTGCTCCATTTATGAAGGCATTTTGATGAGACACCGGACCCAGCAGAGTGGAAATAGAGTCCCACCAAGCACAAATGGGGGATGAGACAGTCCCTAAAACAAGGCCTTTGCTTACTGGAAATATTCCTGGATGCGGGAGCCAGGCTATGAATCGGGCGCTTCATTCGGCCCCTCACTCATTTTCATCCAAGATTGTTTTTAGCCCCATTCACAGTCATTAACGTAATTGCTTCACTGACTTTCCATGAGCAGCTTGGAAGCTTTGTGGGCTGGTTTTTTTTTTTTGGTTTGGTTTTTTTTGTGCTGGCAGCAAAGGACTTCATTGTTCAGAGCCCGGCGAGGGCAGCAGGGAGTACCTGGCTTCGAACCTCGGGCTCGTCTGCCTGTTTATTCACTTGCTGCTGCACCTCATCCAGTGCGACCCCGGAGCAAGGCAGGACCGTGCAGACGGCCGGCACTCATGGAGGGGACACGGACGTCCCGCTGGGAATTGGGATGAACAGCTCCAGCCTTTTTGCAAAGCTCCGCGTAGGGAATAAGGTCCATCCAAAACGTTCGCAGGGTTGGTTTTGGGTTTTTTTTTTTTTGCAGCCAGCTCTTCCCTGCAGGCACCTTGGCGAGGGCAGGGGAAGCTTCCCACTGGGGTGGCACCGGGCAGGGGGAGGACAGGGACTTCTCCAGGACCACCGGGACCTTCCGCAGCAGGATTCACCACGTGGGTGGGAATAAGCAAGCGGAGCGTGGGGCAGAATTGCTCCCGTCCATGCGGCGTAGGGGGTCTCCAGCCCTCGGCAGTTCCTGCTGCAGTCAGGCCCATGGGAAGCTGTCGAGCGATGTAACTTCTTCCCCATGGGTGACACGTGTGGCACGGCGCTGCTGCTGAGCGCTGCTCCCCGAGCCATGGCCTTGCTTGAAATCCACCGAGAGCACGATCTGGCCCTTTCTAGCCAAGCGTGAGAAGGAGGTGACCACGGAGCTCTCGACTAACGCTTGCTCACCACGTGTGCTTTAAAAATAATCCCCGATTCAGCGGAGCACTGTCTGCCCGGAGCAGTCAGACAAAGGGATGGGGCGTCTGCGAGGCAAGTCTCTCTGCTCCCACTCGCAGAGGCAGTGGTGCTGAGCCCCAAACCCACAGCTCTGGGAGACGGGTGCTGGTCCGCTCGCCCACACCGGTACCCGCTGGCGCTGCCAGGCGGCGGCTCACCCGGTGTCAGCATCTCCCCACGGGCGTTTTGGGAATGCTGTCACCTCGGGTGAGGGCGGGCACGGGGCCGTGGTTCGCTTCGCCCTTGTGCTGGGGGGTGAGGAGCAGGGCTGGGTGTGGGGCAGAGGAGGAGGAAGGGGCAGAAAAAAAAAAAAAAAAGCCCCAGGGCACCGCGAGTAAAGGGATGCCCGAACTGGCCTCTGTGGGAGGACTGCGCACCATGAACAGATGGACGGACGGACGGCTGCCTTGCACCGTGACTCGCGCTGGTGCGCGGTGCTGTGCGGAGCGGAGGTAATGGGAGGGAACTGCTGCGTGAGGACAACTTCCCGTAAAGCCAGCAGGGATGATGTGACAGCCACCACCCAGGCACCGGGGTAAGGGTCGATCGCAACTCCTGCGTGTCGGTCAAACACAGCAGGATTTCCTGGAGCTGGGGCGAAGGAGCAGCTTTCACCCCAGACTGAACCTCCGCTGGCCTTGGCATCGAGTGCTGGCACGGAGCTGTGCCAGACCCGGCGGTGGGGACGGATGTGGTCCGCACACCGTGGTGGAACTCTGCTCGGTTCCACCAAACAGTGGAGTCAGGGAGTTCCAGGTGCCGAAAGAAAACCTTTTTCTTTTAGTTTCAGCCTTTCTCACTGGTTTCTCTGCCATGCCTGTGAGAATCCACATTGCAGAAAGGAAATTTTGTGAATCTCAGAGCTACTGTCAGTAGCGCAACAGAGGCTGGAAACAGGTTAAACACATCCCGTACGTCACCTGCCAGCAGCAATGCTGCACCAGAGCCCTTCCCACCTACCGCAACAAGCTGGGGCTCTGCAGAATCGAAAGATTTATAGATGACCATTGTACTATGCCACAAAGAGAGCAGGAGGTAGACAAAGAGGGAGAGGCAGCTTGTGAAACATGAAAACATCTGTAGGTCAAAAAATACCCCACCGGTCCCGATCAAACTGACCCCGCGCAGGGAAACTCCTGGCTCCAAATCTGGTGAACGTTCAGCCGTGAGTTTCTGAGTGGGATGTGCCAACCAGGCAGCTAGAAAAGTTGCTGTTGGCAGGAGCCGCAGCGTACCACACCTGAAGCCTATCTCTTGAGCTGGGGCAACCTCCTCCCAAAAAGGTTCTACTAGTAACGCCTGAACAGCCGATCAATCCACTGTTTGCTCGCACCAGGAAACATGGCACCCGGTCCAGCCGGCAGGCGTTCTGCAGTGACCGACGATGTTTTAATGCGACAGCAAATAATGTCGGTATTAGTCAGAAACGAGCAACTGCAAACATTTTATAGCAACCGCCGACAGCAAGCCCTCCGTCGGCAGCGGTGGGGGAAAGGCCGGGCGGCGCAGCGGGGCTTCCTCGCAGAGACGCCGCTGAATGCTGCTGAATGCTCACGGGCAGAGCAGCCTCTGCACGCAGCAGAGATAATGCTCCTCTCTCACAGCTGGCAGCGGTGATCTTCCAGCCCGCTCCGAAGTGACACCCAGGGTGACACGGTGCCTCACCCCGATACGGCTGCTCCACCCTGATACCAGAGCTCCCGACGGAGGGCTGCGGCTTGCCAAGGGCCTCGCACGCCGCGGCACACGGCGTCGCCGGGCTGCTTGGCCGGTGGCGTCGGGCAGCGACGCAGCATCTGCGCGTGCCGTGGGCGCATCGCGACCTGTCGCGTGGTGTTCAGCGAAGAGCCCCCAGGACAGGACAGTCTGACTTCAACGGTAGCAGGATGAATGCGGGGGTACCACAGGGAGGTTGTGGAGTAATGCCACGGAAATCGGCGGCAGAATCCAGCTGGGAAGGACAGAGGTTTCCCTTTTCCGATTGGGATTACTCCCACAGAAAATCTGACAGCTAAAATCACTTGCAGGACCAAGCAGAACCACCACATGGATCAACACGAACATTTGTCCAACTAAAAGTTATGTCAGCTAATAAATTATTAAATAATAGATGAATGAATCATTTGGGAACATAGTGTTCCTATTGCATAGCCTATTTTATATTTGTCTGGATCTCGTGTTTATTTTAGCCCACAACAGTATTTGTTTGAAGGGCACTAGCAGAATGTAACTAATGGTCGTGTCTCAGTGAAACTTCAGAAATGAAACAGAAAACCGGACAGTGACAGTATTTCTAGGAAGCCAGAACATTTCTTGTGTGGGATGGCAGGCTGGGACGCTGCTTCTGCTTCAGCAACTGCTTTACTGAGTGACTTTAATAATTGCCAAGTGAAAAATGTCTTTATTTCACCCATTTTTAGCAGCTTGAGGAAATTGGAGCTAGCTGCATTTCAGCAGGAGGAAGAGTGAGACCTGCCTCTTTATGGCAGGTCTCGGGACCTGTGCTATCGCCTGGCGGTGCAGGATCTAAGGTCGAACCGGAGCTGCTGGAATTGCACTTCGTCCTTCTGTTTGCAAAAGGGGTTGATGCTCCAGTTCTTTTCTTTTTTTTTTNTAAGCAACGCCGTGCTACATCAGCACTGGAGCAGTATGATTCACGATGATGACTGTAGCTCAGGTTTTGGGACAGTATTTCTGGGGTATGATTTGAAGGTGGGTACGGGGACAGGGATTAAAAGCAGCAGAAGCGGGAGAAAGCTTGTCAAATATTCAGGCGTTTCATGGAGCTTTACGTCGGGAGAGATTGTGGCATCTCGTGGTGAGAGGTGATGTTAACAGCAAAAGAAAAAAGCTGCAGAACTGCTCGGGCACTCGCCGCTTCCAGCGGTGAATTCTGCTGACGGGTCCCTGCGGAAGCAGAGACGTTCGGAGATAAGCGGCGTGACCTGCCCTTCAGGCGGGGCCGCTGCAGGCAGACCCCAGGGCTCCACGCAGCTCCTCTTGCCTCTCCTCCGGCTCCAAAGCAGAAGGAACGAGGCTGAGAGCGTGAAGCGTGCAAGTGATTTGCTATCAGGAATATATCTGAGTTCTTGGTGGGAGTGGAGTACAGGATAGCACAGCTCCGGCAACACGCTCATTTTGGAGGTGAACTGCAGCAGCTCCCAAAAATACCCAGAACATGGGTTTGGTGACCAAAACCGCTGTCTGCGTTCACTAAAGTTGCAGTTGCTCACCAAAGCTGAACCCATCTGAACAAATCCCATAAAGAAAGAACGTCTTTAACCTCTCCATTTTCTGTTTTAAATGCAAGGCACATTCTTAAAATGATCTTCTCTGCCAAAACCAGAGCAGCATGTACATAAAAAAAAAAAAAAAAAAAAAAAATCCCTTTCTTTCCAAAACCATTTGCACACAATACTCTCCCTAGGGAGACTGTGAGAAAAGAACAAACCACACATAAACAGAGGGTAGTTACGTCGTTGAGTTGTTGAACACACTGAGATACTGCGCTGATGAGCGCCTGAGGAACTCAGATAGCGTTAACCTCAGGATGCTTCTGCTGGGCAAAAGCAGGGGCAGCTAAACCTCTGCCCAAATTAGAAACGCAGCTTACCACGATAGTGTGAGGATACCGAACCCCACCCTGAAGCAATTTAGGAAGTAGCAGACAGCAGACTCCCTCGTCACCCGGAGCCTTTGGAGCAGGGCTGGCTCCGAGGATGGGCTACAAGGTGAGGAACTGCGGGATAGCATCCGTCTGTCCTGCCCTGGCCAGGACGAGCCGCTTAGTGGCTCTACCTGGTCTAAGAATCTTTGGGGAGAGGCGAAGGATGGCCCTAGCTTTCGGTCAACACAAATGTTTCCTCGCCAATTTAATTTTTTCAGACTTTTGAAACGCAGGCCACAATGCTCTCTCCCTGTCCATTGCGCTCCCTGGCTGGTCACCCTCTTGCAAACCCCAACTGGAAGCCTTAAAGCCAAGAATGTGTTGTTGCATTAAAAATAACGCTTGCTAATTATACCGAGAGAAGGGCTGCACACAGCCAGTGGTTGTATGTTTCCCATCTTCCTCCAGAAGTTGCTCACTTTGTTCCCCATCAAAATCCTGCTTGGTTATACAAGAGCAGCACCCTTGCCCTGAAAGTTCTGACCCTAGGGCCAACTTCTTCATCCAGCTGAGGAGCGTGACATGATGTCAGAAACCCAAACCTGCTAAATACCCCCAGTTCTGCAGACTCCCACAACCTGCTCCCCACAGCATGTCCTGTCTCAGATTTCTTTCCCCTCAGCAGTTCAAGCTACTGAGGGCTACTTGTCCCCTCCGAAACCACAGAAGGAAGTAAGGTGCAGGCTGGCAGGCTGGCACCCAGGCAATGGGAGCTGCAACGCTTCCACAAATCAAACTGGCTAGAAGCACGTATTGAAAAAGGGAACAGAGCTGCACGTGGCACATATCATGTCAGCCCTTGGCTGCCTTTCATCTAATACAAACATCCCCCGAGGAGTTGGTCATCAACATTTCGCGACCAAACCCGATGCAGAGTCAGCAGGATGGGGCTGACGAGGACACCCCGACCTCTGCCGGGGAGCTGCGACAGTGCACAGTGGCAGCCACCACACCACCGGCCCGGGAGCCCGGTCTCACCCAAAACCTCCCAATTCCTTACCAGACCCAACGGGCCACGAGAACAGACAGCGCGTTTGGACCTCTTACGCTCACAGCGCTCCCATGTGCCTTCTGCACCACCAGCAGCTTTCCTGCCGTCCAGTGAACTTTGGCTTTGCTCACACCAGAGCACTGCTGGGCCAGGCACGGCAATCACAGCATCCCTCGGGATGGCAACGGCCTTTAAGCTCACCCCGTCCAACCATGGCTAGAACTCAGGAGTTGAAAAATAAACCGAGACAGCAGCACCACTGCCCCAGCTGCTGACAGCCACGAGCCATCCACTGCCCACACTCCAGCCCCTTTCTGGGAGTGGAAGGGATCTTAAAAAAAAATCATTGAGTTCCCCAGCCGGACACCACAAGTGAAGGAAATTAAACCACAAGACTGTTCAGTATGATGGATTTAATCTAAATGCACATTTGAAACTGATGTAGCTCATCTTCTGGATACAGGGGGAAAAAAAAAAAGTTTGATGCAGTTTGGGAGCTGACGCTGCACCCAAGCCAGGCCGTGGCTTTATACCCCGAGGGAAACCTTTGTGCAAAGCTCCACTTCACAGCCCAGCAGTTTCAGAGCTGACAGATACAAACACCCTACATGCTGTTTCCAACCCCCATCCAGGATGCAAAACCCAGCGCGAACCTTTCAACCTCCAGCATCCTGAAGCTCACCAAGCTCGCACCCCCGCCCGGGCTGCAGCTGTACTGCCAGTACGGGGTGCCAGCGGCAAATGGCAGCCCTGCCCCTTGCTGGGAGGCAGGGAGCAGTAACCAGTAGTGACCTGCAACTTACAGCAGCGTTTGCAGCGTTCACAGGCGTGTTACACACCCAGGGAGACATGGCAAGTGTCATCTTAGCCTGTACTGCGGAACACAATTTCACTGAGTTGCACTACACCAACCAAGTGCACGTTCTACAAAGTGAATGTATAGAGCAGGTACTCAAGTTAAATACTTAAACAACAAGTTGTAACCAAAACTTTAATCCCAAGGATCTCACAAAAGACATTTTACAAGTGACATGAAAATTCTTGTACAGTAAAGAAATGCTTAATTCATAACTCTTACAATGTACCATTACACACTCAACACATCCACTCCAGTTGTCAGTTCGGCTGTGTATTTGGTCTGTTCAGAGGTTTCTGGAATAGATGGGCAATCCAACAATCACCTACTTAAGTACTCTAATCACATGAAGTACAAAAATTAACTGACCCTACGGCTAAAAATTTATATTTCACATAATATAAAGTAGCTCAGTTCCAGGTCCTGGAAGTCAGAACTAGAGCTCTGGATAAAACTGCAGCTCAGTCATTCCCTTCACACGCCACTGGCTCGACGTTCCTGACCCTTCCCGAGAACTGTACTACGAAGCATCTATGTCTTGTTCTGCACAGATGAACGCCGTCCACGGCCACGCTTCTGCAATGAACACATCTTCATTGCACGCTTCCTTCCAAAAGCTGAATCCCAGCAAAACATTCCCCAGTATGTCAACACCAGAAACATTCTTCTATCTATGCAAGACAAACTGATTGCCATTCAACACCAACAAAAACATATGTATAATGGTACATTGTAAAGTGATTAATATTACAAACCATATGATCTGCTCAGAACCATATACAGATTCACATCTTTACATTTGCCACCTGTTACAAGATACAAGGAACAAAGCAAGTTCAACAGCTAAAACATTTTAAAAATGCACCAAGCTTTATGAAGTCTGAAAACAAAACATGTTCTGTACATAAATCCTCCTGTCCGATCTAATGACTTCCTGTACACAGCTCCTGCTCACAGTCTTATTTCCTCTCATTTGACCTGGAGCGACTAAAGAAGAAAAGACGAGTTAGATTCCAGCTGCCGAGAGCAGCAGATTTTGCTTCAAACCCCCCAGCCCAACTCAGCAGATGACATTTATACACTTAAAAAATACTGTTCGTTTAATAAAACCAGGTATTAAATTCTTTAAGGTAAAGAGCATTGTTAAGACACAAGACATGATTCTCCACCACAACCCACTCCAGTATTACCAAGACACTGAAACAATCATTTTTACAGATTTACTCAAAATGCGTAACCACTCTAAGACTCTTCCTACCTGCGAGACCTGGAAAAGGAACGAGAAGGCTTGTGATTCCTCTCCCGTGAGAGTGATCTCTCTCTTCTTCTGTCTCTGGAGAGGGACCTGTTACAGATTACAACGCAAGATGATTACAGTGTCAAAGCAAAGCTGAACTAATTGGGTTAACAAGGCTACCCAAAGAGCTTCCCTTCAGGAAGTTAAGGTTTTTAACTATTCAACCAGGGGAAACCTGTTAAAGGTTATAGCATTAGCCATTCCTTCAGGTACAAATAATCAGCTTGAGCCATACAACACAGCTTGTGTTGTAAACAGGCGTCTATTCCTTTGCAGCACTTTAAATGTTTGGAGCCAGACTGCAAGTGACTGTGCCTCAGCTAACACGGTGCGTGCACCTATCCTTACACATCCCGTACAGTAATGCAGCATCCTATGCTACAAGAACATAAAAATCACATATGAATTGTGGAAGCTTAAAAAAAATCCTCACACAAAACTGCATCACACCCATGTCACAACCACCTAACCCTCTGCAGTACAGGACAGCAGAACATGTTCACTGTGTTTCTGATCATCTGCACTTGCGGCTCAGGAGAGCAGCACATTAACACACAAACTGTTAAAAAACAGCAGGAACCTGGGACAGCTGCAGAACAGAAACTAATTACTTCCATTCTTAGTATCCTTCAACTGATAACCCTGGAATCTCAGATAGCTGTGTAAACATGTGAACCCCACACAAGCAACGTGGCAGGAGCAAACTCAATTCTCCCTTTTACCGAATTACGCCTGCCCTGGAGCCGTTACTGCATACAGCCCACACGTTAAGTCTGCTTTGCTTTGTTTCTTTTTAAGCCTCCTGGACAAAGCTGTCAGGCTGTAATTAACTGGTGCGTACCTGCTGCGGCTACGAGAGAAGCTTCTCCTTCGCGGTGATCTAGAACCAGAAAAAGAAAAGTGAGGCTTTTTATCAATTCTTTCAGCATTAACGGGGTGAGGCAATTCCCAACTTGTCAAACTCACTGTTGGGCCCAGGGAACGTGCCAAGAATAACTGGCATCCATCATCCAGTAAAAGGCATGGAAAGATTAGGCAGTAAAACAAAGCTCAGTGTGAACAGCACGTTTCCAACCACGAATTCCCTTTAACTAAGAATGCTTCATAGCAGAGTTGTCCAATGCAACACTTTCCATTTCAACTTAATACACTGCCCAGAACACCACACCAAAAGTCCCACAAGTGGTTCAAAAAAAAAAAAGAAAAAAAAAGAAAAACCAGCACAGACCAAATGTTTTGGAACCCATGCAAGCCAAAAAAGTCCATGACAAGACACAAGAGATACCAAGTGGAAAAAAGTGAAAATGCGCTCAGTGTCAATATTGATAATGCCATTAAGTGCTACATTAGAACTGCATATTTGTGATTGTCATTTTTAATGCCATAGTGTGTTTAGACTATTTTCTTAAAAAAAAAATAAAAAAATAAAAATAACCTTAGCTTGGCCCAGTTCATCCCAAAAAGTAATTGTTTTAAGTTTTGAAAACTGTTAGTAAAACCATTTAAAGGTGATAGGATTTTTCCGGCAAGGAAAAGCTAAGTTTGTTAGAGCTTTATTAAAAATTTAGTTTGGCATCTCACATGCAAATATACTGGTTTTTACGTTATTCACAGTGTAAGAGCTTCCATATCACCCTTAAAAGTTTTCTCAAGCAACATATGTACGTTACCACTCAATTATGCACAGCCAGCCTTTGATTGAGAAAAGTAATTACTTATAAGCCGCTTACTCCTTATTTTAACCAGCAGTAAACTGTATAAGCAGGAAAAACTTACTAGTTTTTGGTTTCAACAAGCTAGAAATGGTGAGGTGAGGCTGCCGGACTGACTGCCAAGAAGAATTTGCTGAAAAGGTTTTGCCAGATGTTGCGTTGTATTTAGTTGGTTGGCGAAGGGGGTGTTGTGGATTTTTCCTGCTTTTTTGTTAGCCGAAGGCTGCTGCTGTAGTTGTTGTGAAGACATTTGGTAAATAAACAGCTGAGCTGATTGGCCGGGAATGTGTGGGCGGTCGAGGTGGCTGCTGCCGATTTGGTTAAGGTTGGAGAGAAGGCTGAGAGAAAACAGCATGCTCGGGAACCAAAGGGCGGTGCAACCTGACGACTGGCCATGCCTGGGTCATGTGAAACGACACCAGCCAAGCTGAATGGGGCGCGCTGGTCACATGACGCTGAAAGGGCTAGTTGACTGGCTAATGCAGACTCAGAGGGTGGTGAGAAGAGACATGATGGTGACTCTGTAACGGGTTCATTTTTATTAATAGATGGACCAAAAAGCATAAAAAAAATGAAAAACAAGCCATCAGTACAACCATCTATTAGCTAACAAATACTCCTACTGTGTTATTTTTCAACAGCAAAAGGGTAAGCTTGAAACCCTGACTCGTGAGGACTTCACTCACCTGCAACAGGTAAATTCAGTCCTGCAAAAACCACGTTGCAGACTTAAACCGCCAGACAAGCTAGTCTGGGTCCAAGAACCTGTCAGTTACCAAAAATCCTGCTATATTTTAGAACCGGGTTTGCAAACCTCAGGTGACAGGATTGTCACATGATGTTTAATTCCAAACTAACACTAAAGTGTAAAGATTCTAGATGTTTAAAGCAACTGTTATTTGATCTATTACTAAACAGCTGCCTACTTGGAAAATACTTAAATTGCGCAAACAAAGCGGAGAAACACATCTGTATGGAAATGCTAAGCTGCTGTATGTCATGTTTTGCCATTATGGAATAAAGGAAAGGAACAGCCTAAGTTGAAGTATGGGGAAGAAAGGGAAAGTGTGACTAGAAGATGAGCAGATTTTAGGAGGAACGAGGGTAAGTCCAGGATAGAGGGCGCTGACTACCAACTTGCACAGTGACCTAAGGACAAAAGTCAACATTGAACACAACTTAAGTTCACCTCGATTTTGTGGGGGTTTGGGGTTTTTGGGGGTCTTTTTTAGCATTTGCCATCTGCAAATTGTGATCAGATAGATGAATGTTATCCATCAACATGCTTTTAAAAAGCCTGCTTCTAGGATGCTAAGTGGTAACAGTGCCAACAGCTCTGCGAGTGTACTTTGACCTAGGGTACCTGCGCCGAGGAGGAGGACTTCTTCTACGATAGTCATCTCTAGGACGCCTGCCCCAGGATGGGGGTGGACCGCGGTTCCGACTCCGTTTCTCACCATTGGAGAGCTCCACTCTGACACGACACCCACAGAGGGTTCTGGGAAAGAGATTGACACCAGTTAGCATTTCCAGGGACAAGTCTGCACGCAGAAGAAAACCTACACAATCAAGAGAGGGAAAAGGAACAGGCAACAAGGGGAAAAACATTCTGTTTGTACACATTAGTCAAGTACACGGTATTCAGTCTAAAAAAGTAAGACTCCAGCATGACAGACAAAAGGTTTGGCTGCTTCTGAAAGCTTGCCATGCTATTAAAGCAGGCAGAAAAGGAACCAAGGAGACTCTCCCTGATCAGTTTTGCCTCTTTACAGTAACACCATCCTGAATTTAACTAATGCACGCCAAGAGGCCCAACTCCAAAATGTAAAATTAAATGCCCAATGCTATTCCTGGGCTATTAAGAAAGACTACCCCTATACCACTGCACAAATACATATTGCATAACAAATGCGACAAGCCCTTCGTTTTGCCAGTTGAAGCTTCCCAATTTAAACTGTACCATTACCCGCAATTTCTCTTATTTTCACCAGGCAAGCTAAACACACAAGAAGCATGTTTTACCTTCCATCTAGTTCCCTTACTGCATCAGCTGCATCTCGTGGATCTTCAAATTCCACAAAGGCAAAACCAGGAGGATTTCTCGCCACCCATACACTGCGCAGTGGTCCATAGTAGCCAAAAGCTCGCTCTAATTCAGTTTTGTTGCCATTGTTTCCAAGGTTACCCACATAAACCTTGCAGTCCAGCGGACAAGAGTCACGATGCATTGCTAGGACAAGGGAAAGGAAAAAAAAAAAGGAAGTAATTCTGTTGGTTGCTTTTCCCAGAAACTTCAACAGCACTACGATCTGACATGACAGAAACATTAACCTGTGTGGAAGGGGCAGGGGAGAGGGAGGCAGAAGCAGTATTGAAGATCATCACAAAAGCTCGCTGCTGGATCATAAGTGTGATTAAAATTCACTACTTCAGGGAATTTCGTTTACTTTTACGGCCCCCAACTTTGAAGGTGGATGTTTCTCTGCGGCCCCTCTCCTCTGCTCCTGTCTTACGGCGGGGGCCGGGCCTGCAGGGGGAGCGCTGGGCGGGAGAAGGGCTCCATTGTTCTCGGAGAGGGAACCGAGGGAAGCTGCACATGCTGGGGGGGAAGAAGCAGCGCCATCGCCGGCAGAGGCCACGGCGTGAGCGCTCCGGGAATCCCTCCCGAGCGTCTCCTCAGCGCTGCGTGTGCGGCGTGAGGAACCAGCGCTTCCTCGGAGCGGGCGGGAAAGGCGCCACACCACCGCCGCGGGCACCTCCCGCCTACCCGCACCTCGCCTCACTGGCCACAGCCGCGGAGAAAACACGGCGAGCGGGCTCTTCCAAGACAATCCGCGTCCTACCCGCCTTCTCCCCACCCGGCTTTCCTCAGCGTTGCGGCAGCCACCGCCCGCGGCCCAGCTTTACAAAATGGCGGCTGCTCTTTGTTTGCTGCCACCGGGCCCCGCACGCTTCCATCCGCCCTGCCGGGGACCGAGACCGCGGGTGCCGCCTCCCCCCCCGCCCTCCGAGGTGAAAATCCTCACCGATGCTAAGAGGGAGGGCGCGCGAAGGGAGCCCGCGCTAAATTCGTAGCCGACTCGACCCTCAACGAAACTCCCGCTCCGCTTTTCCTCACTGGACAAAATGGCGTCGGGGGCCTACCCCGCCCGCCTTTATATACGGGCAGTCCGCTCTCGCGTGACGCCACCCAGCAGCAAATCAGAAGGCGTCGTTGCACTGATTGACAGCTGGCCTCATCCCGCCGCCTCCGCGCGGCCCCAAACGGCGGCGGGCGGGCTTCTTCTCAGCGGCAACGGCGGGAACGCGGAGGCCGCTCCTGAGGCCGAGACTTCCCCCCCTCTCTCGCCCAAAATTTCACTTTAGAGACCGATTATCGAGGGAACACTTCAGGTCCCTGAAGTCATGTAACGGCAACACACCCAGGGAGGCTGTTTTGCTGGCTAAAAGGAAAAAAAAGAAGGTTTTCTTTTCTTGTGTCTCTGCAACCCAGGGGGATACGTTCAGGCCATGTTTTTTAGCATCTTCCCGTCATCCCTAGGGTTTTACACATAGGAAAGTTTCGATTCATTAAAAGCAGTTTCTCCCCACGGGCAGTGGCTTTAAATAAATGCGTTGAGCAAACCGGTGTTTTGTACCATGCCAGCCCCAAAAGGGCTGCCTGCCCCGAAACCTGCCTCAGCGGCCCTGGCACAGCCCCTCGCACCGGGGCTGAGGGCTCGCCTAGACCCCGAAAGGGGCCGAACTAATCGTACCGTCCCTCTCAGCCAAAATCAGCGTCCAGCCTCCAAACTGAAAATGTCCAGCCCCTGCTCCCAGATGAAAGTAGGCTTCTGCCTACTGAGCCACAAAAGAGGGAAGTGATTTTTTTTTTTTTTTTCAGCACTCAGTAGAAAATGAGAGAATTTGAACTGAGGAATTTTAGTTACAGAGGGCGTAGGCAGTGGCGTTGATGTGCTTTACTGGACGCTCATTCATTTAGCTAGGACATAATCACATGAGTTAAACAAGTAACTTGCTCCAGAGGGGTTGCCTTAGATAACAAACCACTTGGTTTGGGTTGTCAGATAATATCAGAAATCCATCCAGGGCTGTTCCTGGAGTAACTTCCCCAAAGCTGTTATCTGTAGGCTGTGTTTAAGCCAGAGTTTACCTCTTCGATTTGGGCCAGAGAAGACAAATTTATCTGGTACAAGTATATTTAATAATACCCGGAGTAATATTACATGCGATAAGGTATTCTGAGCGCAAATGAATGCACGGTGTTTTCCAAGCAGGAACTGTGCAGAGGATGGGGCATCCTCAGTCTACTAGAATTGTACCAGCATGTAAAAAAAACCCCTGGAATTAAAGACAACCAGCTGGTACAATTCATTAGAATTTTCCAAAATCTTTTGCAGCATCCCTCACTATTTTTAAGAGCCTCTTCTCTGTAAAATCCTCGCAAGGGTCAAAATTGGCCAAGGGACAGAAAAAACAAGGTTTTGAAGTAACTGATGCTCTAAAGTATCTTTATCATGTATACAGATATCTGACAGTTACCTGCTTTTAATGAAAGAAATCTAATGCACTGTAATCTAAAGTAGCTGACGGATAATTTCCTGAGTCAACACAAACAAAGGAAATAATTTGAAGGTTACTTGAGGCTGTTCAGCCATTTCACTGTATGAGTTCCTTGAGATGGTGATTTCCCATGCTCACCTCCCTTCTCAGATGGCATTTGCAACATTAACTAGACCTTGCCTTATATCACATAATGTACATTTGAAACATGATTTAAGTTTTGCAATAATGAGTATGTAAACAAACAAAAAACCAAAAACCCAACACATCAAACATTATTTAGCAACTTGGACAACCTTGTCATCTTAAACAGATTTTTTAACTTTGTACCAAAGTCACACAACATTGAAAATACCATAAAAACCACGTTATCCAGTTTGCTTTTGGCATTATAAAGAAACTAAATGTAGCACGTAACCATGACAAAAGGCAGAGGTCAGAACAGAGGCAACTGTGTTCAGCCAAACCCCAACCTGTTTCCACAGTGGGTTTTAGCGTGCCCCAACACAGCACTTCATTCATTCAAATGTCAGCGTTTTGATTGTCCTCTGAAAGATGACACCCTGAAACAGCTCTGAGCAGCACTATATATGTGTACATATAGACTTATATGAAAGCTGCATTATGTCCATTATTTTCTTCGTTATTCCAAGTTTATAAGATAGCATTTGAAAAATCATGCTGCATTGCAACTCTCTTGCTTTTGCAGGAAGAAAATGCCATTTGTGTCGGATATGTAGGAGATATACAGAACTTTTACATTCATCAGATCTTCCATAAAAGGAAGAAGAGAACATTGACCTTACAAACAAGACCAGATCTACTTTAATCAGGTAGGCCAAGACTAGATTGAAAAAGTGCCTAACGTCTGTGCAATTCTAGCAGAGCACAGTTATCTGTTTTATACCACAGCCAGACTAGAATCCATGACCAGACTGACAAGAAGTAAGGTGTTATATTCAAGCCACTATCATTGTTTCTCAGATTTAAATCTCACAAAAGAAAATTAACATATTCTAGCCATTATGGCTTGGGAGAAACCTCAGCCATGTGAGCCAAATTTAAGGGATACTTCAGGAGACAGACAATATTTACTGAAGAATACTTCTATCAGCAACAGGATCTCTTAGGGTTGCTCCTTAAGCGAAACTAGACATTAGCAACAATACTTATTTACTGGCATGATTCTATCTACAGAAATGTCTTTTGCTAGGAAATGCCATTACATGAACGCAACAGTCTGAGGGGACAGGCCTTTACTTCAGTCATACCTCACCGCACAGTCATACCTCAGCTAGCTGCTTGTGAAGTTCTCGTGGATTCAACCCATTTTCACATCCTGTCAATAGACTAATCTTGATGAAGGCTATTTTCTAAAGAAACAGTGACCTACACTTGCCTGATCTTCAGATACATTACAACCAGCTTGCGTAAGCTTATTCCCACCACAACTGCTCTTCTGTTTACAGGGTACAAGTCCCTGTTCCTTATTCCCATTTAAAATGTACACATTTTTACACTCTGAAAGCATTTAGCAGTGCCTCAGACCTCAAGTAAAGGCTGAGTGAAACAACAGACTATAATGTATACGTGATAGACCTAAACTAAGAGACATTCAGCACCCAGCACAGGGGCACAGCATGTCCCTGAGACTCAGCACTTGGGGATTAGTTATAAGAAGTCTGTTTACTTGAACGACGTCATTTGGAGACGTTAAGTTCGTCAGCCTTCATCCCCATCTTTCCAGGTGTGAGCCCTCTGCCACTGTTGGGGTCCCAGGCTGGGTGCCAATGACAGCCCAGCCCCCGGACCTCTGCATGGCGTCAGACTGATGCACCGCTCTCCCTCAGGACCTCGCCATTCGAAATAAGAAATCCAGACCAGCTCTTGGTTCGTTCGAGGTCCTTTAAGAAACACCTTCTCAGTCCTACAGATGTTAGCGACTGGGCACTCCCTCTAGTCTGGGGATGAGACAGCCAATTCCCGGGTGACCTGGGGGCTCCGCTGCTTCTCGGGCAGGGTTCTGGTGCTCCGGGGGTCAGCCCCTTCCTGCCCACCTCCTCCCCGGCCCAGCCAAACCGAGTGGTGGGCATCAGATGGCGGCATTCTCTGCTCGCCGGGGCAGCGCCCAGCGAGCTCCAGCCCCCCCCCCGGCACTGCGGGACACCCCTCCTTTTCTTTCGTTTCTGCTCAGTCGAGGTTCTGGGCACAATTCTCCAGGCATAACTGCAACACCGTCGAACCAGGGATAAGCTCAGAGAGCCCAGCGGGTGTTACAGAAGCAGCACAAGGGATTGGAGGTTTTGTCTCAGCTTCACCTGAATCTGTTTTGCACACAGAAAACATTCCATCTGGAGATTATTTTGGGAAGGAAAGAGTCAGCCGCAGGCTTGGCTCCAGGACAGGTTTTGCAGGACAAAACACCGTTGCTACTGTGTTCAGATAGAGCTGTGAGTCTCAGGCACTTCTGTAAACCTGGCTTGAAATCAGAAAATGGGAAATTCGAACAGTGAGTCTGACTCACTGCTGTTCAACTCCAATTTTAATCTCCTGGAACACGGGAGTTCTCTCTGGGATGATGCAGGATTTGAAACTGCCCACACAGCCTAGACGCTGGTGCTGGAGCCAACCCCCTCAAACGTGATTACTTATGCTTCTCCACAAGACCGTCTCCCCCAGCAATACGAAGGTGATATGGAAGAGCTCTAAGCACCCAAAGGAGAGGAAACCTCGAGCCTGCTCTCTCAAGGAGCTTAATTTAGTCCTTTACACGCTTACCGAGGCGATGCAGCTGCTGGCTCCTTCATCCCGGGGCAGAGGGCTGGTGATGGCCCCTGCAGGGTGGGCGATAGGGGTGTGGTGGTGCAAAAGTCTGCGTGGCCTCGGGGTTTGCTGCAAGGTGTCATTTCCTCTGACCTCTCAGTTAGGGAGGCCAGGAAGGGAGAGCAGCCATTCATTAGCAGCTGCTTCACCAACAGCTCAGGGGAACTATATTCACCATCCAAGTGTGGTCAAACAGTTTCCTCTCAACAGGGCGGTGTCTGTCTTTCCACACGCTGCACCGAACAGCTCGTATGAATTTTAGTCTGTTAGGCTAAGAGCGGTTAGGGGAAAAAATATCCCAAAAACCAAAGTAGTTTTTTATATTAGAGAACCACGAAGCCTTCTGAAGCCCACGCTCCTGTTACTGGTGAATAAGAGAGAACAGCACGTGGAAAAAATTCGTCAGATCTGTCCGTCCATCTCCCTACAGATAGAGAATCCCTTTGATGTTGTACAGTCTTTGTTTAATTAAGCTTTCAAATCCCAGGCAATAAGATCCCCCTTGCCCTAACGAGGCTATTTGCACATTTGCTTTGCTTTCTATTCCCTCCCTCCAGTCCTTCTCCCCCTCAGCCGGGCCTCCAGGCTTTCTCTTTCCTTTTTCTTTCATGCTCTGCAGTAAGCCATATTCCCTTCCTCCCCCACCTGGCTCCCTGGGGAAAGTGCTGGAAAGCAAAACAAAAGAATCACTCACTGGCAAACCATAATTTGCACAGCCCTCCTCGCTCAAATGCTCCCACTGAAAAAGGGGATTGAACAGCAAAGGCACCTTCTAACGTGAAGTCAGGCCTTCAGACCAGGAAAAGCCAGAGGGTGGGAGCGAAGGCTTTGAAGCCAAGGCTAAAACGTTTGATGGCTCCAAGTGTACTTTGAGGGAGGCCCCGAGGTAACCAAACTCCCATCAGCTGGGTTTGCTGGTTACTTCCCTGGAAAAAATGGGCTCTTAGTGGGCTCTACACTGCCCAGTGCTCTTGCAGAGATTAATCTATACCAGCTAAAAATACCACCTGGTAGTGCTGTTTGTACAATTAGCAACCTTCTCATAGAAATGTTAACTACTACGTGTGTGGCTGTGCTATAAACTGTGCAATCAACACATATTTCCTTTAGAAATATTGCAAACCATGGAAATCAATCCCTGCAAGCACCTCTTCCCTACTGAGCTGCTAGTGCCAATAACTGTGCTGGATGCTTCTCAAAGACGTATCGTAACTTTAGCGCAGTCTGTCCTCACATACACCTCAGGGAGATGTTACAAAGTCACGACCAAGGTTATTTTGACTTCTAAGTCCTTGGGTGGAAATATCCCATGGAAGAGCGTAGCCATGGCAATGCAGTACGGCCTTTACAGAATGCTTTGAGTGCCCATTTACTGATGCCCTGTCAGTGTGTCTGGCCCGCCTGCAGACACTTGGATTAATGCTGTATTAGTTCTTCCGTTGGGAGACGCCGGTAACTGCATTCAATAAAAACCCATCATATAACGGAGACTGGAGAAGTTCAAGGATGAATTAGACCAGACGTTTTGGACATGACTTTGGCCAATGCTTATTAGTCCTTGAAGATGTAACTAAGAAACCTTGGTTTCACGGGCAGATAATTCAGTGTAACTGCAGCGTAACTGCTACCCTGGAAACTAAGATGCGAAGCAAGCCCCTGTTTTACCAACATTTAACAAATGTCATCTTTAATTGGTGATACACTTAGTTCTCTTTAATGAGTGACACTCTGTAACAATTGGGACTCACGTAATGAAATCAGGAATGCTTATTTGATTGCTCTGGAATAGCAGGGCTCAAAATAAGCTGTTGTGAGGAATATAATAAAAAGCACTTTGGTGTCCATAAAAGCTGCGAGAACAGATGAGGTTGTGTGAGCACTGCTAATAGGACCTGTCTCATTTGGACAACGTGTTTGCATTCACCTGAGACTGGGTTTAACGGGAATGTATGGCTGTGCCTCTGTGAAAGGAATCAATAGCTTCTGATAACGCTAAGCCAATGATCTTTTCAATCTTTCCAGGGAATTTTTCCTCAGAAATGACAAATACATTCACTTTCTTTTACTTTGAGAAATAGGAACTGTTCCTCTTAAACAGACCGATGTTTCAGCCTAATGGTCCAGCCACATCCTGAGTATCCAAATTCTACTGAAATTACCTGCTTAGAGCTCATAAAGCGAGTATCAAACCTCGCACAGCACCACCTCATAGGGTCTCAAAGCATATCAGAATTTGGCATTTTGCCTGAGCTACTACTCACATTTTTATTGTTTAGTCAGTTAGAGACGTCTTCTCCGTATCTCCCCAGTTTCCAAGATTTAAACCAAACATGTTTACTATACAATCAACAGATTTAAATGAAATTTGTCAACAGATTTAAATGAAATTTGTACTGAACATTAAAATCCAGTGGGATCTTACTTACCAGCTCCTCAGATTTTCTGTAACTGTCCCATTTTGCTAATTGTCTGATAACTGGGATTACAGAGTTCATCAGTATTGCTGATTTAGATTCCTCCTACACAACATTAGTGTCCTGTATGTGGGTCCCTCAAGACAGCAGAGGAGGGAGATCTCTTTTACATCCCAAAGACATTTTTCCCCCTCAACCCTGGAACAGGAGGTTTGAATATCCCTCTCCCAACATCCTGGGGCACAGGAACGCTGTGTTAGAATAAAAAGTTCTCACAAAACAGGAGACATAGCAAAGCAATTATTGCTATAAGAAACTGTCCACAAGCATGTCACCTTTTCCTTAGTCACCGCTGAACAGAACATTTTAGAATCCAAGATTTATTATCACTGGAAATAGGGAGCTGTCTCATTTTACTGACACGAGAGGAAACATCTTAGTCACAAAGTGCTGTAGAGATCATCTCTATTGTTTCTGCAGTTTCTGGGCAGGTATAAAAGAAAGTGAAAGGCACTCGTTGTCATTGCAACTGGAACGTCACAACAAGACTGGCAGGAAGACACATCTGTGCAGATCAGAACTTCACCAGGATCTCTACAAGATCATCAGTAAGTAGATAATGTTACTTTTGTAACTGGAAGATGCTTTTTCATTAATACATAGTTTACTGTTGGTCACAATAGGAAATCACAGCTTATCCACTATGTATGAGCAGGAGTTCTACATTAGCATAACCTAAAATATCATACACCATGTAAATACACATATACCTATATGTACATTTACGTGTATATCTATCTGTATTCAATACAGAAATTTTTAAATTCGAACTAGCACTTATTTGTTCTTTCATGTCTAGTTTAATTTGAATGCATTGTCCAAGGAAATTATTCACTAATTAGTGGAGTAGACTTTATTAAAGAACAAGCTTAATTTTTATAGCCAAATGTATGATGTAATTTGCCTTTCTTGTCACTGACAATTTAATATTCAAATTAGTATAAAGAAAAGTCATTTGAGGAGGTGCTGAGCAAACTGCTCCTGCACAAAAAGAATTATTTCTTCAAAAAATGAGTAGCCTCATTATAGGGGAATGTATCTTTACTATTCTTACATAACAATTTAAGTGCTGCAACTTTTGTTTTGTTGTCCATCTAAGGTTTTGATGTAACAATTAATGCAGGATTTGCTAGTAAATAACTAAAGGGACAGGCTGGAGCCAATCCTAAAAGCAGGGTACAGTAATTTGTGTAAAAAATGCAGAAATTTTAGCAATAGACCCGGCGATAAAGGAGCGGTGGGGTTGAAAGGATGAAGAGATAGAGGTGTACCAACACCAGGAGCAGACGGAGAACTGAATGCAGTTATTACTTAGATGAAAATAATCATTGCACATTTACATTTTCTAGTTGTCACTTCCCTAAGCCAGAAATCCACTTTACAGAAAAAAAATCCAGTATCAGTCTAATATTGTCCTCGTGCACTGGCAGATTTGGATATCAGCACTTGCATTGCTCATGGTAAAAGTTGTATTATTAAAGGTCTAAATCCCAGGGCTCAATCTGCATGGTCCAGTCTTAAACTCCTTTTGAGTTTTGGGACAGATTTCTTAGGCAGCAATCCTGATCTTTTGGTTAAATTTCTGCTAAGTTGTTACCAGGAAGGTCTCTTGCCAGTTCTAAATGAAATAATCTCCTGTGCTTGCACATGCACAAGAGTGGGAAGTAGTGCATTGAGAGGCAATAGTGGAAAAGGAGATTTAGGACTCCTAGCAAGGAAATGTAGATATATACTATGAAATCTATTCGTCTTGTACCAGTAGATGTTACAAATCCACATCTCATGTTCTGGGAGGTAATTTTTACCAGTGCTTAAAGGCTGAAATTCATTTTGTCAGGTGAAAGAAAGAAGAGAGAAAAAAAGATTTTTGATCATACTGTCAGCTTCTTGTCCCGTGGAGCAGAAGACAGAAAATGTTCCTGCCCCAGAGATCTCTGCAGACGGTTACATTTTTGGCAATTCTTTTTTTTGCCTGTTTTGCAACATGTCAAGACACTGAAAAGTAAGCAACATCATCCTTTTACTTAATACCCTTAGCAGGATACGCTTGCCTTTGATTTAATGGGCTGTATTCTTCACTGCTGTCATTTACTCCAGGGCATGGTGGAAGGAAAATTCTATACATCTGATATGACAACATTTTAAATCACTCTCTATGCAGTATAAATTTATACCAATTGCATTTTTAGATGCGTAACGTATACCACATTTCAGCTGACGCTTTTAAACACAGCGCAGCAAACCATGTAAGGAAGTTCAACGCAAGCCATGGAAATGGCACATGCTAAAATTCCATATTTAGGTTCCCATTCAGATCCAAATTTGCAGTGGGAGTTGATAGCTGCAGTTAGCTGTTACCTAAACAGCCTGAAATCCAGAAATATTTGCATCCCAGAAATTAGCCTGCCCTCCCCAGCCATATTTGCTCAAAATTTTTGGCATATCTGAAGAAAATAAGGATTTGTTTTCATTTCAGGGACACCACTGATTTCAGTTAAATTACTCATGATGTACAGCTCTGGAAGGAAAGAAACAAACCCAACAACCCTCAAATAGTGAGGTCATGAAAAGGGAATTTTATTCTGATATTTAAACCCCTGAAAAGAACCCAAATGTGGGAAAGACCAAATCTCTGTAAGAGCTCTTTAATCTTGCTAAGGTAATTTTGTCACTGTCTCCCCAGTTTCAGTTCAAGGTGTTCCTTCTGGGAACGGCATAGTGTTTGAGCTTCCCACCTTCAGGAACTGGCTGCCTGACAGGCTGCCCGAGCCAGCCTGCGTTGGGAGTGCTCCCGCCGCCAGCTTTGCAAGGGTCAGCACATCATGGCAGACACCACCAATGCTCCTTCCTCAGCTTAGAGAGGCATCTAAGATTGATGGATGTGAATCAGCCATGTTTTAAATAGCAGCTTAGATCTGGCTGTGCTTGGTTCCTAACGAACTCCTTCTTCCCCTTGCAGTAAAAGAGCAGTGACAGAGCATCAGCTCATGCATGACAAAGGACGGGCGTTCCAAGGGCTGAAGCGCCTGATGTGGCTCCACAACGCGCTAGGTAGCGTGCACACAGCCAGCAGCAGGGATATTTCGCTTTCAGATGCCATGTGGCATTCGCAGAAGAGCCAAGATCCCTCAGATCTCTACAACAGCATCAGCAGAGATGAGATGAAGCCCGATTCAAGCCCGACGAAGCAGCTGCTGGAACTGATGGAACAAGAGCTGGGCTTCCCCCCGTTAAAGCAGCTGGATTTGCTGCAGTATGTGAAGACCCCAAAGGGCAACTGGAACCCACAAGACCTTTTCAACCTCCTTCAAATCAAAGAGCCGGGCAGCAAGAGAAATCCTAGCACCCAGCCACAGAACTTTTCCCACTAGCTTCCATCCAGCTCAGTCCATCTGTGCTTTAGACATGTCATGTTGTGAGGAAAAGCTCTAGAGCAAAGGTGAACCGCAAAAAAATAACGTCCATCTGTTCTGTTAACTCCTCCCAGATGTCAGAGACCCCTGTAAGGACGTAGGTTCTCTGCCCAGCCTGAGCACTGTGACTGTGAGAAAGGGGCATTTGTCACAGGCCAGAAATCTCCCTCTCCGTGACAGGGCCCCCCCTGTTTGTTACTGGTATGGGCTGTGGCAGCTCTTTGTAGCTCTTGGAGCCCACATGTAGCAGGAAGTTTGGTTCATTAAATCTGCACGTTCACAGGCTCACTTGCAGTCTCATGTTTTGACTCCTGAAGAAGCCGTTACCTCCTCATACAGATTCTATTTCACACCTGCCTGCAGTAGTAAGGACTTTTCTCATCCAAAGGTTTGTTGTTTTCCTGCTTCTCCAACATATAGAATGCTTTAAGCCTCTCATCTCTCAGATTTTCCTTCAGGGTGGCAAACTTTTGCCAGGCCACAGAGGCAGAAGCTGGCAGCGATCCCCACTGCCCCCAACCAAAGCTCTAGACATTTACCTTGTTCTGCTGGTGGAAGAGATGAGAATTGGCTCCCGGGTCCCTGTTTGAGCCTTTTGTTTCAAGACTTCCTACTTTTCCTACCTTGTGAAACCTTCTCTGAGGGCCCCCACAACGCACCACGTTTCCTCAGCAGAAAACCAGTGTTGTGAGGCCACCTGTGTTTCCTGAGAGGAAGAGGTAGCACGTGATTTTGCTATTCACCTTTCATATCCAACTGACCAGCTCTGTCTGAGCAAAGTGAGGTCCAGTTTAATTGCAAAATTAGTCTTTCAGAAATTAAACGTCATGTGTGTTACCAATACATCAGTGTTTTCATCGCATAGGGACTAGATACGCCGTTATAAGTCATGAAATTCCTGTTGCTGATAGACTCCAACTGCATGTGCAGACGGTATTTCTTAGTGATTAAAACCCAGGAACTCCTCGATGCTGTTAATAATAAAAAACCTCTTCACCCGCTGAATTGCACTTGCTTTTTTTTGTAGAAATGCAAACAAAATGAAGCAAAATCCTCTTTTGCTAGTATCTCCACACACTTGGGATGAGTATGGAATCACATTTCTTTTGTCCTGCCATTCCTCAGAGCTCCCTATTACCTTCCCAAGGCCCATCAAACCCATACTGGAACACCTGGATGTTCCTAAGAGCCGTGAGGCTCCGGGCTCATACCGCCCAAGGAATGAGCTTGCTGGGACGCGGGAGCCCCTCCTCCCCCGGACCTCTCTCCAGGCTGTGCCAGACCAGCGCTGGGGCATGAAACCGAGGGGCCGTGGCTATGAAAAAAGCCCAAACCTCTGGGAAATGGCTGTGTCCCGCTCGGCGGGTCAGTCCATCTGTCCTTCCAGATGTGGGTTTTCTCCTCTTGGGCTGAGGGACCATTTCCTGAGCCCTGGGAGAGCGAGGTGACCGTCAGTACCTTGGCAGCACCGATCCCTGGGGACGCCTCACCCCTGCGGTCACCACACGGTGACCTAACGCACATCAGCTCTGTGGGGATGGGCAAAACCAGCCTCCCCTCTGCCGCGGGCTGGGCGCTGAGGCGAAGCTGCGCGCTGTGAGACTGCGGGACAGAGCGCCATTGCAGGGAGGAGGGAGGGAAGCAGGACAGGGCTCCCCAGGCCTGCGGGAGCACCCCAGGCAGGCCGGCACCCTACATCTTGAAGCGCTGGTACCTCCGGCTAGGCCCGGTGGAGAAGGAGCCTGATTTGAAATGAAATACGTGGGCGTCCCCGCCCCGCAGCTCGGCCCGCACCACCCGCCCTCAGATCCGCCCGCTCCGCAGCTGGGCCCGCAGCACACTGCGCACGCGCCAGGGCGCATCCCGCCCTTCCCGGCCCCCTCGGCAGGACGCGAAGGCCTCGCGCGCATGCGCCGCTGTGGGGAGAGGGCGGGGCGCGGTAGTCCCGCCCCGGACAGAGGGCGGGGCCGGGAGCATGGTGGCGCATGCGCCGTGCCGTAGCGGTCCCTGGGGTGCTCGTCCCGACCGGGTGGCCGTTGGTGTGGGGGGCGGCGGGAGCGGCGCGGGGGCTCCGTTTGTNGTCCCTCCAGCGGCGAGGTTCCCCCGCTCCTGCCCCGGGGGTGCCGCGCTGCGGGCCCGGGGACGGCCAGGGCACCCTCCTCCCCTCGGGGCGGGGGGCTTGAGCCCCCTTTGTCCATCCCGGGGATGCTGCCGGGCCCCTCCGCCAGCGCGGCGGGTCGGGCCGCAGGAGGGGCCGGGGGAGCCGCTGCCCCCCGGGAGCTGCCTCGCCCCGCAGCCGGCTCCGGTCCAGCCCCGGGGCCGGGAGCATCCTGCCCCGTCGCCATCCCATCGCCGCGGTGGGTGTCGTTTGTCTCTGAGCGCCGGTCCCCGCGGAGAGGGCAGCTGAGCACCAACAGGTGGTTTGGCACCGGTTACTTTTCTCTTTTCTTCCCCTTCCCTTTCAGTTTATTTGATTTTTCAGCCCTTTGTAACTCGCTTCTGTGCGATAATTGTCAAATTCTGTTCTCTAGGAAGTGACAAGCAGAGGCGTGGCTTTCACACCTACCTGTGCCATCTCCTCGGGGGTGGCGGAGAACGTCACCTTGCTGCTCGCAGGGTGTCACTCGGAGCCGCTCCTCCGTATGGACGTAGTTCCATCTCAAAAACCATGTAGCTGGAGGTTCTTGTTGGCTCCCACCTTGTTATCTTTTCTGTGAATGAACCTGTAAGGGCAGCAAACAAAATAGTTGGCGCCTGTAAAGGTGCAATAATGATGCCTTGTAAAAAAATCTGCAAAAAGTAACCAGAAAAGAATAACTCATAAAACGTTGCCAGCGCATTGTAAAAATGGGAAGTGTGCGTCTAACCTGTATTTGCCTGCAGTTTCTAGTAATAGGAGTTGCAAAACCCGGTTACCTTACTGTGAGTTACGTTGTGACCAGGAGAATTAGACTAAGAGGTAGTTTCACACTTGAAATCTTTGCATTTTAATGCATTTTAGAAAGTAGAGCTGGGTTGTCAAATGTGTCCTGAAGCTGGGCTGCTGGTTGGAAGTGGCATATCCCGAGATCATCCAGTATATAAATGTAGGATACTTACTCTAGGGTGGTTTTTTTTTAAACTAGACTTTGTTCAAAGGCAGCGTCCCTCTGGATTTTGTCAGATTTGTGAAAGCATCTAGTAAAACCGAGCGTGCTTAAAAGAAACTGAATGCATTTTTTTTCCCTTCCTCAGTTGTTCCACTACCGCCTGGCATTCAGGGTTTTGATAAATTCCCCAGCAAAGGAGAGAGCAGGCAACTGAGGGAGTCATTGCTGCGGGGGTCAAAGGAAGAACAGTGATGTTTTGGAATTTTTAACATTTATTAGAGATAAAATGTATTTAGGAGAAATAAACACTTGCAGTACTGCCTGAAATTGTGGTTTTTGAGGCATCGTGTTTCTTAAGTTTCCTTCCCTCTCATTTTCAGATCAAAAAATGTTCAAAACAGGAAGTTTGACTTGTACCTTTTATTTTGTAAGACTTTTCCCTACTTCGTCTCAGTTTAGACAACTGGGCTGTTAGCGTTTGTCGTTAAAATCTTAACCCTGTGATTCAGCATCGAATTGATTTCAGCTCTTGTTTGAAGGTTATTTGTCATTTATAATGTCAAATGTTTCCTCCCTTTTTCTTTTCTAATAGTCATGGCAATGACAGGCCCAACACCATGCTCATCCATGAGTAATCACACCAAGGAGCGAGTTACAATGACAAAGGTGACGTTAGAAAACTTCTACAGCAATCTCATCGCACAGCACGAAGAACGAGAGATGAGGTAAAAATCTCTTTTTTTTTTTTTTTCCCCCTTCCTTTCCAAACTAGGTAAGAGCTGAAAAATATAAAATAACTGTATTTAGTTTTCTGGAGCAGAAGCAAAACCAGACCAGTCTTTGCTGAGCGTGTACGGAAACACCTGAGATGGGCACCTGGGTGGGGCTTGGCACGAGCATCCGGAGGCAACTCCTGCGTTTCTGAATCCTGTGGTAGTTTAAAAAAAAGCTTTTTGAGTTTCTTCTGCAACTGATTGAAACGTGCTTGTAAATGCAAAAGCGAGATGACTCTTACCAAGTTTTAAAAAGCCTTATATTTGATTTTGCGATGAAGTAGAAACTAACTTTGGCACGTGCAAGTACAATACTGAAGTAGAAAGCCAACGCTTACAAACGTTTATCCTGCCTGTGTCTGTTCTGTCACCTCTTCCCATTTTATGTCCCGGGTTGTAATACTCAAAACTCATTCTGGAGCATCAGTTTCAGTTTGAATTATAACGTGTGACTGAGTCACCTGATAAAGGAAGATAATCTTTACAAAGACAGGAGGGATTGCTGTAAGGACCGTCACTTAATGCTGTCTTGTCCGTGAGTTAGCTGAACCTGTGGCATCTCTTTAAATATATCGCTCAAAGTACAACAAACCATTTAACTGAGAAGAATTACTTTTACTTTCCTTTGGCTGGAACCCTCTAATTTGCTGAATACCCTCCAGTCGTAGCACTGGGGCTTCTGATGTTCTCCCAATTTGCCACGCAGTCTATAATCGGAATTTTCAAAAAGGTTCAGTGTTTGTTTGCCTGCAGATTTGCTGCCAAAACCCTAACTAGATTCAAGAGAAATGCCTACTAACTCCAATAACTGCAGAAATGAAGAAGCAATTTAGAAATAAATACTAACTTGCATACATCTTTTCTTCAAAGCTTCAAATTAGTAAGGAGAGATTGCGCTCTAATCCGCACAGAAAATATCACTGATTTAATTCCTTGCTTTCTCTTTGCATAGCTCTTGCTTTTTATTACGAGTGCTATTGTCTATTCCCAAAACCTCAATGACAGGGTTTTTTCTGTTTGTCTGAAGAAACATATTGGACTTCACAATTTCCTTTTTTTTTTTTTTTAAACAATAGATGTGCCTGTGGATGTGCGATTTGGAGTTTAAATGGGATTGATCAAACAGACACTGAAGTATAGATAGGACCAGTTAAGGATATTTGGGGGAATTTCAGCATCACTCGGTCATGCTGAGCTATTTAATTCTGCGTATTGCAGCAGTCGTCCTCTGCCTCTGGAGCTGCTGCTTTGAGTGTGAAATGGGATGACGGGACAGTGCTCGCTGGGGACTTAAATAACGGCAAAGGGATTTAAAAGTGCCTGATCGTGGAAGTGATAACCCAAAATATTATCGTGTCGCAGCAGCTGCGTAGTGGCACAGGAGACCGGAAGAGGATCTTGCGAAGAATGACTTGCATAAAGTGAAGGAATTTTTTTGGTATAACATTACAAATGTACTAAAAAAAACATATGGGAAGGCAAAAAGCCCCAAATCCCCAATCCCAGTTTAACCAGCTATTAATGTGATCGGTGTTGGGAAAAAGTTCATTACAAATGTCCCCTGAAGCCATCTCCCCTCTGAAGTCTTGTTTCCTCTCTTTCTTTGCTCCCAAATAATCCTTTTGTACTCAGGCTGTAAATATTTCTGGCCCTTTCAAGGGGGGAGAATGTGTACAGACGTGTTTCCTCTTCCCAAATATTTTAAGTATCTCCGGTATTAGGAAATGGAGAGAAACTTTTCTCATTTTGCATGTGATGAATTTGATATGCAGACAAATTACAGCACAGATCCACAGAGATATTTAGATAGCCAGTTCTCCCTGGGAGAGACTTTGGTGCTTAAATATTTATTACGGCTCTGGCCTTAAGTGACTTGCCCAGCTGTCCGAGAGAGAGAGACAAGAATTGAACCCAGATCTCCTCAATCTACATTTGTATACAGCGAAAACACACACTTGAATAAGATGTGACACTCGAGGCAGGTTTAGATTGTCAAAATTAGACAGGACAAGGCTAGAATGGTAAAGCTGCAATATTGGATTCTTCAACATGAATCTCATGTCCGAGTCTCCCTTATATATCATTTACGCTTGTTATTTGCTGGCATTACATCCTCCTTTCGCAGCAAGCATAGACCAGAGGTGTTGATGTGTGCATGTGATTAAGAAACAATGATTCAACCTTTTTTTTTTCTAATTTGTCTCTGCTATAGACAGAAGAAGCTAGAACAAATGATGGAAGAAGAAGGCTTAAAAGATGAAGAGGTAATGAATATGGGAAAATTATCTTAATCATTTGTCTCTAAGCATTTTCTTTTATAAATGGAGATCTGGGATCTTTACTTGGAATACTGTGGTCTGTATGGAGCCCATGTGCAGAATTGGCACTGTGGTTTGCTTTTGCTTATTTTTTTTTTTTTTTCTTAAACTCTAGAAAAGAATCAGGAGGTCAGCACATGCACAAAAGGAAACAGAGTTTCTTCGCCTGAAGAGAACAAGGCTTGGTTTAGAAGACTTTGAGTCTTTAAAAGTAATAGGCAGAGGAGCATTTGGAGAGGTAAGTCCAGAAAAGATGACTAAAAGCATTTTCAAATGGCACTGGTATTTGTTTTCTGTAATCTGATAGGATTTCATTCAGTGGAAGCTTTGGGCTTGAAACCCAAATTTGTCAAGAGTTGTAGCGATAATGTATTTGACTCAAATTTTTGCATACTTCTTAGGTACGACTTGTCCAGAAGAAAGATACAGGGCACGTGTATGCAATGAAAATACTACGTAAAGCTGATATGCTTGAAAAGGAGCAGGTGAGTAGCCACCTTGAGTAGCAATGCTCCCATCCATGTTTTTGACGGCTTTGGGAGGTAATTGTGATGTGTGGAGAGGGGTGATAAGGCATCTGTGGTCCAGGTTTACTAGCTAAAAATTTATGTGGGTTTTTTTTTCCCCTCACTTTTTATGGAGGAAATAGGTCAGGAAAAACTTGTATGAATTCATAAAGAACTGTCTTCTAGTGGGCTCTTTCAGGTCTTGGGTTTTGTGTTTGGTTTTTTGTG
>VXBL01001820.1:118951-140361 GCA_013400195.1 Aramus guarauna
TTTTTGTGGGTTTTTTTTTTTTTTTTTTTTTGTTTTTTTTTTTTTTTGGGGAGATGTGGGGGGTGTGGGGTGGTGTTTTTTTTTTTTTTTTCTTAAAGATTCCTTGTAACACTGCATAAGTTTGAGGAATATATATAGGGTTACAGTAGTAGGTACAGGCTATTGTAAGTAACTGAACGCTCAGAACAGTGTTTCAACCAACCTCTAATGCCTTGCGTAGTCTTAATGGAAGCTACAATTGTGACACACTTTCCTAAGAGGCTCTTCAGTCTGAAGCAAGGTAGGACTGAACTCACTTTCTACTTGAAAACACGGGGGAGCAGAGCATTTTTCGAAGGACTAGGTTTATCCTGCAATGGAAGAGAAGGACGATGCTATATATCTGATTTACGTTCCTCCTCCTCATTTTATGATGATGTATGTTACATGTAGACATGTGCAAATGATTCTGTATAGGTATCGGGATCAGTGTTTTACTGCATTTCTGATTTATGGAATCAGATATAAATATCAAAGCGATGTGACTGCTGGAATTCTGACTTGGAGAGACATAAAGTAGTGGTGTTTAATTTCTGGAAACACAGTGGTCCGAGACAACCGTTTCTTGTTCAGCACTGGGATGAATTTAGGAAGCACTCTGTGTATGTGTTCGTAAAATCAGGAACTGGTTTCCTTTTCTGAACGTACTTGTGTAAAAACCAGACAGCAGTGTGTTCGTGCATGACCTTTATGCAGCACCGTGCTGTGGTCTAAATCTGTGGGAACAGGCTGAAGCCGTATCTGAAAGGCATGCTACCTGTTTCGAGAAGAGCTAGAATTTGAGAGATCTAATTATTAGATATTTTTGTTTAAAAAACAAACAAACAAAAAAAAAAACCAAAAAAAAAACAAAAAACAAAAAAAAAAATCTATATAGGATTAACCTGGTTTTATAATCAACCATACATTTCTCCTCCTGAATCTTTCCACTCTAAAAAAAGGTGGTTTGGAGTGGTCTGGTTTTTTGGTGTTTTCATAGTGTCCCATTTCACTTGTACAGTTCTGATTTGAAGGGGACCCAAATCCCATAAGAATGGAAAGAATAAAACCATAAACGTGGGCTGTCTTTCTGTACGGAACCTTGTTGTTCAGGAGGGTGGCTTACGTTTATCTAGCTTGAGTTTTTGCTTAGAAGGATGAGGTTAGTGCTCTCTTGCCTTCCTACATATGTCTCAGTGTATGGCAGCAAAATTCACGCAATAAGTATAAATGTTACTCAAGTGTAAATGTCCGACGGCAAAAGTCCCCATAAACTTTCCAGTGGAAATGTTTGAATGTAAAAGGGTCTCTCAGATCTTCATGCTGAGCAGTAAAATGGAGTTGGTGTTCAATGGGCTTTATCAGATTGGGGAAAAAAACCTCAAAACATTCTGGAAAATTATAGCTGTTTAATGAAAGCTTCTCACCTTCTTTGCTGGCAGAAGCATGACTCTTCGATTTGATTTTCAAAATGTTATGCTATTTTATTACCAGAAAATACTGAGAGGGGGAAACTATTGAAGTTTTGATGATGTTTCTGCCCTCGTGCAGAAGTTTGACTGCTGTCTTTTCAATATTTGATGCTTTTCAATATAATACTTGAATTGTCTGTGAAATAAATCTATCTAATAAAACCTAGACTTGTAATTAATCAAATGCCTATGTGTATCTCCAGGTTGGCCATATTCGTGCGGAGCGGGACATTCTAGTGGAGGCAGACAGTTTGTGGGTGGTGAAAATGTTCTATAGTTTTCAGGACAAGCTAAACCTCTACCTTATCATGGAGTTCCTGCCGGGAGGTAACTACCTGAAATCAAAAGGCTGCTTTCCTTTTCTTTGTGGATTTCTAATTTCTCGATTACAAACGTAGTCTGGGACCAGAGCGTATGTGGTTACCGTACAGTGGTGCTCATACCGGACATTACTTTGTGAGGAAACAAGTCCTTGTAGAAATTTCTGCTTTGAGGAGTTAGAGTGCTGAGGTCAGGCTGGAGGTTATCTGCTTGAGCTGGCCTTAATGGTCTGCCAGTACTTGCCCTTTCTGTGCCTGGGGTATCTACAGAACCATCACATAAACGTTTTTTTTCCATTTTCTAACCTTTTGCTTTGAGGTGGCTTGTAGCAAGAGTAACTTTTAGGGTCCTTTTTTCAGAGGATGATGATGTTTGTCCTTGAATGATAATGCTACTGTAACTCGCTTAAGAAGGTTGTACTGAAAGCCTGTAATGTGTGACTAATGAAACCACAAAATGCTTTCTGAGATGACACTGCACAAATGCAACCTGTTTTTTGTAACAGCTCTGTCGCTGAAAGCATCTATTTTAATCTGTGATTCAGTGAAGAGTAGCAGGCCGTAACTGATGCTTCTATACTGCTATTTCATCTTTATGCTCTTTAGCTGTCTCAGTAAGTTTAGTGCAACTACAATATAAGCCTTTCCACATATAGAGGAAAACAGAAAAATTTGTCAGAGAGGTGCTGGGGAGCTGTATTACTTCATACGAAATAAGTTCAGATTTCCCGAGGTTTTAAATAGCGTAGTTCTTTTCTTTGTAAATGTCCTCAATGTGAGCGAGAGTGGAGTTTGTGTGTTCGCTTTGCTATTCATGCTATTCATGGCTGGGCTTCTAGGTGATATGATGACATTGTTGATGAAAAAAGATACTCTAACAGAAGAAGAGACACAGTTCTATATAGCTGAGACCGTGCTAGCCATCGATTCTATTCATCAGCTGGGTTTTATCCATCGGGACATAAAGCCAGACAACCTTCTTCTGGATAGCAAGGTATGTACTAACCACTGGCTGGGTAGTAGTAAATACGTCTTGTAATCCTTAATGGTGACCCAAACTAGTGTTGACAGTTGTGAAAGAAGATGGTGCTTCTCTTGGACCTGTTCCTTCGAGCTTTTGAGGGCATATCTGCCGTATTGCTGGGGGGAAAGACAGACCTCTCCTCCACCCCCAGCTGTATTCATGCCTCACTGTGAGCTCTCTTCTGACAGTTGTTGAAGCTAATTTTGGTTATTTCAGCTGCAATTTAAAACAGGAAGTTTCAGTTCTCCCCTCTTAGTCAAAGATGTTTCCTTTTGGTCTCACATCTGTTCTCCTCACGCCTGCCAGCTACTGGGTAGATGAGCATATTGAATGCAGAGGATGGAGCTGTTCCGTTAGCGAGACTGAAAACTGAGATATTACCTCCCTTGGAATCGGGATGTATTTTGGAAGGCTGGCCAGGCCACCCGATTGCTTCTAGATAGTTACTGCAGGCAGTCTGCAGAAGCTTGATTGTTTCACTATCCTCCTGTTGCTCACTACAAGTTTGCTTAAAATTTAGCTTGCTTGGAAAAAGTTTGACAACAGTAAACACTTACTGTACCACTAGCCAGGTAATGCACCGTTGGGATTACTGACGTAATTCAGTATGTCTACATCTAGACATAGATGAATTTAGGACTTTGAGAAGGATGTATATTTTAGATATACATGTAAAAATGTTTCTAAGTCAGTATGGTCGCATCTTACGCAGTAGGACAGATCCAATCACTGAATTCTCTTTATCACTGTTTCTCTTTATCTCCTGGAGTCCATGCAGAATCCAGGGACTACAGTTCCCTCTGGGATCTTTCCTTTTAGTCTGAAGTGGTCAGGGGCTTGCAGGAGTGGAGGTTTCTTGAAGTAAATAGCTACTGGGCTTTTTCTGTGTGGTAGTGATGAAGGTATTAATAGCTTGATTCTATGTACACATCCAGTCTTAGGCTAAAACAAGGAATGCAAAAGGAGTACATCTATTTATTATACAAAATAAAGGGAGGGGAAGAAGTAGAAAAGTTTATTTGCTCTGATAATGTCTCATACTGGTTTTATATTTGGGGGTTTGTTTGTTTGTTTGTTTCTAGGGCCATGTGAAACTCTCGGATTTTGGTCTATGTACTGGACTAAAGAAAGCCCACAGGACAGAATTTTATAGAAACTTGAACCATAGTCTTCCTAGTGACTTCAGTAAGTTATTTGGCTTCAGAAGGGTATCTGTGTACTTGCTCTCGGTGCCTGACATAACTCATTTCAATGTGAGGCTAGAAGGCTGCAGTGGGGCTCTAATAATACATGTTGCATCTTGAAGTGTAATTTTGATTTTCTGTAAAACATCTTTATAAAAATAATTTCAGTTGCTTTAGTGTACAAAACCATCTTCATTTCCAGAACTTTGTCTTTGAAATAGACTCTGCTGTAGCCCTTCTTCGTGTTATAAACCTCAAATGAAAACTCAGTGTGACTTGGTAGATGCTGGCTGTATCTCAAGTGTTATTTAAATTAAAAAGCGAGCACACAGTCTCTTTGACTATTCAGTAATTTTCTCAAGGGCAATAACTTTGATCATGGAGTTGAAAAAACCCTGAAAGCACGGATCACTGATGAAAGGCTTGATAAAAATGTATCAATATTCTATATTGATAAAGATAGAAAATATCCTCTCCTATGAGGACAGGCTTAGAGAGTTGGGCTTGTTCAGCCTGGAGAAGAGAAAGCTCTGGGGAGACCTTAGAGCCCCTTCCAGTGCATAAAGGGGCCTATAGGAAAGCTGTTTACAAGGGCAGGGAGTGCCAGGACAAGGGGGAATGGCTTTAAACTGAAAGAGGGGAGATTTAGATTAGATGTTAGGAAGAAATTCTTCCCTGGGAGGATGCTGAGGCCCTGGCACAGGGTGCCCAGAGAAGCTGTGGCTGCCCCTGGCTCCCTGGCAGTGTTCAAGGCCAGGTTGGATGGGGCTTTGGGCAACCTGGGATAGTGGAGGGTGTCCCTGCCCATGGCAGGGGGTTGGGACTAGATGGGCTGTGAGGTCCCTTCCCACCCAAACCATTCTATGAATCTATGTTTGGAAGTAGCTGACAGGTTTAGGGTATGGACAGATGTTGGTGGAAGAGGTTACGTCGCTTTGCTGCCATTGCCTGCGCGAGGTTACTGACCCCTCTGATCTGCCGCTGCAGGCACCCTTAGATGGTGCCAGGTAAAGAAACTGAGGAAGACGAGGCTGAGGCAGCTTCATTAGTTCATCTCTGCTGATGTGGCTTACCATCAGTGAGCTGAGTTAAGGTGTGCTTCCACAAATACCTCCAGCTTCACTGCAGTGGGAAACTTTGGCCGTAGGGGCCAGTGATGAGCACCTGGGGACTGTAACCTCTTCCCAGCAGGGCTGAATACGCAATGGGCTGTCTGTCCAGGACCTGGTGACCTTCTTTGATGTCCTAAAAGAGATTTTTAGTGTAATGGTTTGGTGGTAAAACGTATAGGATTCAGTCACGTATATTCCAATCTCCTTTAGCTTTCCAGAACATGAATTCCAAAAGGAAAGCAGAGACTTGGAAGAGAAATAGACGGCAGTTGGTAAGTACGTTTCACCTGCTTGGAAATGTTCCCTGCTGAGCTGTTGCGTTCAAATGGCCTGTGTATTTAAGTGACAGGCATTAATCCATTTCAGAGTTCTGAACAATGCTGAAATTAAAAGATTCATGTTTTTTCTTTTTAAAAGAGGAATGCCTCTAATTTGTCCTTCACCCATCTGCTGAACAGCTGGTGACATATGTGCCTGAGATAGCACTGCTGTAATTATTTACATCGATAATCTGACGCCTCCCAGCTAAAACTAATAGTTCTTGACACTTTCAATATAACACAGGTCTAATGACCCACTCCAAGGTGTATACAGATAGTGGTACCTTTCCCCACTTCCCTGATGGTATTTTAAGACTCCTTCACATGAACGTGTTGATTTTGTTTCTACATATATTGAAATAAAGGTTTTAAACAACTTTGCCAAAGGATCTTAGAGACAATCTGGCGTCTTCCTCAAAATAACCATTGTTGCGTAAGTTCCCGCTCCCATATCAGGCAGTTTTCTCTAAAGATACGTAACTGATGGTATTTGTTCCAGGCTTTTTCTACGGTGGGAACTCCAGATTACATTGCCCCTGAAGTTTTCATGCAGACCGGATACAACAAGCTTTGTGACTGGTGGTCACTTGGGGTCATCATGTATGAGATGTTGATCGGTAAGAAAGAGGCAGCGCACGAGTTTTAAGCAGGAATTGTGGTGTAGGACATCAGCTGTATTTATGTGCTTGGGGTCAGGTTCTCAAAGCACCCACTCCTTGCATGGTTTGTGAGGTTTGTTCTCACGCGCTGTAGACTCTGGTAACTACAGGAACTGGTTTTGCTTTATACAAGATTGTATCTTTCTTTCTTTTCAGGTTATCCACCGTTCTGTTCTGAGACTCCTCAGGAAACATATAAGAAAGTAATGAATTGGAAAGAGACTCTGACATTTCCTCCAGAAGTTCCAATATCTGATAAAGCAAAGGATCTTATTTTAAGGTGCCAGCTGTATGGTTTGCCAGTTAAGATAATACTAATTTTGTTGTCTTGCAAACTGTACTATGTTTCTCTCATAGCTTGCTTCACATGAAAAAAAACCCCTGATGCTTGTGACAGTTACATACTGTTATGCACACGCATCAGATGCTGAATCTGTGGGTAAATACATTTGTCTCTGAGGTCATATAGTGGAGCACTGACTGAACTATGCTGAAAAGGAGCTCCCATCTAAGTGCTGCTAGTCTGGCAAAATACGAACGTTTCTGCTCTTTATTTTGTCTGCGAGCTTCTTGTGGAAGCATCTTAATCTTTTTGCCAGAGGTAGCTTCTCACAATAGCAGTGGTTTTGACATTGTATGCACTGGAGCATACAAACATATCCCAGCACATGCTGACTCTTGCATTTGTTCTTTCAGTCACTTATCTGTTCTAGACATTTATATTTCTGTCCTGAGCATTTTAGGCTCTATATGTTCTCCTGCTCTATGCTGGTCCTGAAACAGAAAGGGCACATTATCTTGTTGTGAAAGAATACCACATCTTAATTGTAGCATTTGACATGACATTCCTAAGCATAACTTTGTGTGTTGGTTTTGCAGTGGGAGTTCTTAACCTTCACCACCTCAATGTTAAGAAACCGTAGTAGTATCAGTTCAGAAAGCCGTTCCATTTCTGGATGGAATGCTTTTGTTTTCATTCTTCACTTTCATTCTTCCTTCCATCCCAGATTTTGCTGTGAATGGGAGCACAGAATTGGTGCATCTGGTGTGGAGGAAATAAAGAGTAACCCATTCTTTGAAGGGGTTGATTGGGAGCATATCAGGTAAGATGCTTTGCAGAAAAGCAAGCTGCTCTTCTCTCTAGACTGTTTAAAGCTAGCCCTGGTCAGCAGGAGGGAGCAGCTTGACTGGTGTTTATCATACCCAGGTGTCGGTGAGAGTATTTTGTTCCTTATCTGAAGCTTGCCAAGGTTTACGTACCTTCGGTCTTTGATTCTGTTAAGAAATGGAAAGTGGCTGAATCCTGCTTTCTTCTGCCTTTGAAATCTTAACACTGAATCTGCTTTTCTTGGCAGAGAGAGACCTGCTGCAATTTCAATAGAAATTAAAAGTATTGATGATACCTCAAACTTTGACGAATTTCCAGAATCTGATATACTTAAACCAACAGGTAAATACTCTGATTCTGCATGTAAACAATCCCTTCTCTTCTCCAGTAGAATACTGTAACTTCCCTGTTAATCAGAGAAAGGATCTCACTAGAATGTAGGGGTTCTTTTTAATCCTAATGAAATTGTTAGCTTCGTAGTCTTGAGATGCAGGGGTGTGCAAACTGTTATTTGGGTTGCAGGGGATGGGATGCAAACTTGTAAATGAGGCAGGAGCCGTCTGAGAAAGGGCATCTCAGAGGCAGCAGAGCTCCCTGCAAGTTCAGATCTCAGTGGGACCTGTGAGCCTGACACTGCGAGAGCCCCTTGGGACTGACTAATTCTCATGTCTAACCATTAGTATTAGGGTAGGGAGAGGGTGGGACAGAAGGGGATGATACGTTTTGGTGTAATCTAAAGGACCCTTGTATTTACGTGTCAAAGCATAGTCACCCATTTGCTCCATGTGTTACAGCAGTTCTTGACTGGGGTTGAAGAATGCAACTGAATGCCTAGATCTATGATATTTCTTCCTTTTAGAAGTATTCCCCCCTACTGCACATCCAGTGTTTTGGATGAAAATAAACTTTAGAGTCTTCAAAAGATAATTGTATTTTTTCTGTCTCTTATCAGTGGCAACAAGCAACCATCCAGAGACTGACTACAAGAACAAAGACTGGGTCTTTATCAATTACACCTACAAGCGTTTTGAAGGTCTGACAGCTCGAGGAGCAATACCATCCTATATGAAAGCAGGAAAGTAATAAATCTCTACCTGGGACAACTTCTGAGCCGTGGAATTCTGTTCCTATACTTTGGGTTTATACCCATAAAAGAACTTTTTTCTTTTTTTTTTTTTTAAAGAAAACATGAGGGCTATCAACTCTTGGAGAAGACTTCAGGACCCTGTTTTGTTACACACCCTGGTTGTTACTAAGGATTTTTTCTTTCTGCGCCATTGAAAAATTCCACAAAATGTTTGCATCATCTCTGCTGCAAGCACGTTTTGCTGCTTCAGGAGCAAGAGCTTCAGTTTTCTTTTTATATTCTTTGCCAGATTGTACAGTCCATCGGGAGATGAGAGCAAGCCTTCATGTTGACATTGCAAAGCACGTGGTGTTTATATGGACTGTTTTGCCAGCCCTGCATTAAGTGACAAACTCAATCTGCCAATTCTGCCAGCACTGTTTTCCCAGTGGCTAAGGACTTCAGTACAGAGGAAACAAAGCAATAATTAAAGCTTGAAATAGACAACTCTCCAGTAAACTATGGAGTAGAAGGATACAACTTGTATTGCCTTAACCTTAGTTTGTAGTGCTGTTTTTTATAATGCTACTTGGAAGCCTCTTTAATAGCATTTCTCGACCCTGTCGCAGTGGCCTCCAGTTGCAGTGCACTTTACTTTTGGTACTAAAACAGTGAGCCTCAAGCCATTTAGTATTTTTTCTAAATTAAAAAATAGTGCAACACTTTTTTTTTTCCTTTTTTTTTTCTTTTCTAGACAGTGATAGGAGAAATAGGGCCGCTTCCTCTGCCAAGCACCAAGTTTTCAGTTACCATATGAATGGATGGATCTATAAACAATGCACATCATAAGAACTAGAGCTGGCAACAGACGTAAATCTGGAATTGGGGCAGAGAGGGAGGGAAATTCATTTAACCTGATCTTTGGTGGGCATCTTGTGTAGAGTTGGGTCAGTTTGAGGCTTCCCGTTCCTGCTGCTGCCATCTTTTGGCCGCTTTAAAGATCTGCTGCATCTTCACTGGTTTAAAGACAAAACCATGTTTTGTGGCCGTTTTGCTCTTGGTTTTGAGCAGAACAGTATCAGATTCTTCATCAGAATCTTGGTGACCGAGGACTCCCTCGCTTTTCCTTACAGAGCTCCTCTTGCTGTCATGGCTGAGCCATCTGTCCCCATCATCTTCCACAGAGACGGGGCCTCCTGAGGTCACTTTTGGGGCAGTGGAACCCACCGTGTCCACACTTTGATTATTGCCTAGCGTAATTTGTAAGAGTACATTCAGTTATGATCAGGATGCTCTCCAGGAGAGCCCCAAAGTGCCTTTTCTTGCCGAAGCATCTCTTGGAACATGACTGCATTTTGGGAGGGAGGATTCTGCCTGGGTTGAGCTTTTGGTAATTCTCTTTTATAATCATGAGCTCCACTTTGCACCCATTTTGTAGTTAACTCTGTACTCCCAGGGGCAGGTGCCATTAACCTTTGTGCCTGCCTGGTCCCAGTCTGTAATTTCCAATTTTATTATTTTTTTTTTTAAAGATTAAATGTAATGAGGTTTCTAAAAGTATGTATCAATTTGAACTGTCTTGGATTCGTGCAAACTTTTATTGGTGCTGAACACTAACTACATAGCACAGACAAAAGAAAAAAAAAATGGCTGTTTGGAAACAAAGCTAGAGCAATGTTTCAAAGTAAAAGGAAGGCTTTTGGTTCTCTTTAGTCCTAACTTTCTAGATAAGGACATCAAAGAAAATGGGTTTGTAGTGAAATATTTTTTTTAATAGGTGCTTTTAGGGAATTTTTACCTAGATGTCTTTTGAGCTGAGTGCCATTATGAAGGACTGATTGGGGGTGAAAGTACCATATGTAGCTAAAACTGGGTAATAACATGTTAGCATCCTCTCCACCCCTTGTGCTTTTTGTATGTGTCCTAGGAGTTTAATGAATTGCCATAAGCGTTTTAGATACCAGTTGGATCCTACAGAGCTGAAATGCAAAAATAGCCTTAATTAGACATAGCAGGATTGCTATTGTAGTCAGTAGGGCTTACTTAGATGACTAAGGGCTAACTGAAATAATGATTTATAGGATCAGGCTTTTTATCAACTAGTCAGTAATATCATCTTCTGCTCCCTTTTTATTTTTTTATGAAGGACTGATACCAACTTCTCAGATTGCTCCATTTCCTTATCACACAGTTTCTTCTAGCCATTTCAAAATGTTGCCTTATAAACTATTGGAAAACTAAGAAGTATTTGTATCAAAACATTTTTAAAAATTCCTAACAGCTTAGTTACTGCCTTAAAAAATAAAATCCTTTAAAGCTGCTGTGGATTAGTAAGAAATGATTTTGAGAGAGTAGCTGCATTATTTGCCCTTTACCAAAAGGGACTGGCATTTTTATTTATCAATACCAAAGATGAAGCTACACAATTATAAGTTGTGATAACTTGCTGTGAAAAAACCCCTATATAGTGATATGTATTGTGCATTTTTAGTGCATGTGTTTTAAAGTCCTCTGAAACCTCAGCTTGTTCACTCTTTTGCGTTAAAGGTGAAGTTTTTCAAAGGCACAAGGAGCAGTTGGGTACCTCAATCCTGTTATCTTTCAGTAGAAGCAGGATGTCTTTGACTATAGACCTCTTGTATCACTGTTGCATTGTAAGCCTGCTTCCTAGGACAGCTCTTGGAAAAGTGTACAGTGTCTTCTTTCTAGGATCCATACTTCACTAATGGATGCAGATTTTTTGTATGCCTGTTCCACATTAGCCAAACATTTTTCTTAGCTGCTGGCTTGTGTGTATCTTGAGGTTGTGTGTATCTTTTTAGCTCTCTTTTTTTTAGCTGCAAGCAGTTGCTGGACTTCTAGGAGTAATTCTGATCTGAATTTCCAATGGATCTGAAGCCGAGTTATGCTGCCAGTTCGTCTCTTTATCATGCCTAGCACAAAACTGCACTAAGTGTTTCTTATCACTGTGCCCTGACTCTGCCTTAACCTGTAAGTTGAAAAAATGTTCTGTAAATACTTAAAAGCTGTTACTGAATTGCACTGTAAAATTTGGCAAGTGTATTCCATGTTGCTGGGGGAGCCAACTTTTTGTGGAACAATCTTCCCATTGTGTTGTGTAAATAAAAACCTTAGTAAGCACAGTTTTGCTAATTTGTTTTGTTTTACAAACTGGAATCTTTCAGATTTGGGTTTTTTTCTAGACTTGAAACTGATTTTAGAGTCAAGGGCTTGGTATGAGAATGCAACTCACAGGCTGAAGACTGCACTTCCTCTAGATGTGCAGCAGATGTGAAGAAAGAAGCACCCTATTAATGACAAAAGACAGTGCTGATCTTCAGAAGAATTAAGCCTTTCTGGGCAGAATGTGTCTGGCCTCCTGGCAAGAGTGGGCAACCCTGGCCTTACTCCTGCCTTGGGGGCTGCATTGTGTAAATGGGCCTTTGGTTTCCCAATTTTAGGGCAGGTTGGTTTTAATCTTTTCCTCTATTTTTAAAAGAGATAATGAGCAAGTGACAGTGGGAGCAAAGCTACAACCCCAAATTTTTTTCCTACCAGTTTGTAACATACCAAAATCAATTTGTAGTTCTTAGTTCATTGCTTCACATTTGCAACAGTTATCACCTCAATAATTCCACTTAATTCCACCTTGTTCACAGACTCTAACCCCTTTCTCAAGCTTCATCAAGAAAACCCTTGTACTATATCCAACACTGAAGATGCAAATGAAAGCCAGGCCTGCTCCAAAGCTGTTTTCTTCCAGAGACCCAAGTAGGTAGAACTGGAGAGCATCTTTCACAGCATGCTAACCAAAAATAGCACTAGGGCCTGTTACAGATGCCACATAGTTTGTGGGTTAAGTTGTGTTGTCTCATACCTGTGCTATGTGCTGCTTTTAGAACACTGCTGCAATGAGTTGGTAAACTTTGAGGTCCTCTCAGAACAAGTAGGAGTAGCATTTCCGTACAGCTGCTGCACAAGGTCCCTGCCTAATCAACCCGGCTCTGATGCAAAACTATGTGTAAGACTTTGGGGTTGGTCACAAGCCACACTTAATTTATGATGCAAGGAAACAAAAGCTTCTAGCAATCTATCCCCTGCCCATTCTTCTACTCCACATTTAAAACAATTTTCAAGAGAGCCAAACAAGCCACATGTAATTTATACTTTAATACAGAAAAGAAACCATACAGCTGTAGTTCATACACACCACAGGTAACACTTCAGTATATCTAGAATAAGACAAAACTTGATCTTGTACCTGAAGTAGGTGACCATGACAGGAAGAAAAGCAAATGCATACTTTCTCAATTTGATTTAGTGTTCCAGTGGAACTCCCTCTACTAAATAAAATAAAATCAGATTCATCTTCAATTACTTGGGAAAGCCAATAAACTAGGGTGGCTTTTTGGAATCGTAACAACTGCTTGGAAATCATGGAATCCAGATACCTCCATCCCATGCTGAAGGTCCAATTGATCTCATAAGGTACCACCAAGCTCTTCCAAGGCATTGGCAGTCTTTAACTCTCGGGCAAGGTCCAGCTGCAGTTCAGCACCTGAGGTCACCATTTCTAATGAAGTGGCTGAATCCTTCAAGAGGCCTAGCTAACACTGGGCACGGGGACAGACACTGGTGGGGCTTGCTGTGACTGAATACAGATCCCATAAGGTGCCGTTGATGGCCGATGCTTGGCATCCGATACCTTGACACAGTCCTGTAGGGTAGCGCTCAACAACACGCACGTTCAAGTCCTTAGAGCCAAACACGTATAAACTCCAATCCCAAGTCTGCTGGTCAATACAAAGACACATTTACTTTAAACTTACACTGCTGTAAAAATAAATACACACAGAAAAAGAATCCATAGGGCCTGGAGACAAGCTCCATCATTGCTGGGGGAGGGGGGACAGTCTCACCACTGCCTTTGCTTGACTTGTGGGAATGACTCATTACCAAGGCAAGTAATGGGCCCTTAGCTGGAAGGTTCATGGCCCATATGTCTTCCTTTCTCTACTACAAAAATAGAAATTCATCTAAAGCAATAATGGAAAGTGATTGCACACTACCTCCATGCAGATACTGAAGGACACTTCTCTATACTGATCCAATGACACACAGGGAGGATTTTTCAGAAGTCATCAGGTGGACCTGGGCATCTGAACCCCTGGGACTCTCAAAGTCCTGAAACACTTTTGGAAATCTTCCCATAGGCACTTATAAAAAGAAGAAATCTATTTGCTGCCCTTAGGAAAGAAACTAAGAACAGAAACACTGCAAAGAATGGAACCTGTATCCATATAAATGGGAACTAAATGTATCAGCAAGTATACGCCTTGGCAGAGATTTTGTTACTCAAAACAACACTCAAACCTTCAGGAAAATTTGTGATTGATATTGTCGTGTTACTTATACTGAGAAAAAAAACCCATCCTTAGCAGCCAAACAGTAACAGCAATTTTCAATGCTAAGTCTACCATACACTTTGCAGACAGATGGAGAGTAATAAAAATTTGCTTGATGATGCAACCCTGACAACAAAGGATTAAACTTTCTAGCAGTAGACTAGTACCTACCTCTATTTTGCCAAGAACAACCAGGTAACTCAATGTGTGTTACAGATTTCAACAGCAGTCAATTCCAAGAGCAGAACCGACCTGAACTTAACAACTTTGCAAGGGAGCTCTCTCCCTCTTTCTGTTTGAACAGGTTTCGGCTTTTCTTTGCACTAGCACCACGTTTAAGTACTCCACTTCGGGTAAGTAAAACCTCTACACAACCATCAGAAGCGATGGTTTTGTAAGGCAGGCCTGTTCTGGTTGATGCGCAGCTTGGTCGTGGCAGTACTGAACTCACTGTGTGCTAATCAGGGAGTTACACAAGCCTACGGGAACAGGACCAGCCAGGCTCTGACATAACTACCTGAGCTAAACCAGCCTGGAGTGTGCCTATCCCTGTAGTCACAGCTCTGTTGGCACTGAGTCCAAAATGAACAGAGCCTTAACCACAGACTAGGATTATATATTCAGAGCAGCAGAGTTGTTCCTAGGTACATGTATTTTTCTCTACTGAAGGCTGGTTTACTACTGGTATTTCTTACCTACCTGACAGCAAAATGGTCCAGTCAGTTCCAAATTGGGAAGAGAGTAGCTGGCCTTTTAAAGCTGCAAAAGTGTAGAATGCTCCTTGCTGAGTCTGCAGAAATTTTGACTAAGGTTGATGAGACCAAGGATTTTACTCAGGTAATAAACTGTCTGTAATGGGAGCTCCTCCACTGGCTTTTTCTGTCTTAGCAGGGGGACAGAGGAGACAACTGAAAGTCATTAGCATGCACAATCACTTCTGGAAAGCTTCTTAGATCTACCAGGCTACTAAAGAGATTTACTTTGTTGGTAAAATATCGACTACAGTATCTTCTTTTTGCCTTTTTCCTTCAGCACGATCTACTTGTTTTACTGAATTTAACAGACAATGTCCCTAAAATCAGTGATTTCATCTTACTGAGAAATATATATGGGAAAATTCCTGTGAACAGGCATATGCTTCCTATAAAGCTAGTTCATCCTTCCCTAGAAGAGCAGCAGTACAACATGCTGGATGCAAAGCCAGGTGGCAGTGTAAACAGATTCCTCCACACTCAGGATTTTGCTTTCATTCCTCCACACTCAAGATTTTGCTGTCACAACTGTGCTACATTTCTGCTGGTTGATGAAAGAGCATCATCTGTCCTGCTTTGATGTTCGGTCCTTTATAACCGATTATCACAAAAGCAAAGCTAAGTGCCTAATGGTAAAGGAAAGCTTTGTCCTGACAGGCCCAGAATTTCCTCTCTCATGTCAAACATGACATTTCTAAATACTTCTCTTCTTTTAGAAGTTTAGGTAAAGTATTCAGCACCCACCAGTCTGGAAGCCTTTGTAGTAGAACAAACAGCATAATTTCTTTTTGTCTGAGACGACGTTGCTTTTGATTGCACAATTAGACTATGGAGTGTGGCTCTTTATTAACATGCTTGAAATATGACAACGTAGGAAGAGCATGAAGGAGGATAAAGCACCTTGCAGGAGTCTGTTCCATCACCTGGGATGAAACTATGCTGAGACATTCCCACATCAAGCAGGACTATCCACCCTGAGAAGGACTAATCTGGTAGATCGTTAACAGCCATTTGGGAGAACGGTGCGTTTAGCCTGTCGAGTTCATCTACTTGTGGGGGGTGATGCATTATAACCTCATGGTCCTCTGAAACATCATCACCCACAGTGACTAGGTTTGTTAGAGATTTGCTCCGAACACACTGGAAGTCAACATGACGGCTTTTGCCTTCTTCCTTTTCCCATGACATCTGTATGAATGGCCGTTGAACGTAGTTGTATATCACTTCTGAGCGGCCACCAGGCCTCCTCTTCACCTTCTCTTTACAGGTGGGGTACCCTGAAAACACAGAGACAGTCAGTTGCACTACACACCTCTGACTTGCACAAAGGGACAAGGGGATCCCAGAACAGCCAGGCAGGAGTGATTACGCAGGCAAGTGGGACGTAGTAGACTAATGCTTACATTCCGCATCACTGCCTTGCTTCTTTTTCCCTTGAAAAGACAGTGCGGCGTTGTGTGTAGTCATATGATCAATGGCTACACAGCGTTAGCCATTTGGTGAACGCACACAGCTACTATAAAAATAAGAGTGTCTCAGGACAGAGCACAACAGTCACTCAGCTCCCTAAGGGAATGCTTGGATTAGCAGGCATAAGTGTTTGACTCCCCTTTCCTGTCTACTCAGGCTTAAAGAGACAAGGCTTGCGGGTACATGCTATCTGTATCTCATTTTTCCCTCAATTTTTAAGCCTCCTGGCCAGTTTCAGTGTAACATGATAGAGGTGAAGGAAGATGCCCAGCTTTTACTAGTTTCATGAAAATAAATGCCTAGTAAAACACAGAGCAAAACAGGAAACACCTAGGGTCCAGAGGAAACCAGGCTTTACTGACTATGGAGTCACCTGGTTTAGATTTTCCTTTGTTGAAGAAATACTTTACCTTCAATGCCAATGCGAATATTTTTCAGGCCCCGTTCCTTTAATACGGCTTTTGCAACATCGCGGTTTTCAATGTACTTGAAGAATCTGTACAGCTTGGAACTGTAAAGGACTTGAGAAATAAAAAGGGTGATTAGAATCTACACAGGGATGCTGAGCTGTGGGGTGCCAAAAACTAGGTCTGGTTTCCAAGAACTCTTTCGGGTGTCTGTTCTCATCACTGGGATTAGCTGCACTTCCTTGGTGAGAGGGCAGTGCTAGACATTACAGTCTGGATAGAATGGGTGATGACAGGTGTGTAAAGCAAAGTGTATTCACTCACTGGGGAGCCAGGAAAGGGCTGAGGGGCAGGCAGCGAACAAAAGGAAAAGATGCAGTGAGTGCTGTCATTACCAATGTCAGACCAAAGCTCCAACTACCCAGGTAGCCCGCCTTCAGAAGGAATGTACAAAACAGGACTTCACGTGCCAGCATCTCTTCCTGGAGGAAGACTGCTGTTTGGGCAACGAGTCCTTTCCTCATGGCCAGATGTCTGAGTGTGCGCTGAACGCAGAGCCAGGAGTCCCAGTGTGGAGCCCTTACTTTGTGAGTACTCCTCTCCCATCGGAGGTGGATGATCTTCATCCCAGTCCACAGTGTCTTCATCTGTCAGCACGACAATATGGCATTCGCGTTCCCCTTTTCTTGCGCTATCCACCATTATAGGCAGAATTAGCTCCTCCAGGTAGCTATCAAACTGCTTGTGAGCACCGTCATTGGAGAGCTCATGTAAGAGAGCACCTAATAAGACAGAAATCATACGATGAGCTTTTTTACACAGCGTGAAAACATGTCTCAGCTCTACACTTTCCAGATACATTCAAAAGCACAGCCCGCATTCTTCTTTAGACAAACTCCTTAACATATGTTCAGATGCATCAATATTGTCCAGCTGCAGAACTGGCAAAGTCAGCAACCTGAAACTGCATTTCAAATGGGATGCAAATTACACTGTAGAACCATTACATTACTATTAAAAGCCACCGAGGTCCAATCAATACAGTGAAACAGTAATAGACTGAATAATTAATTCATTATGATACTTAACTTGAATTTCCAGCAACATCTCTGTCCTTGAAAGCACATTTTCTGCCTTCTCTGCAATCACTCAGTAGAGGACAGGGTAGGAAACTCCACCCAAGCCTGTGCTCTGATACCAGTGCCCCATTTCAGTATAGTGCCTTTCACAGGTTTGCCTATGTTAAAAGGACAATTTTTTGCCAGCATACTCATCAAAAAGTTGCTCTCAGTTAGATCCCTTCATGACTAGGAACTCTACTACTTTCTGACTTTGGTGCCTTTGGTTCCTGCTCTGCCCATCATCTATTATCTTAAATTATTCACAATTCTCTGGAACATTTTAGATAGGAGCTATAACCCTGCTTTTAGCCTTCATTTTGTTTGACTGTAACAGTAAGCTCTTCTTCTCAGTGTCTGTTGGAAGAGGAGACTAGAATTTTTACAATTTCAGTTTGGTTTTTAGAGCAAGGTGTCTGCATTCTGCAGGACTCAATCGCTTCACTTTGGATTGATGCAGCAAAAAAGGAACCTGTTTAAACACAACACATACAAGAGTCCTAGTGGAGTCGGTACCTTCATGCTTGAACTAAAGCACACGATTAAGAAATGCACTGAATCAGGATCAGAGCACTCAACACCATGGAGATCTCCTACGAGCTGATTTCTCTCTGTACTTACTTAAATCTTGACATTTGATTGTGTTGAAATCAAAGTTTATGCAGAGGTAATCACATGTGTCTCGAAGGTCTGGGATGGAAATCCCATCAGGGCAGTTAATGATTCCGGTTTTGTAATAATCCTGCAAATAAAAGGACAGGTTTTGGTGAGAAAAATTAAGAATAGCTTGGACTTTGATAAGTTTTAATTAGTTCTTTGTTTTGTTAACCAACATTTTAGAGTTACAAAGGCTATACATAGTTCTGTGAACAGTAGAAACAGCTCTGCTTGTCCAAGAATCTACGTCTCTTTGCAGATCCTCTTGGGTCTGATAAACTGTGAGCTCCAGTTAAAACTTTTCCCATGGCATAGGGTTTCATAACATCTCACATGCAATACACATTCATATGCAACTGTGAAGTCAAGACACAGCTCAGGAACTACAATGGCATGACACAAGAAAGGGAAAAGGCAACATGAGCAAATGTCTGAAATGTTGACTCATACCAAAGTCTACTATGTATTTTTTTTTTTTTTTAAAACACAATGCAAAACAGCAATAAAAGGTTATGTCCTGGGGTGTGTGCAGCTGCCTGGGAGCTCAGTTTTGCACATGTGACAAACAGATTGGATTTTTTCAATCTGCAAACATCTCCTTACCAGCACAGTCCGGAACACAGCTGAGCTAATTCCTTCTGCGATTTCATATTCTCCCTTTTCATTCGGTCTGGTGAAATTATATTCTCTTCCTGGTCCAAACATTCTGAACAGATAAAAATCTACGTAAGTGCACAACTATAGTTAAATACATTATTTCCAGAGACCAATAGGTGCACTGAGGTTAAACAAAACCAGCAGTGACACATATATACAGCAACTTGAAACCTATATGCAAATCTCTTACATAGTAAATAAGCACAAGAGCTGGCTCAGCTAAGTCCTCCTATAGCTGGACTCTGTCGCTATAGCTACTATATTGTATGGAACAAGCCGTAGCTCAAAGGCATAGATCATTCAACCCTGTGTCAGAAAATACCCTGGCAATACAGCCCTTTCACTGAGGCTGTGCAAGATAACCACCACGTGCCTTTGGATCCCTTCTTTCACACACCGACCCGTGCAAGGGTCAGTAACCCAAAAGGGCCTGGCTCCCTTTGGTCAGAGACGGGTGAAAGCGAAGGCAACACAGAAAATGAGTGCTTCTTGTTGCATCCATAGGCTCCAACCTTTAAGTCATGTTAACAGTGAGCTAAGCAACTTCTGTTACGGGAGAGTATCATAAGGTAACAGCAGAAGTGGGATGAGGCATTATCATTTTCCCCACTCTGGAAGGAAATTTATCAGCTGTGAACAGATGTACTACTTACAAACATGGCAAACACTTGGAGAGAAGGCAAAAGCAGACCACGTGTAGCTAAAAGTACACATTGTTTGAAGGAAAGGACTGAAGGGAGAATGTCATCTAGAGAACTATCAACTCTCTCTACATCTGGTCTTGTCTTCAAGGCCTCACTCACAGCCAAGTTCTGAATGAGGTCAACCTCGCTTTGCTTGTGGGTACAGATGAGATCACAAAACAAGCATGAGGAGTTTGTTCCATTTCAGTAAACATTTGATCCCCTCAAGGTATCCTGAAAATGGTGGAAATCACCCACCTTCCCAGCATAGTATCAGGGTGAGCAGTGAAAATCTGTGGATTCACTGCGAAGCGAGTGCCATCTACCACAAGCGTCACTTTCTCTGGAGCCACTGTTTGCGAATTGATGCTTGAAGACAAAGCGCAGCATCCATGGCGTTCCTGGCTATTAAAATATTCTGACTGTCTCTTATTCCCATCTTGGAAGTGACAGTTGTGTGTGTCTTCAGGAGCAGATAACATGCTACTGATCTGGGAACTTGCTGGACAAGCAGTGTGTCGGCATTCAGAATCTAAACCTGAGAGACACAAACAAGTATTGCAAGGGTAGGATATAATTTACTGAAAAACATGATTTCATAGTAACACTTGTAACTACATAGTAACTACTCTAATGAGAAAACTGAGTCATACAATAACAATAACAAAGGATGTCAATATACATAACTGTCAGGGTAATGTTATATGACAGAAAACTAGACTGCACCTTCAGATTGAGCTAGCAGTTGGATTTTGGATTAAAAAAAATTTCCTGATGATGCTTAATACTCCTTGTTAAAGCAAGATGGATTCAGTGTGTACAAAGCAGGAGTACAGGAATTAAACAAGGCCAGAAATACAGACACAGATTCCTAGCACTGACAACTACTCTCAGAGGAGCACTAGAGCAGAAACCAGACTAAAGGTGGTTTAAGGCAGGAGTGCTTGCTGCCCGGTCGGTGGTGGGCACACAGCTCTTCAGGACTGACCAGCTACTTTCAGTTAATCTGCTCAGGCACAGATTAACACCTCATGAGAAGCAGCAAACTGGCCAGCCAGGGCATACCCATGGGATGGTCTTGTCAAGACAGCAAAATTCTAAACTCTGCTGTGGACCACTGTGCTTTAGACCAGTCTGGCAAAGGCAGCGTACGTACTCCCCAGTGCAAAATGCCTTGGGATAGTGGAATTTTTCCAAAACATAACACCCCTCAAAAATAAAAAAAAAATCTCCCTCAAAGATTACTGTAAGGTAAAGACACTATCCTTACCCTCAGTCCTGGGAACTGCAGCAGGGCTGTGACCTCCTAGTACCACATTACTTTCTTCTGACTCATGGACTGCTACAGTTTTGTTTTCCACAGAGCAACTGGACTCCACATTTCTTGACCAGTCTGTCCCACCAGCACAGTTAACATTCATGCTGGGCCTCCGTGATGTGAGGAGTTGGTTGCGTTTCCTAAGAGAAGAGCTTGGAGAGAAAACACCAGGTTGTGAGTTTTGGAAAAAACTTCCAGGCAATGAAGCTCAAATCCCTGTATCTGGTACCACAAGCAAAGTCCCCCAGGCTCAAAAGACATCTCTTCAGACACTTAACTGGGCTTCAAAGAGACTTCTGATGCTAGTTATGCTCCTATACTAACCTAGGAAGAGGAAAAAAGGGGCTTAAAGTAACCAAGGGTCTATTTCATCTATGAACCTTTGTTTTTTTTAAAAGTAAATCTAAAGCCACTGATGTCTTTAGATCACACATGTGTTCCTGCAAAAGCCTTCCTGGCAATTGCCTGACCTCCAGACAGCTGGAGCCCTTTAAAAATGTTTATGTATCTCTCAATTCCCAGCCCTGGCAAAAAAATGAGCTCTGTAACACGACTATAACTCAAAATACGTTTTCCCAGTTAACTCAGGCATTGCCTCTTAACCACTCTGAGGTTTGACTAGGAGGTTCCTGGCTCCAAGTCATTGCTTTTTTTTTTTTT
>VXBL01001820.1:140402-160352 GCA_013400195.1 Aramus guarauna
GTCTTCCTTGTTCTTGATTTATCACCATGCTCACCCCAGTATTTAACCTAATATAGTTCTACACAAATACTCGTACTGCATAGAACAGCCATGACTGCAGCAGCCTTACATCCATCACACCCTGCTCAGCTCAGTACACACACCGCTTTAACCAATGCCATTCAGATCTTAAATGTTCCTTCAGCGTATGCAGAGAGACTTCTTCCATTCTTCACTGTTCCTATCTTTAAAACTTGCTTCACTTCTTTGTATCTTCCATCTGCTGTCTCTTTCCCTCATTCTTCTTTGGCATATATTTTGTCCTGCCATCGCCTTGGACAAGGAACAGCTCCCCTTTCTTGGCTTTTAGTGTTTTCCTTTCACTCTCTCAAATATAAACCACCAATTTCCTCATTAATGAATTTTCTCAATTTCCCCTCCTGCAGAATAATTGTCTTGTGTCTTTTTCTTGGCTGAATTAAGACTCCAGGACCTGTGGGTACCATCTATAAAGCATGGCAGAACACTGACATGGCTAGATACAAACCCGATAAAATACAGCACTCGTAAGAGAACAAAATACTGAGTAAGAGTTGACCAGCTTCCCCGTCAGGCCCTGCTGAGGATGAAGGCTTTAATGAGCAGTTCAGTGGTGGGTTTCAAGCCCGTCGTTACTGGCAGTCACTGTGAGCATTTCATTCTTAATTAGAAATTTAAAAAAGGAGTAACAATTCCTTCCTCTCATTCCATAAAACAAATGCTAAGTTGCCAGCATTATTACATCTAGATATTTTTAGAAAAATCTGTTGCTTACGCATCATGTGGTATTAACCAGAAAGATGATTTTTGGCAACAGCAAAACCATGTGAAAAGCTATTTTTTTTTTTTTTTTTTTTTTTTTTAAGGCTCTGCCTGGCTGGCAGGAACAGCGATGTGAGGAGCCTATGAGGGTCACCTTAGTTCCAGCAAACTGTGCGGTGCATCACTACGCGGTGGGACAAGGGGGTGCGGAGCCCCCCAGTATCTAAGCACAACACATTAACTGCCCCACTCATCCAACTTTAGGACAAACCTACTATCCCAGGAATGAGCTATATAAACGAGTAAACATACAGAGTATGCAGAAGATACTGTTTAAAGTAAACTTCGATATGCAAACCCGCATACTGTACAAGACTCTGGAAGGAAAAAGAAATTAAAATCAATTCCAGAGTTAACAATGTCAAATGGAACAAAAAGTCACCCATTGCCCTATTTCATTATTGTAATTATTGGGAGGAAATGGAGTTTTCCAGACTGCAAATGTTAAACTATTTATACAACTAATACTGTTGTTTCAAACATTTTCCATACACTATAATTATGCCCTATTTTTTGACCAAAACACTTTAAAATTTGGTAACTGCACAGAAAGCCAAAACATTGTTTAAAATTGCAGTTTGATTTACTTAGGCAAAAGTGCTTTGAGATGGTCTGGGGGGAAATCCTTGTCAAGACAATACACCATCATCCTGGGAAAGCCCTCAAGAGTTGTTGTTCTTGGGACTGGCTAATTGCTGGGAACACCACAAACAACATACTGGGTCACGTCTCGGGAACTCTTCCCCTCCAGTTTTTCTGTATTGGAATAAACCCCCTGATAAAACTGGGATGCTAACACACTCACTTGGGAACAGAATTTGCTCTGTGCACTGACAAGAACTCCATTAAGAAAACTTGATAAGCATAAAATTTACTTCTTAGGTCTCTTTCTTTCAAGAGTGCTCCATCGCTGCAGTTCTGCCAACAAGCTCCCCTTGTGCCATCTGAACAATCTCTTAGACTATTTAATAGATTACTTAGGAGAATTTAGGCAGGGAGTCAGATCAATAAGCTGTTTACACACAGGCAAACAGCAGCTTTATATCAAGGGACACTTACACTCCATACCTTCATGAGAGGTCTGCCATATAAGCCCTATTTAAGCGATGTAAAATAGCATGAAACGCCTACAGACAATTTTCACAACAATCAAATTGTGTTTGATGCATGTTGCACTCTTTGTTCATCACCTTAAGCTTTGATTTAAATGCACACACAGTTCAAGAGACTCTGCATGCCATTCAGCAGAGTCCTCTACTACAATATCTCAGAAGCTATTTATAGAATTAGTCAGATATGCAGGAACTACAATACAGGAATTTCTCCCCCTATTTCTCTTTAATCTGCTAAGTAAGCTTTTTAGGAAAAAAGTCCCAGCTGTTTGACACCTTTCTCCTCATTCTTTTCTGTTACCCTAAGTTTAACACCAGTGCAAGGTGCTAAAAACTGCAGTGATGGGAAGACTCAGCAGATGATCTTCCCAATTGTGGTGGCTCTTACAAGTGTCAGATCTGACTTTCCTCATTAAATCTATGGGAAGCTGAAGGTTCAGCCCTGCTGATAATCCCACTTGGGCCAGGCTAATGGCATGTTCCTGTCTTCTGTCCCCTCCTGGCATGCCCAGATCCTACACATTATGTATCAGCAGAATTGAGGTAAATGAGTAAGGATTCCTTTAGCACATCTGGCTGGTACAATACCCAAACTAGTCATTTAACATGACAAATATATTGTAATCACGCATACAACCCAGGAGGGAAACTAGTACATAAAGACTTCAGAAGGCCATACTCATGTCTGACCAGCTTACAAATGTCCTGGTTTCTTTTCATGCCTAGGATCAAGGTGAACTACCCGTGGTGAGAATGAATACCTATAAATAGTAATTAACACTATTCATCTTCAAAGCTTTTTACAAATATTAACTGCTCATTGCTACTAACAGCCCTGGGAAGCACTGTAGGGAAGTCTTTTACGAGAGAAAACAGGAACACAAAAAAGAGACCGAAGGTTCAGGACCAGCCAGAGCGCCAGGCCCACCAACTAAACAGGCACTAATCTGACTTTTAGCACGTTCACTACTCACGTTCCCTGGCCGTGCACTGACCATTACCCTGCAGTTAACAGGACAAATACTAGCAGGTTACCATCTTCTTTTGAGGTACGCTTCCATGCACATTTCTACCCTCTGGTAGGCATAAATGGCCTGGCATCACAGAACTGATGATGAGCAGGAAACAAACACCTTGACGACTTAGCGCACTGTTCAGTAACTTGTTTGTACGCTCAGATCCTGAAGTGCCAGGTGGGGACCAGTCTGCAGAGGAGCTGCAGGACTGCAGACAGCTGGAGTCTGGGAACTGGGAACTTGTGAACATCAAAATCCCAGCATCACATTCAGCACTACAGATCAGACAGAGCTCCTAAATAAGCTGTGATTTTTTTTTTTTTTTCATTAGAAAGGAAATCAGCACCACAGTCAAAATCAAAATTCCCATCCAACTCTGCCCATTGGTTGTGCCTAGCTTAGAGCAAGTGGGTCCCCCCTCCCTCCAGAACATGACAACGTGAAGAATGAGCTGTGCAACTGAACAAGCATCTCTGTTCTCCAAACCACATGCCGATGGCCACGGTAACGTCAGCTTTATTTAAACTTGTCTAGAGCCAATACTGAGAGAAAAAAATACGGAAGTGAAACAAAGTTTTATTTAGCAATATATCACTGGCACAAACACTTTATTTATTTATTATTATGCAGAGATAAAGATGATTCTTGTTCTACACAATCCTCAAGAAAGGAGGAAGCTGGGACAATTTTCCGCACATGATCCCTCCCCACGCTAAGGAGTCTGAGGCACATCTAAACCCCCTTCCCAAGGTCTACAGTTCTCACCCAGCTGCTGGAAGGAGCTGAATGACCTAACTTGTACAGACCAACCTAAACACTACAGAGGTGATGTTTGCAGGGAAGGAAACTCAAATACAGTAACATGTCCAGCAGAGAAAGCCCATTGAGATGCAGGACACTTTATTAGGCAAAAGACAACAAAATCATCACTACAGACTTGCTGGCTTCTAACTTTTTAGGACATTACTTGTTCCTTAGCCCTACCCTTGCAATTTTTTTTTTCTTAAAGAGCCATAATAAAATAGTTTAGGTATCAGGTTTGCAGAACTTCACAGAAACTTCAAAGAAAAAAAAAAATCATGAAAAGCTGAGCTGTCAAGTTCTGTTAAAGAGTAAAGCCCTTTACTGTAACTTCTGACAGCTTACGCACGGCTTCACTGTCATCTGGCATGACAAGATGGAAGTCATAAGAGAGTAAAAATAGTAGAAGTGAGTAACCTTACTTTACCATTTGGTTTGCGAATGGTGAAGAACGACCAGCACACTGAGTGAATCAGATGTTTAGCAATCTTCCAGTCTTCCTAAACCACAGCATAACCATGATGACTTAAATAAAACTCCAAACAACTCATTTTTAAGGTGACAACACTCCTTTAAATCTACAAAAACATTCCCATGTACAATTATTTCAGAAATATGAGCAAGCAGGAAACATGCGTATGCAGGGTGTGCCTGACCTAATTCTACAGTCTACTACTGCAGAACAAGATGTATTTCTAATATAATTGCATGCCTTTCAAAAAAAATTTAGCCTTGCTTTAGTTTCTTAAAAACATATCCTTGGAACATGCCAAAAGTTTCTCTAAACATAAAAGCAGAAAAACAAATTAGCAATGATTGAATTCCTCCTCTGGAGAGAAAAAGGGAAATCTCATGGGCGTAAGATAAATAAGGAGAAGTGTTTCCTGCACATAAGGATTAGCAAATCAGTATAGGGTCTGTCTAAACCACATCAGAGCACGCAGCACAGAGATAGTCAAGCTAGGAGAGATCCGCCGGCCAAGGCTTCGCTCAAAATTCACACAATATGTGGATTTGCCAGTCGGAGGGCAGATGCAGTCTAGCTGTATTAGTCCTGAACCACGCTGAGTTACTAAGCCTGGCCTCCCTCGTGTAGTACTCACCACTCACATTCACTGTCTGTCAGCCTGCTATTGTGCACCCTACACAATTTTGGGATTTGGTTAAGTAAAAAAAAAAAAACCAACCAACAATTAAACTTGCTATGAAAAAATATCATCTTGGCAAACAGGCAGCAATCCAACTTTGTAATGTTCATAAAAGCTATTTGCTGTTGATCATCAGATACATACTATCCTAGAAAGAGGGAGGAAGAGGAAAAAAAACCATACTGCTTGTCAGTTTGGTGGCAATAAAAATTCCCCAGTTGGAGGGAAGCATTCCAGAGGAGCATGCAGAATGAGAGTAATCCAACCGTTAGAAAGAAAGGCAAAGATTAAAACTTTCTGCTCTAGTAAAGATTGAGAACAGATCTAGGGTCTCATTCTGTAAATTTGAAGGAAATCCACTGAAAACAGCAGGTTTGAATTGCCATGAATGACACTGGAGTCTCATTTTGGTCTAGGAATTTTGTTCCCAGCTTCTGTTCATTCCCACACCTGTAACTTGGGAGTCCCAGAAGATTTTAAAAAATAAAATGGAGAAAGTATGGAAAGAAAACAGCACAGAAGGGCACCGGAAAAAACCTGCCAGGCTGTGCCCGCTCCAGTCTCTACTGACCTTCCCATCTTACACTGTGCTCTCTTCCCTTCTGCATTCCCAGACAGATGGAAACACAGCACCATTAGGAAACTGGAATATACAAAATATGTATAAAACCTGCCTATTAAAAACACGCTTTCAGTGTAAATTGTATAAAACTCATCTATAGATGAGTTGAAAATGTAAAAGGAATGGCAGCATCTTGCAAGTTGTTTGGAGCAAACACAAGCCTATCATTTCTTTACTAAAAAATAAAAGCGAGTGATGGGCTCACATTGTCAGCATAGCTTCCATTAGAAGAAAGTCATTTCTAAAGTAGTGACACATCCTGCTTTTAAATCCTACTCCCTGCTTTTGGTCAAATTCTACAGTCTTCAAACATTTTAAGCTTCAAATTAGCAGGGTGGGTTGTTTTTTGGGTTGTTTTTTTTTTTTTTTTTTTTTTTTTTTTTTTTATATTATTATTTTACTGAAAATTGTTTGCCCTGGGGGCACGNCAGTTGTCAAGTACAAATCTGGTTCTTCACTTACTAATTCTCTTTTAAGCGTAAGATAGGTTTTTGTCCTCTTCCAGAAGGTGAAGGGCCATGCACGAAGTGCCACATAAGCAGGGAAGCTGGTGTCACCAGGCTGCCCTGGGTACCTTCTAGCACAAGGGGCTGAGCCCCAGGCACTGCCCTGCACAGCCGAATCAAACAAGAGATGCTCAAGGCAATGTGAGACTTCGCAGGTCTGAGGCTGGCCACCCACTGGCACCTGTAGATATGCCTGTACCATAGGAGAACAACATAAAAGTGCATTCATCCAGATTGCATCAGATTTAAAAAAAAAAAAATCTACCTGAAGCCTTTAACGTGCTTGTCTCATACCTACTAACAATCCTCACTTCATTTTCTGCTATAGACATGGACACCACCAGACAATAAAAGGGTGATTTATAGGTTGAACTAGCACAGGCATGTTACAAAAGGCTTTTCCCTTGTTATGAAATAACTCTATCAATACACACTGGATTCATTTTCCATGTGGCTTCAAATTATAGATGGAAAATAATGTCCAGCAGGACTGATGCAATGCAGGACAGCCTGCAAATTTTGGCAAGGGACAGCAAGAAGGCTGATGAAATGCTTGATTGTTTTCCCCTATTCTGTGCATAGTGCTTCACTGTTACCAAAGTCTACAGACTAACTCGTTTACTTGAGTCTTAACAAAAATCCACTGTTTCTACAAATGCAATTCAAAACTACAGTCTGCAATATGGTTTTAATGGTTTAACACTGCACATCCACACCTTGATTTATGACCCGTGGTTCACCAGGTTCTTCTGTTACTGTCAGCGCCTGGTTTATGCGCTGAAAGCTCGCATCATTGCTGATGGCGCTGACCCACATCACTGCCCCACACTGACAGCATCGCTTCTTTCACCAACCTATAATCACCAAGACTAATACATGCAGAAAACTTGGGATTTATTAACTTGTAGTAACTTTTCCAAAATAGGCAAATTATACCATGGCAGCCTCGTCAACTGGAATAGATGAAGTGCATCCAATAATGTCCTGCCACTGGGTGTCTTTGGAAGGGAACCAAATTTCTGAATAAGGCAACAGGTTAATGCTTTGCTAGGGCTATTCCTCTCCCTGTGAGCCTCACAATATAATGTTAAAGAGCACAACCAAGCAACCTATAAAAGCTATTTCCACTATTCACGCTATTGGGTTTAAGGTAGTCATCTGAAAAATTATAGTTCTGATATTTGATCCTGGTGAAGAGCTTAACACTATAGTAATGGCAGCTTTGCTAGTGCTAACTGACTAAATTCAGTCAGCAATTTAAATAAGCTGGCCATGTCAATACAGACTATATACCTCCTTTCTAGGCAGAAGGATGGAGTATGCAGATCTGACCAGGGGAAGGGGAAAAACCCTGGTGAAAGATGAGCTGTTGCAGGATCTTCTCTAGAGAGGAAAAACAAAACACTCCCCTGCTAAAATACAGAATACTGAGCTAAATAGTTTTAAGCCAGGTGACACCTATGAGTTACATTTTGCCTTCACCTGCGTTAGACTGAGCTACACACACTTACGTAAAAATCTTCAACAGAAGCAATAACAGCAGACAAGAGTTTTGCCTTGTATTCTCTGTTCCACCATTTTCTACAAAACTACTTATGAAGCTTTCAGAAAAAAACCCAACACGTTTTAACAAAGCATAAAAGGAAGATCTACCTTAAACCCCTTAGATTTTAAAATGCCATTTCCTTTCTCAATTTTTCTTCTTAGGCAGTTAAATCTAACTTGCTTTGAAATTCACACTAATTTCTACATCTGCACAAGAAGTCTTCTGGATTATAAGCTATACAAAAAACCTTAAGGACAACAGTATTTCTGAGAGGGCTCGAACCCCAAATCCGATGTACCTGCAGCAATTGAAACTCCTGAACACAAATCACCCACGTTTCCTATCGTAACTCTGGAGCAAACCCTCTGCCAAGCAGCCCCCTCAAACACCACAGCTCCTTACTTACTGGCGGCTCATATGTTCTCAGCGCTACCAGCACCAATATCCTGAAATCCTTCTTTAATAGAGGGAAGCACTAAGTCACAGCAAAGCTTCGGAGTTTAAACTGTTTGTGCAGCAATGGTCACTCCCCCAAAGCCCAGATGTCTGATTCACGTAAATATTTCAGTTTAAAAGTCCTGTGTGTGTGTGTGTGCCCAGCTGACTCATGAAGATGTTGAATAGAAAAATCATCTGTATGGTAATAAATAGCTTTATTTTAAGCCTCTCATTTTCAGCAAAAGTCGTCCCGTCCCCCCGTCCCCAAGCTCACTCCCCAGATTCCTGGTTCAGCCTGGTTTTGCAGGAATCGCATGGTAGAAGAGATACAGTTTTATTAAATCCTTGATGCTGTATGGTTAGATACACTCCTGCCGCTCATCTGCCACACATCCCTTACGCAGGCAGAAAGGAACTAATTCAGAATTTCTGAGGATGTACATAACCACGCACATACAGATTCCCGAGTCCAGAAGACCTCGGATTGGGGCCCAAACAGGTTTACAGTAACTGAAGATAAAATGAGTTATGTTGATACACCAGTGCCTGTGAGATGCATTGCTAACGGGCCCCAGTAACAAGTGCCACCCTCTCTCGGTGCTCAGGTGCCTGTGCACGGCATGGCAGAGGCGTCACACAGTTGTGTCACCTGGAAATGTTACCCTCTATGGGTTCACACATTAAATCAATCTGTTCTGGTGCTCTTAAGGCCTGGATTAATTCTGGATTGCTCAGAGACTATTGCAAATACAATTTCACATAACAGAATTAAATACCCAATACCATAAATAATAAAGAATTTTTAAGGCAACAGAACCTGAAGAAGTAGGAACTATTTTAATCCTGACTCATGCCACTGACAAAGCATGTGTGCATACTGACAAGTTTTAAAGTCTGATCATTATGTAGCACCTGATGAACAAAAGACGCCTTAAGAGATATCTTACTCAAAAATAAACCAATCAATCCAACGTAATAAGAACAAGTCGTCACCAATTTACTAACTCACTCATGTTTGTACGGTACATACGTACACCATACTGCAAGCAATTCTTATTACATTTGGTTTAGGGTCAAGCTTTTAATTCTTTAAAGTCCAATTATCTGGTCTGTCCAGAGGTGCAATAAAGTGCCTGTACCCTGTTAAGGAGTTTAGGAGGGTGAAAAGAAAGAGCAGCAGTCTCTGATCGTGAAGGCACGTTGTCCCACACAAGGTGCGGCAGGTTGCCATCATTCAGGACTGCGAAAAGCCACCCAGAGCACCCAACGCTCAAGATCAAGGCAGCATGCCGCACTTTCAAAGCACGCAGAAGAGCATTCACTCCCAAAAATCAGCAAAGAGGAGACAGCAGGACACAAATTAACCCTTCAGCTCACACTTCAGGGGCTGAACACACCAGAACCTCCTCCTCCCTCCTTCACCACAGCGGGCATAGGAGAGCCAGAAAGCTCTGAAGCCCAGTACTCGGAGCTGCTGCCACCATCACCTGCAATTTCGACCTGCAACACAGGGTCCCAACACTGACACCCAGCAGCACCACAAAGGATAAACCGCCCTGTTTGCTTCTGGCATAGCGACTAGCCAGCGTGGATCCTCCTGAGATGAGGACCGGTGTATTAAGAATGGGTGTACTTTGAAACACACAGCAGTTTTAATATGTGGGGACTATTTTACAGCAGAATATAAGTAGAAAGATTATTCAGACTAAAAATTCCTCTCCTCCCTTGTAGTTTCCTACAAGAAGTTAGCTGATGTTTCACCCATAGCACAAAGCACCTACTTGCTTTGACTCTTATTTTCGAAAGGCAGCTTAAACTCCACCTTCCTTCTCTGGAAGGGATCCCAACAAGTAACTGCTAACTCATTCCCAGCTCATCTGCTACAACTCCAACTGCCATTCATTTTTAACCAATTACATGACAGCAGCTTGAAAAAACTAGCAATAGATGCCAGATTTTTAAAATAGAATGCAGTTACAGTAGCTGTTCGCCAAAGATTTCAGAATAACGCAGCATAAAAAACCCCAAACAACTAGGGAAGCTGCATACTGACTAATGAAATGCAATTAAATTGAAAAGTAAATTTTCCAGTCTTGGCAAAACCAGTGCTCAGCGCTTGCTGATGGACCTGAGCTCTGATCTCCCTATACACCTCTGGCTCGGCCGAAGGAGGGCTGTACGAGGGGGATGGGGCCGGGAATGGCCCCAGCACAGCCGGAATTAAAGGTCCAGCAGCAGTTTGTATCCAGCACGGAAGAGCAGGACCAGGCTTGGCAAAACTCAAGTGTCATAACCCAGCACAGGAGATCTTTAATTAACCTTTTTACCTAACAGAGGATCCCTGGCAGGGTAACCGCGTGGCACCCCACAAAGCATCGCTGTATCTCGCCGTGACAGTCACTGGAAGCCAGTTCAGATAAAGCCGCTGAAGCTAAAGCCGTACTGTCCGGTCGCAGGGCTGCGATACTCCTTGTGAGCAGGGGCACAAGCAACGTGAAGACTATCAGTGTTGTCCATAGAAACAACAGAGTTCCCTGAATAAAGCAAGATGCTGAATTCACATTAAGATATAGACATTAACAAAAAGCCAAACAAACATAAGGCCTACCCTTCAGAGTACAGGCGCATTAGTAAACTCTGCAAGTAATACTAAAGTAATCTGAAACCAAAATAAGCAGAAGAGTTTAATTTAGCACAATTGCAGCTCTTCAGGAAAGCACATCTTGATTTATTTTTAGCGAGGCAAGAGCAGGGGCTAAAGTTTCAGCTAGGTAAAGCCAACCATTAGCACTCTGTCAATTTATGTCAGCAGAGAACTTGATACCTTATTTTCAAGAACTGAAAAACATCTTACTCAAGATTTCAAAATAACTAAGGTTTACTATGGTACATTGGCAAGACACCTCTTGCTTTATTTACATGTCTGGATAAATATTTTACATGTCAAGCATAGTTATAACACTTTCTAAGAATACTCCATTACATTCTTTCTTATGTGACTAATAATTCTTTCACAAAAACATTTGGCTAGTGTCATGTTTCAGCAAAATTAGCCAGGAACTGTAGCCATATTTTGTGGGAGTTTAAAAAGGGGAAAATACCACTAAGAAAAACACAAAATTGAAAAAGCAGAGACGATGCCTATTTCAACACACATAATGAGGTGTTCGTGCAGAGGAAAGGTGCCCATTTGGGCACTGAATGAGCTCGCTCCTGAAAGTGGAAAGTTCTAAAATTGAAATGTATTCGAGAACAGTCCACTCCAGCTCATTTTTAATTTGACAAGCAAGCAACCCATCAATATTCCAGCCAAACTGCAGCTGACTTTGTGAGTGTTTCTCTCAAAGACAAAAAGCAAAAGAAAGGCTAGGATTTTTAAAAATGTATTTATTTCAAGGAAACACTCTTCAAAGCCTGTCCTTGTGAGGACTATTCAACTCCTCTGCTGAGTAATCCAAGAGATTCACAAATAAATTAGCATATTCCAGTAGTAGAGCTTATGCATGATTTTAATAAATCCTTAAGAAGATAGGTCTTACTGTGGAGCCTGCTAATTAAAGGGTCTATTAACGTACAAAGAAGCTCTCTCTAACCCTAGGATTTCAACTCAATCCCAATGAGACGTGACCAAAACCGTGACATTTTAGAGCTCTTAAGGTGGACTGCACGAAAGGAGCGTGCTATTTTCAATCTGGCAGTCAAGTAGACACTTAGAAGAAACCACCATCGCTCAGTGAACCTCTTGGTGGTCATCCTGGACCAAAACTCACATGGGCAGAAGTCTCAGCACACTCCACACCGGTGGGGGAATGCTCCTTCCAGCCCCATCTGCGGGACACCACCAGGACAGCATAAGGATACTGGTACACCCATTGTCAGGGCTCCAGCTGCTCTAGGGACAAGTCAAACCTTTAAGTCTCACGGCTGCCAATCTGACTGGCTCAAGTTCACAGGAGGTTTTGTTTTGAATTGTTATTTTTAATTCAGCTGTGACAGTCTCCTAATTAAAGATAGCATTAAGTACCTGTAACACACAGGGTGAGAGACTGGAGAAGTCTATTTTCTGCATTACTAATCGTTTCATCTCTCAGAAATGCAGTAATTCCACTTTACAAGCAGTGAAATAGCATTTCCCATAGTTGTCCACAACACCTTTAAAATGGTCCTGGAATGACTTCACAGCACAAAGTGAAGACAGACACAGATGCCACAGCATATTAACCAATTTTCTGGAAACAATCGAGAGTTTCAAAAACCAGCTTTTAAAAGGAGAGGCTCACCCCACTATCTTGGCAAGGAACATTTTGTAAGAGAGACATTTGACAGACAGGGTACCATTTAAATATAGCACTGCCCTAATGCACTAAGCTCTCCACAGCTTTCTAATTACCAGTAAACAGAAATCCAGTTTACCCCATGCTCAGCCAGCACTAGGTAACAGACATAATTAGCCTGGTTTCACTTCAGTATCTTGCACAGCACATTTAAAGCTAACCATCTCAAACCAGCTGTCAAAAACCTTGCTATCAAAACCATTCACTCAGGTCCTGCTGAGAGCGCTACATCATACAGCCCTGCGAGGGGATGACCATCTCCAGCGTCCTGGGAGAAGTGATGCAGAACTGAGTCACAGCAACGTTTTCATATCGTTCAACAGCGGCGAATACAGCACCAGGAGGGGGGGGCCACAGCCACCGGCTCAGGCACCATTACAGGATCTGAATCAGGGGATTATTCTGGGAGGTGATAATGAGAATGCTCCTCTCCCACCTCACACATGCCCAAGAAATGCACATGATCAATATTTTTCTCCGTTAGTGCAGCATCCAAATCGATGGCTTTCAATCATACTCAAAAAGAAGGTTTTAAATTGCTGTGCAGTAGGGCTTAATCCAGAGATAAGCAGCATTAAGGCTAAAAGCTAAAACCTGTCTAGTCCAAAATGACTCAACTATTAGCTAATTTACACACCCTAAGAATGGATTTCACAGAAACTGCAGAGATTAGCAAAAACTTGAGGTATTGAGGTGCTTTATATTAAAACTAAACTATTTCACAAATACACCTGAATCATCTGATTTGAAGATCATTGAGCAATCTTATGATTTTTCATATTTGCAACTTGGCCTCTCTGAAAGGAAAGACAACATATTAGATCCTGTAGAAAACAGCTCGTAGAAGAAAAAAAGATTGTCCTTGTGTATATTAGAGAAACGCCATAGATTTAACAAATCAAATTGTAGCAGCAAATCAGCACTTCCTAAATTTTAAATGATCTATATTTCTTTTCTACTCCATAGCTGGCCTCCTGGACAAAGTCACAAGAAATAAGGCAAGCTTTTTGAAAACATCCAAAAACTCCTTTTCCAACACACGCAGTCAAGTCTTCTCCTAAAACCGTATTTATATAAAAGGCCTTTGCTATCGTAAACTTCCATCTCCTGAGTCTGTACCAGTCACTAACACCTGGTGATGAGTAGTCTTCTCAAAAAACATTAGACTACAAGGAGGTCTGCAAGTGCCTGCCAGAACATTTATGTCAATGGATTAGGGAACTCATTCATAACTACCAACTGCTGCAGCAGATAACATTCCAGGCAGACGTAACCTTTCCCATGGCTAGAGATTATGCAACACCAGGATTTTTAATCCACTCACCCAGAAGAAGAAATTAGCCAGCTTTCACATGGGTTAAAGCTGTTTTCCTCTGCTATTTGTTCCAGTTATGATCAACTAGTAGATGATACTAATGGCACAGGAACTAGGAGACTTGCAAAATCCACTCAGCTAATTTCCAGTTCTGCTAGCAACTCTGTTGCTGCAGCCACTGCACCACAGTGGCCGCGAATAGTTTCCCTCTTCCTGCCTTTTTCCTACCTACCTCCTTTGTGGACCTTCCACTCCAGTTTCTCCAAGCTATCGAAGCACCCCAATGAGAATTGGGGTCATTCAAGTTATAAAACAGATACCATTTGGAGAAAAATAATGTCAATGATTATTAAACTGAGAAAAATCACTAAAGTTGGGGCATATGGTTAATCAAGACCATTAACGGGACATCCTACTATGTCATGTGGACTCACAGATTAATTTTAGGCAACATCATCTCCTGTTGCCCCAGCAGGGTGAACCACAGGGCTGGGCTCCAAGAAACCCAGCTACACTTACTGAGGAAATCCTTCTTTTATTAAATATGGCCTTGCTATTTTTGCCTGCCTAATCTGTTTTTCAAAGCTATGTTGCCAAAACTTCACATATAAGAAGCATTATCTGGCAGCAGCAATCACTAACGACCGTACGCTGTTTCTATTGCTGTCACAAGAGCAAGCTGCCTGCCACTGGACTTGCACGTTCTCACACCGCTCCGTGGTGATGAGCACAAGGTTCAGTTCTGCTATTTTTGTGGCCAACAAGCTCTACCCCCTTCTGAAAACTCTCTGATTCAATGGACTAAACTACTACATCCCAACACGCGTCAGGGACGTACCACTATTTTATGAGAGCTAGTTAGTAGTTGCATTCATTTCCCCATTCTTGTAATATACGTTTTTGCAACTGAAAGTATGACTAAAATTTTAAATCCTTATTATTTGTCCACAAATTGCAAAGGCAGACCTGACACACAGTTGTGTTCTCATTTCTCTATCTTTACTCAAGTTCCCTCATCCTTTTTTTTGCTTCTTTTGGCTTTTTCAGTATTTGATCCCAGACAGTTTTTTATTCTCAGAGTAAATTGCTGACATTCTCTACTCACTCTGACAGTGGGATACATAAGACCTGTTCCAATTTACAGTTCACAAGGGCATCACTACATTTGCGTGTGGAGTAGCAAAACTGATGCAATGACTGAACATTCCCACACGCAGGAGCAATCAGTGGCTTAGCACCATTCTTAATAGCTGCCCATAACACATTTGATGTTGTTCTGAGGGCAAAAGCCGGGGGAAAAAACGATTCCAGCCATCGCACACAAAATTACTGGATGTTGAACTTCAGTGACTATAGCCCATGGTCAATGCCCCTTCTAAGACTAACAGCCATTGATTTTACTTCTCAATTTCAGGCCTGTGCTTACAAAAGAGCTGCACTTCAAAAGTCCCAGCCCTCTTTTGTGCTCTGACAAGCAGAGCCAAAAAAAATACACAGGCCAGCATACAGTCTGTGCTCAGGTCAGAGGACTCATCACGACCACAAATTAGAATCTGAACAAGAGACAGGATGAGAAACAGCCATGAAAGCTGATGAAATAAGACAGAGGGAAGACAAATCCCAGTACTCCAGTTACTTACAGCATCTGTAATTATTTCCCTGTAATAGACTCCTGAAACACACCCGTGTGAAAGCCCACTTTGCTCTGCCTCTGTGGTTCTGCTACGTTACAACCCAGCCTAGTTCAGTCTCCAGTCTGCTGCAAAGGAATTCCAGTCACCAGCTCCACGGGTACGTGCTAACAAGGTCTTGATAAAAAAAAAAAAGTCTCCCCACTACTTCTAGACCTGAGACCACAGGATACATTCCTCATCTCTACCCTCCTGTTATAAGCCCGTTCTCTGGGAAGGTGGCCACATCCTCCAACCCTCAAAACCACAGCTCCTTGGCCTCTCCCACCAGGCAGGGACACAGCCAGGGCTCCATCTCAGCTGTGACCTGCCTGAGCCTCCCAGGGGAACGCATAGTAGCAAAATCAGGCTGCCTGGCTCCGCAGCAGACATCAGCCACTAGCCATTCTCATCTCAGAAAACTGCAGTTTTGACATTCACACCCCTAATCCGCCTTCCTCTGTGCTGCAGGCTGGATGGAGCCTCTCCTACAGGTCCTTCTTGTGCAGCAGTGGTTGCCTTCCTTTTCCCCAGGGTACAGCAGGGCTGTGCGGGTCACGCTTAGGCACTATATACCCTGGAACACAGGGGGTTGGATTCATCTCACCTGAGCCCTCTAGATTACCAATCCCAGCTTCTCTATACAGACACTGGTAAGAAACAAGCAGTGAAAGCAATTCAGCTGCTCAGAATGCAGATGGGAGCAGTCCAGGCTATGGGACAGAAGATGAAGTTTGGGAATTTTTCAGAACTAGGAGGCTGTTCAGTAAACAATTCGCATGGCAAGGCTGTCCGAAAGCCAGGGACCCCAACTGTAATAACCTTGGCAAAAGATGGTCCACAAGCACTAACCATCTGTCATGTTGGAATCAGAGGGGATGCTGGGATCAGAAACCTGAAATCAGAGGGGCTTTCATCAGCAGCCTGGCCGAGTCCCCCCAAAAAACAGACATTGCAATCACACTGCTTCTACAGAAAATGTTAATTTTACCAAATTGGTAATTTCTGAACTATTTATTAGCTCTGGTTATACTATTTACGAATAAAGTGAAATAAAAAAAAATGGTGGTGGCTCCCCATCCCTTTACATTCTCCCACAGAAAAAAAAAAGACTTATTATGCTGCTTTGTCTGGATACAGGTTAAATCAGCCTGTAATGAACTGATCCTCTAGCTCAATTTACTTTCTATTAAGCAATTAATTTAAAAATCAGGAGATCCTTTAGACAGCTGAACTGGCCTTTATCAGCAGGCACCAATTCAGCTTTTTCCTGCAAAGAAAGAATGTATTATCCACACACTCCACTGGGATCTCTAAGAGGACTAGATCAGCCCCAGAGTCCATTCCCCAGCTAAAGCTTAAGGGAGACTCACTTTGCATTCACTAAACAGGATTTTACCTTCTAGCAGGAGGAGGAGTTTCCAACACTGGCTTTGACGAGAACCTGTAACTAAGAGAGATGGCACAGGTACGTGCTATTTCAGCTCTGCAAGTCTCCTTTCACAAGTTACTCAGCTGCTGAATCAGCCTGTCATCATGCAATGACTTTCATAACAGGACTGCAACTTGATGATGCAATTATTAATACAGTACCACTACTACCTACTGCTTGGTCAATATTCCTTTATGATCACAGCTTTTGGCAAAAGGGGACAAAGGTGGTGTTAACTGCTATAGAGCACTGAGGTCTTTTAGCAAATTCATTACAAAGGGTAAAGTATTATTTACCTTTCTCCACACCCAAATTTTCTACTTATGGTTTTCAGGTATTTAAAGTGGAGTTAATAGCATTACTTTTAAACAGTATTATACTCTGCTTCCTTTGACTAGACTGCTATATTGTGAACCAAACACTTGACTGCCTGGCACAGGCACACAGAAGGAGTTCAACGTGAGGTTGAATGACAAACACATACTAGCATGCCCCAAACCTTTTGCTGAAAGCATCAACTAATAAAACCAGAGATGATTCTGGCTTCTCGTGACCTGTAAAGACAGACTGAATCGCCACACAAAAAAATGTTACAATATCCTGAACAGAAAACAGAAAGTGGGTGGTTATGAAACCTCTTGGATTCAGAGAAGGCAAGATCAAACATGCCAAGACATAAAGCATTTCAAAAAGACCGAGGTAAGATCAGAATTATGATCAAAACAGCTGAAGAAAGAAGGTTTCTCAGTTCTGATGGTTAGAAATATTTTGGGGAAGGAAACAATGATTGCTGCTGTGTATAGCTCAGGTAAGGCTACCTCTGGAGCACAGAAAAATAAAGTGTAACACTGAGAAATTTTATACTGGACACATCCAACAAACCTGGTCACATTCACATGGATCCTAGATGATACATTTCTGTCAACACAATTACAACCAGTGATCAGACTGCCTGTTTTTGAGGCTCTGAAATTACTATCTTGCCTTCTACTCAAATAACTGTCACAAAACCTTCCCAGAAGAAAAACCCAAAAAAACCAGAAACCCTAAAACACAAAAACCCAACAAAACGCCAAACTCCAACCACTTTCCCTGCCTGTAGGTGCATGCAACCTACATGAAACAGCTCAAATGTCTTTGCTAAAAGTTGTTTCTCACCACTGTTGAGTAGTGTATATATATATATAACCAGTTTGGTCCTTTCGACCTCAACTTCTTCCAGGTAGACAGCTGCAGCCCACTGAAGTTCACTCCACTTAATACAGAATAACTACAAAACAGAAAGCTCTCAATAAAATAAAATTATGCAATTAATTCCTACCAGAAAGATCACTCCTTTTAAGTCCAAATCAAAGAGAAAACTCATCCCTGGCAATACTAGCAGCAAGACAGTACTGAAAGAGATCAAAAAGCATTTCATGTACTGCAAATAAGTTTGTTTCAAGATAGACACCAATTTAGCTAACTCGGCACACACCTATTTCCATGAAAGCGTAACTAACTTCAACCTGGTCTTAATTGCTTTAAGATAGGCTGAAATAAGTCTGGACATGGTCTTCTGCACAGGTTTCACTTTGATTTAGTCTACGTAAACTGCTCCATTTCAACCATAATATCAGACCATAGAAAACCCTCTAAATGGGAATGTTGTTACAGAAAATGAAGATAATTGCACCAGTATAAGCAGCTGCTGCACACGTTGCTCTGCAAAAGAGTAATTTTTTAGTGACATAAGTACACAGAGATTGTAAACAGTAACAGTTTATTTATTTTAGTAAAAGGCAACTGCTTCCCTAAATAAAATTGTTCCACTGTAATAACGGCATGTGTAAATCCAGTCTGAAGAATAATAATTAACAACTCTACAAGAAGCTTTGCTTACAGACTAACCCACAGTTTTTGAGCCCAGTAATTCATTGCTTTGATGCTTACATCACTGAAAAATGCTTCTATGAACTGAGGGCATAAGTATTTATAACCCTTAAATCCATGTGACTGTCAGCAGTGCAGTCTCACAGTCCAGGCAGCGGGGTAAACAAGGACATACCTCAAAAGGGAGAGCTGAGCCTTTCTCTTGATTCTCCAGACACAACGTGCTTCCGATTAACAGTTCGTGATTGCTGCTAACGCCAGCAGGAAGGATCCTGACTTTGTGGTAAGGATAAGGCAGGCACAGGGAGCATAGGTGAATTTTCTGCCTTAAAGCCATAACCTACTGCTACAACTGGATTTGGGCTTGCAGCAACCCTGGCAAAGTAATTAAAAGCATTCTCCCAACAGAGGTGTGTTCTCAGCCTCCCAGGGTTATGCCCAAGATTGTTAGCATTATTATTACCCCTTTCCTGAAAAGCCTAAGGTCACTGAGAAGGTAGTACAGAGGGAGCAAGAGCGGGATCAGAGATGGGGAAGTCAGGCCACAAACCAGTGCTTACAAGCAGAGGCAGGCTGAGGTCTCACCTACTGCACCCGTTTAGGGGGAAAACCCTTAGAAACTCCTGATCCCTTTTAAAGTACCATGAGGCCAGAAAGGATGGAGGAAAGGGAAGGTGAACTCAAACCTAAAAACACGCTAAAGGATAATAACGCACCAGCCTACAACCCCAGAACACGCGTGGGATGGCAGCATGGCCAACCAGCACCCTGAGAGTAGGATGTTTCCTCCTCCGGGGGTGGTGGTCACAAGTAGCAGCCTCACCAAAGGGCGCTGGGCACAGTCCAGGCCTCGAGGCCTCCCACACGGCCCAGGGCAAAGGAGTACCATGCCAAAGAAGCCGGGATGCAGCGCTGGCTCAAGGGCTAACAGTCCCTGCCCTGTACCAAACACAGAACGTAGGAGAAGCCCCAAAGGCCTCCTCCCCACGGAAACACGGGGCAGGCGGAGGCATCCCCGGCCCCACAGACGGCCTTCCCTCGCTGCGCACGGGGACTGCCCCATCCGCACCTCCCCAAACGCCCACGGGAGAAGGGCAGCGCCCCGACCCCCAGGCACCTCCAAAGCCCACCCAGAACAATGGAGCCCACTGTGACCCCACAGACATCCTGCTCAACGCCCGCAGGGGACGGGAAGGCCTCCCGCGAGCACAGCGTACAACCGGGGCCCCAGGCCCAGAACTCGCCCTCACAGCGCAGCGAAGGCCGGGAAGGCCCCTACACCACCCACCCCCTCAAAA
>VXBL01001823.1:102-13771 GCA_013400195.1 Aramus guarauna
CAGATTAAGTTCTAGTTGCGCTTTGGCCCTTCTAATTTTCTCCCTGCATAACCTCATGTCATCCTTGTAGTCCTTCTGAGTTGCCTATCCCTTCTTCCAAAGGCTCTCCCCCTGCCCCGCCCCTCTGAGTTCCAGCCAAAACTCTCTGTTCAGCCAGGCCAGTTTTCTCCCCCACCAGCCTGTCTTTCAGAACTTGGGGAGGGCCTGCTCCTGTGCCTTTAAGACTTCCTGCTTGAAAAATGTCCAGCCATCCTGGAGTTTTTTGCCCCTCAGGACTGCCTCCCAAGGGACCCCCTTCCTTACTTCTCTGAGAACTGGAAATTCCATCATTTCATGATCACTATGCCCGAGACTGTCTCCAACCATCATGCCACCTGCAAGTCCTTCTCTGTTCACAAAGAATCTTCCGTTAGGAAGGTCTCTTCCTTCAAAAGAAGGTCTCTTTCTTGTCCTGGTTTTGGCTAGGATAGAATTCATTTTCACAAGGAGCCAGGACAGGTTAGCCAAGCTGGCCAGGGGCTATTCCATACCACGTGATGTCATGCTCACCACAAAAGAGGGCTAGCTGGAGAGGATCGGGTCAGTGTGGCTCCGGGACTGCCTGAGTGTGGGCTAAACGTCCAGTCTGTTGTGGGATCAGGAAATTGCTTTCTGTTATCTCCCATTGTGTATATTCCATTATAAGTACTATTGTTGTTGTTTCCCTCTCCCTTTGCTGTGCCAGTACTCTGTCCTCCTTATCTACTTTAAGCCTCTATCTTCCCATGTTCTATACGAGTAACCTACTCAGACTTTGCAGGGCATTTACGGACAGAGGTCAGGTTCAACTATTGATATGGAAAAAGAATTAGCTGTCAGCTTCTCAGGAAAATAACCAAATGAAGGGAGGGCTGTCATCATTACTACAAATATACAGCACTTTTGGCTAGCCCAGCCTTCCTGGAAATGAAATTGTATAGCCACATGAACACTTTGTATCAATTTGAAACCAAGAAACTCTGAACAGAAATGCTCAAATTCTTGCATGCAAAAGGAAAGATTTGTTTGGAATGACAATTTAGTTTTCTTTAAGGGAATTGCATTAGAAGATGAAATACTCAAGATTCTGAACCTCTGCTTTCATAGCTTATTGAAAACACTGTGGAACAGCCTATTTTAGAGAAAAATCCACTGCTTCAATAAAAATTACAGTGAACTGATTTCCATTGGGTACAGAGGCTCCACGAAGTCTTTTGTGGAATGAAAACAGATAGCCCTTTTATAAATCAAGTTACAAAAAGCCAACATTTGCCTAAAATGTAAGTGTAATAAAATCTAGATGAACATTTATCCAGTATTCTTAATGTCAGCCGTTCCTGAAACATCAAATGGAGAAGAATGATTCAGGCTGGTGCAAAAGGACAAAGTTATAATTATGGGACACGAGTTTGTTCTCACAATAAATAAAAATCTCTTGGTGATGAAGATATACCAGTCTACTGGTTTTAAATCTTCAGCAGACTGGTTTTATAAAACTATCCATGATTCTAGACTAGATGGAACAATCTTTCATGATATAGTCACTTATCAAAAATTTCCTAAGGTGGGAACACTGTCTTAGCAGAATGCTAAAATACCTCTTGGAAAAGAGAGCTAGAGCAGAGTGTGCACTACTGCGTGGACTATAAAGAGCAATTCTGTATTTACTGGCACATGTGCTAAGTGATCTCACAAGTATATTCTCCTATTTTCAACTTCTGATTCTAGTAATTGCTCAAAACTTATGAAATAGCAGCAAATTTTTTCAAGTCAGTTACAAATAAGTCACCACAAGTGACTGAATTTCTTGACATGATGACAGTTACTGAAAGACAATGAAAGCTCTCCAGTTACCTTTTTTACAGTCTTGTCAGGTTCAAGAGCAATATCTGGAATGTTGGCATCCACCATGAGGGAAAATAAGTTCAAGATCAAGTTGGAATACCTAAGCAGAAGAGCAAATTAGGTAAAACACTTTGTAAACTGTACAGAAGACATTTTGTAAACAACTTCATTTAAGAATAATCATTATCTTAGTGTGACCTGGTAATGCTTCAGAGGAGATGCATTCATAACACTTCATTTGAACATACTTATGTTAAAAACATAACATACCTGATATTAGCAGTGAAAGTTTAACCCTCAAGCTGTCTCAAACTGGGAAAACTAAACAGACTGTTCTGGTTTTGTTACAATTTTCTAAAAACTGTCAGAACATTTCTGCAGAGACATATCAAATATAAACTGCAATTTCATGCATTGTTAAGATTCAATGCCATTTTCTACCTCTAGTAGGACAAACATATGCTAGAATACTGATTCAAAGGTTATTTTTTATTAAAAAGGCTACTAATGATACAGCAGTATTATATAAATTAGCATTCAAACAGCTGAAGTCTTCACAATTACAAGTAATGATTTTTCAAGCTGCTACAAGGGCTTTTGCAATAACAAGTTGAATGTAAGTGACTTAACCAGATCCAAGTCTGCCATTGCTCAGTTAAGCTGCAATAACATTGGTAGGCATTCTACACTTATGAGGTACAATGTCATTTATAACCATTAAAAAAGACAAGACAGAGTATAGTTTTCCATTTTAACGTCGTGTTGGAAGTACTTGCAAATCTTTTAAAGAACATCATTTTGCCCTTGCAGGAAATTAGCTGTAAGTTGCTTTTTGAAAGGATAATTTTCAAGCTGTGCAACATAAAATGAGACTTCCCTTCCTCTGTAGAGAGATCTAGTCCCCTTTCAGAGACAAAGCATGTAACCGAGTTTAAAGTCTGAAATACTGCTCTGCCAGAAGCACTAGGAGGTTCATAGATGATAGAAAATGAATTCTTAGCAGCAAAACTTGTTATTAGCAAGCTGCTGAATATATATATAAGCTGATAATTGCAAGGAATACAAAGTATTTTAACTACACAAAAGAGCTGCTTCACAGCTGTATTCTGCAAAGTAAATACTGCTCAACAAAAAAAAAATCTCTCTAGAAAAGCATAATTCCATCAGAAATTCTTGACATTTCATTATTACCTGGAGCTAGCACTACCTAACACATTCCAATATAAGTTTTAACACTTTATAAACACAAACATTTAAAATAAACTGGGCAGAAATCTTCAGGGTCTGATTTGTTTCAGCTGTTCTGCTTCACCTTGCCAGGGGCACGGAACTAGACTCAGGAAAATTACTTTTATCACAGATTGAAAGAAAGCAAGCTACACTACCATTTTGTTTCAGATCTGGCTAAGAAATCTGGCAGTTGCTTTGGTGCCAGGAACAGAAATGAAGAAAATTTTTTCTACTTGCTTGAAACAAGCAAATCTCACTGTAAACATGCTTAAAACTTGCAGCTACATTGTCTCAAGTCTCTTCCTAGGCCATTGGTAGCTTCCATTTATAGTTCTCCCTTTGTATTGACCCAAGAGTCCAGAGTATCAGAGTTCCTTTCGCTCTTGAACCACGCAGAGGATAAGAGGTTATAAGCACTAAAGGTAAATGGGGTTATTTAAGTGATGGAGGTTTCTAAAAGTGATTTCAAAGATCTAGGCATCATTGCTATATGCTAGTTAAGAGCTGGTTCTTTTCCACATAATGAAGTCTTTTGGTTCTTGGTGCTTAAAGTAAAAGCACTGGAAGCATGAGATCATCTGAAGAACCTTATTTAAAAAAAAAACATCAATAAAAGGTAATTTTGGGCAGAGTATAGAGTCATATGAGACAAAAATTAGGAAAGAGCTGATCACTATACTCTCTGCAGGTCTCACCTCTGCCCCTTACCCCAACGTTTCTTTAAATCAGTAATCACCTAGATGTGCGTCTAAGGATGAAAGAGAGATTAATAAGTAAATTTGTTAACTGCCTCTAGGATCTTTATCGCATTTCACAGATTTTTAGAAAATTTATTAAAAAATCTGGGACTTGACAAGACAGGTAACAACTTCCTACTTTAGACAGTTGGCTGTCATACTTCCTGTAGGCAACATCTTTGGCAAATATGCCAAGATGTTCAGAACTGGTCAGCTGACAGCCCAAATCCATCCCAGCACTAGACACTTTACTGAAACATCTGAGTTAGAAATCCAACCTGTAAAAAACAAACACCTTTGTCAGGCAAGTAATATCAATCGTCTTTGACATCTACATTACAAAGGCCTATGGAATCGGTGACTTCCATTCACAGCCAGAACAAAGTAAAAGCTCAATTTTTCTAGGTTTAAGGAGCTTCAATTAAGCACCTAACCTGACCTTAAATTCTTCTCAAGTGAATGTATTCTTTATTTTCTTCAAAGCTCAGTAAAAATTAATTTGTGAAATAAACAAGCACTCAGCTGCAGTGGCGGTTGATTAAGCTTATGGTTTGAACATCAAATGCTAAAACCAAGGAGGTTCTGTAAAAAATTACAAAATCCCACAAAATAACTCCATTCTCACATAGAAGAGGCCTCATATACCAATAAAGAAACGCACATTAGAAAAAAGTTTAAATTCTCACTGCCATCTTTTCTGATCACAGCAACTTTTAGTTTTAGGTGCTTAATATCTCATAAAATATATTTCTGATCCTAGGCACTCCTTTATGTATTTTGTCAACATTTACTGACCCCTTTGAATATAGATGTCTGAAACCAACTGAACATTTAGGCTGTTGACAGTGCAATACTCTATCAAATCCAAAGCCACAAACTTACACTACAAAGACAGGACAGTAAAGTATACAGTTATCTGTGGTCCCAAATTAAAGTCCTGCTTAACTGGTCTACCTCAAAAATTCCTAAGTTTAAAACACAATCACCTTTTCTGTGGCATAGTTTGGGACTCCCCAGGACTTAGTTATTCTCTTCTCAAGACTACGTATACTCCCCAATCACATCCCAGTTAGCTACAATAAACTATGGCATTTATTCTTCCAGAAGTATTTCCTTGCATTCCAGACTAAAGCAAAACTGACCTGATCCTACCCAGTTTCACCTTTGCTCTTCCTTCTTGACCATCTACCCCCAGGTTTTTAGAAGACTACCTAGCTTTGCCTAGCCACTACCTTTCAAAAGAATGGGCACTTCCCAATGGCCATCACAGCTTTCCACTCATTGCTTGTATTTTTTTTTTTTTTTATTTTATTTTTTTTCATTCAGAGCTGTACGATCTCTGCTGTCTACATTGTGAACAGACTTGGGAAAAATACTGTGTCCCAGCCAGCTGGATATCCCCATCCATACAGAGTAAGTATTTCAGCCCAAACTACAGCTTCTGTCTCCTGCTACTTCCCAATCCTTTGCCTACTAACTCAAACTGAACATTGAACTTCTCACATATCTAACACGGGAAATCCTTACAATCTAGAACCTCACCCTGGGAAAACACTTTTAAATGTTGATGCAGGATTCTTTTCTGTTGGATGCTGCTGAGCATGTGTAAACTCTCAGAGGAAGGGAAATGCTGACAGATAACAGGACTTGAACATCTTTAAATAGGTTCCACGTGTATAACGAAGGTGTAAAAGGCTGCTAAAGTGCATGTGAGGATGTAAGTTCTCCTGCCAGTCTCCATTTGCCCTGCAAGACATTCAGAACGCAGAGGCTACTCCTTCATTACAGCACTGCTGACAAACGACCAATTATTGTTGTTCAAAAAAGTGGAAAGCATCTCCCTCACGCACCCCAAAAAAACACAAACACAAAAACAACCACAAAAACAACCACATGCTAATGATCATATGTCAAACTGCTTCCTACCTAAAACAATGAACAAAACTATTTTCCCACTTATAAGTTTTAAATTGTTTTTATGTTTCCACTATGCAACACCCATTCCACCAGGAATCCTGAGACACTGAAATACAGCACTTGAAATATGTAGAGAACTGTCTATACCCTAGGGAAATGAAAAATAAAATACAAATTGATGGAGATTACAGAGTTTGTATTTTGTCTCAGCAATCAGAGTTAAGATTTCACACTATTTAGTCAGAAGTTATCTGTGAATGCATTTGTGTCAACATGCATAACTGTTAGAACTAAGCCACTGTACCTCTAATTATTCTTTTGTTAATAAATAATCTTAATAGTTTTTAGTTCTAGCTGCTGAAGGTAAGTTATAATAGTATCAATATTATCCTATGCTATCTTTGTTGAAAGCCTTAAAGATACTTATCCAGAACCATTTAAAAATACTTTCCTATTAAACTGAACAAATACTGGAGAGACTATAATTACAACTACAATCCCAGACCTTAAAAATGAAACCATCTTGATTTACAGTTTAGTTTTATACATAAATTACTGCTATACTCCACACTTAATGACGATCTTTTTAGCAAATTATTACTTATATTAATGCAATGGATAATCCTTCACTGACACAACAGACCTTTACATTGAAACAGAAAAGTTTAAACAATAAAAACAACTCAAGTATTTCACAAATAAGAAATACAGTATCACAAAAGAGTTTTAAGCAAAATTGAGAACATGGAATATACATTAGCCTTCATGATTGTTCTCTGAAGTCATGAATTGCTTGCTGATAAAATGCTGCTGTTTTTTCATGCTGCTGAATTGCTTTTAACCCATTAACAATGTCAGTTCATAAATCAACTCCTTACTCCTTCTCCTTTTAACAAGGACAAAACCACATGTAGCATTTTTATTTCAGATCATTGCCTACTTTTCATACTACATGTACTTTTCACATATGCTCTTCCTATTAATTTTTTCTCCACATATTTGGAAGTTTACATTATGAGATCTTGATATCAAAGTGAAATTCTTTCATCTCCATGGAAGATGTAGTAAATCCATCACTGGGCAGCCCAAGAATGCTTACCTGTGTTCTGTTTGAACAAAACATAGCTGAGCTACTTGGCTCAAAGTTGACAGTAAGTGATATGACCACTACAAAAGAACAAAGCTGATACCACCTCTAAAGGAGAGATCTGTTGGTCCATAAATAAATACAGTCTAAAGAGGTTTTAGCTGTCACACTTCTGGGTATCTTCTGCTAACATACTTAATTAGCTGCTTGCAGTGACAATTTCTGTCCTGCAGGACCTGAACCCAACTAAGCTTATGTATGCCATCTTCAAGCCAAAAAATTTGATTATCACTAATCTAAACTGGAGGATGATAAAGCAGCAAGTAAGTAAACACTTACAAGTTAAAAGGACAGTTAATTGATCAATAACCAGAGAAAAAGTTGCTCAAGGACAAAAACATATCCGAAAAAGCAAGATATGTACTAATATCCCATAGAAGCTATGAAAAAGCTATTTAAGTTATGAAACAAGCAAAACTGAGGACTTTAACCCAAAGGACTATTAACATTCAAGTGCCACTACAACAATGCTATGATATTTTCATTCCTCTGTTGTGTATAAATTCTTGTGTCTATGTTCAAACTTCAAAGAAGTTTTGAATTTTCAACAGAAGTATTTTCTCTGATTTATTTACTCCTCTCCCGCTTTATGGTGGCTCCAATAAATTTTAGCATCAAAATAGTATTGTTACCTGCGGAGATGGAGAAAGGCTGTGTAGCACTGCTTACGGAACTCTTGGTACTGTTCACTCTGCATGCCTCCCATACCTTCCACCATCTCTTTATTCAGCTTCATTGGGGGAGGTAGAGGCTTCGGGTCCCGACCCAAAATATAACCAAAGTCAATGTGAAATAGTTTACCTGTAGAAGAAGGAAAGGCAAACATTACTATTTCAACACTTCATATAGTATCAAATCTTGATGCAAAACTTGGGAAAAAAAAACCTTTAAATGCAATCTCTACAAAATGCTACATGGAGCTCAAAAAATTACAAATCACTGTTTTCTGTAAGGCTTATAACCATGTATTTTTACATCTTCAGCTGCTCATCTGAAATTACAGGTTTAAAAAATTAAAGCTGGTTTCAAATGCATTTAGAGTACTAACAAACAAGATGAGGTTTTTTGCCCCTTTTTAAAAAAAAAATAAAAATAGAACCCACCTGGAGTATATTCACAAAGACAATCAATGTTGAAACTGGTCAGTAGGTATTAAATGCACAGTTATAAAAGATACTACTAATTCTTTGCCTCTTCTTTAGAATTTATCAGCAAATTAGGATATTAATACATACATTGCATTGCTTTTAGTATCCTATTTGATTGCTTTGGCATCAAATATGTTATTTTAGTTGTACGTTAAATTTACTAAAAGGAAAATAAAACTCATGATCCCAAGAAGCTTTTGAAGCCACAAGATCAACTGAAGATTTCAAAGCTGGTTTAAAATTCTTTAAGAGTTGTTTGAGTAAGGTTAAAATTTATCAACAGTTTTCAAAACACACTGAAGAAACATCACTACAGTTCCATATCTGAAATTGTATTTCAAATGTGCCAAAGTCCATCTTACACTTTTTCAGCAGAAAATTGTAATGTGAGAATTACAATCAGTTGATGGTAAGAATTCAGATATGCCAAGAAACATTTATATAAAAAAATAAAAATGAATATACAAATGAACTCTTAAGTAATTTCCTTAGGACAGAGAGAAATCCTCTTCCTGAAGTCTACAGTAATGAGGAGTCAAGGAAGTAAATTAAGAAGCACAAAAAGGTTATGTGTGTTTCAAGTGTTAGCTAAGTTAAGTTTTGCATCCAAAGCAAAGCTACTCACAGACAGTAATATATTTCTTACATGACTAATTTACAGAAGAGGATAAAACTTGTATTAGAAATGAACGATCTTCTAAACTAGAAGACAGGAAATATATATTCCTTATAGTGGCCTTCCAGTACTTGAAGAAGGCCTACAGGAAAGCTGGAGAGGAGCTATTTACAAGGGCATGGAGTGACAGGACAAGGGGGGAATGGCCTTAAGCTGAAGGAGGGGAGATTTAGATTAGACATTAGGAAGAAATTCTCCACTGTGAGGGTGGTGAGGCACTGGAACAGAGAAGATGTGGCTGCCCCATCCCTGGCAGTGTTCAAGGCCAGGTTGGATGGGGCTTTGGGCAACCTGGGCTAGTGGAGGGTGTCCCTGCCCATGGCAGGGGGGTTGGAACCAGATGATCTTTGAGGTCCCTTCCAACCCAAGCCATTCTATGATTCTAAGAAAATTATTAGTGTGACTGTTATCTAGACAGTCACAGATAGCACAGAACATACAGAGAGTCTTGCTTTACAATTAAGAAATTGAACAGCTTTATGGACAGAGATTTGTTTGCCAAGGAGTATTTTAACCCGCACCGTCTGTATTCATTTTCATATTTTCATAAGCTTAGGTGCTCAGCACTGTTACAAAAAAAATGGAGCAGACAGTATTTTTAAATTAGTCACTTCTCTTTGACCATTTAATTGAATAATAATGTTCCATCATCAGATAAGGCTGCTTGCGATCTGTCATAAGCACTCTTTTTCAAACCAAGAAACAGATTCCATCACAGTCTATTTTCCAAGGGAGTTCACAAGGATGCGTAATAAGCAGACAAAGTATTTGTTAGTTGATAAATGCCACAACCATTATATTTTGCACAATTAATTTTGCTTAAAAAATAGACAAACAACAAAACCAACTCAAAAAAACCCACCTCCCTTCCTTCAATAGTTTATTCAAGCTGTTAGAGGAGTTACTTTTAGAGCTCATTTTGGTGAACTAAGTTTTTGAAGTAGGCACTTTGATATATACACCCCCACATACCATTAAGTTACAAAATATGTTTAATTAAAAAGTTTGAGGGTTCTGGTTTTTGTTCACTTATTCAAACCTGTCACCTTGAAGAGTCAAGGGACAACATTTTTAATAAAACACTAACTCTTCTGGCAGTAATTAGATCTTTTTCTTTTTTCCAGTTTGCTCTAGATATAGGCAATTAGAGACAATAATTAATAATTTAAATTTGTAACAAAGATGCATCTAAAATATTAAAAAACATTCGAACAGCTGACTCATATGTTCATATAAATTAATTACATATCAAATAGTTTACTTACTAACTTTCAGAATTAAGTATAAAAAAAAAAAACAAGATGAGGCCATCCTGCATTAACATTATAGCTTCCCTTGCTGTACTTCAAANCCACATACCATTAAGTTACAAAATATGTTTAATTAAAAAGTTTGAGGGTTCTGGTTTTTGTTCACTTATTCAAACCTGTCACCTTGAAGAGTCAAGGGACAACATTTTTAATAAAACACTAACTCTTCTGGCAGTAATTAGATCTTTTTCTTTTTTCCAGTTTGCTCTAGATATAGGCAATTAGAGACAATAATTAATAATTTAAATTTGTAACAAAGATGCATCTAAAATATTAAAAAACATTCGAACAGCTGACTCATATGTTCATATAAATTAATTACATATCAAATAGTTTACTTACTAACTTTCAGAATTAAGTATAAAAAAAAAAAACAAGATGAGGCCATCCTGCATTAACATTATAGCTTCCCTTGCTGTACTTCAAAATTCAGCAGATTTTTAGGCTGACTCAAAATATATGTCAAAAGCTTTAATTTAAATCCATTAAATATATTTAATATTTTTCAAATCCATGTATTAAACACAGACTTCACTCATTTTCATTCGTGCAGCTTCTCCAAGACCAATTAAGCCAGCATACCATATTACAGAATATGGACAGAAGGCTCCCCTTGGTGCTTTTCTGAAGCCGCTACACCAGTAAAGACGGACCAAGCCAGCCTGAGGGAGTACTGAAGTTTTAGAGTTTTCTACAGAGAAGCTTGACTTATGTTCTCCTTGAAGACTTAATACAATTGGAACAAATGAAGAACAAGCCTGCCTTGGAGAAATTAAATTGGTTGTATATTTAGTATGATGGTTTGAGAGTATCTCCAAGGAAGGAGACTCCGTGACCTCTCTGGCAACTTGGGCCAGTGCTCTGGCACCCTGACTATAAGTAATAATTCATAGTCATACCATCGCATTTATATACAATTATAATCTATCCTCCCAGTAAATTAGATTGTGAACTTTTTCTAAAGGCTTTGAACTTCCATGTTTTATAAAACAATTACATTTCCTTCCTTCAATATACAGTGTCAGTGCCATACCACATACACTTTGATCTCTTAGACCACGATGTTTTTAACCTCAGCTTCTAATCCAACTCCTTCAGAATTATTACATTGTAATTTAACAGGCACTTAATTATTAGACATGCTTCTAAATTAAAGACGGGACTTCTTGTTTTGGTTTATTACTGTTCCTGAATGACTGCTAAATCATATGTGTAAGAATGTTTTGCTTAAGTCATGTTTCAAACTAAAAAAGAAGTTACTTAAGACAACAGGTGAAATACATTTCATCCTCTGAGACTCTTACATTCTTGTAAGGCTAGATATAAAGGCCTTTGAATTTCTAATATTTAGACATTGAAACCTTTAGACAACTACTTAGAAATTTGAGTTCCTTATAAAAATGGGAGATTTTAGGCATCCGAGAAAAGAAAACATAGTAATTCAGAAAACATCTTGAGACCACAGACAAGTATGCATGAACTTCCTGCCCTGTTTCAAAGCTAGGAGCAGGTCTGTATGTAGGCACCCACTTATAGTTCAAGATCCACAACTTTAGACCAATATTTCTGATGTTCAAAGTGGCTCACTCCTCAAAGTCTAAAATATGACATTAGCACTTTCTCAGGAAACAGGAAAACCCTCTGCTAGGAAGACTTCAAACTGAGTCTCTCACAAAAAAAAAAAAAAAAAAAAGAGAGTGCCCTAATAAGCACTCTCCACTCCCTATTCAAGCTATTTTACTGTAGAAAAAGCAAGACATAAGACTTTTACTGACATGAAGAGGATGAGACATTTCCAGGAATATGCAATAATGCAGCATGCACACCCAAAATTGTTCAGTTCAAAACCTAAAAGCTAATGAAGTTGTGTACTTTTAATTTAAAAAAGAGGTTGACTACATTTTTCTACTGAACACCTCGTTTTCTAACATACGGAGTAAAGAGGACAGGCCCTTGGGGAGTTCACAGAAATGGCATCAAACGTGGAAAGCTTCCCTGACTAGAAGTCAGGGTATGAAGGATTTGAAAGTCCATCTGAGTTCCTTTCAGCCTGGAGAGTGAAGTGATCTTTGATTAAGCGAAGCATGGACTTATGGAGACTAAAAATTGGTATCTGGTGCTTGCAATAGCCAATAATATCTGACTGAAGCCAGAGAGGTTGATTTGTCCACCACTTTTACTGTTAATGCCTAGATTTTAGTACAGGAGAAAGTTCCCATATAGCAGCACAGAAATTGTTTTATTTCACCAGAGGACTGTTAGGAAAAGCTTCTGAAAATCTGCACAAAACTCTGAAACCCTTAAACAAAACATGGAAGGCAAAGCAAATGAAATCCAGTTACTAAAATAAAGTCTGGTGGCAAATGTCTTTTAACAGGCAAGAAGAAAGCTTTACAAATCATTCTGAATTTGCTTGTTCCCACTTTTGGGAAGAGTAGAAAAAAACACCCAAACAAAATACAAAATCCCCCAGGGTCTGAACTTCAATATATTTTCTGTAAACTGCAACTGCCACTATTATTTTAACTTGACTTGTATAGAAAAAGTACAATTTAGTGACTATTTTAACTGAATTCCTATTTTAATTTTGAAGCAATAGGATGAAAAAAAAAAAAATCTTCTGATGACAGTGTGTGCATGGACAGGGTTGTCTCCTGTCTTTCTCAGCAAGTTCTGATCTTACTGTCAAAATTTCTCCTTTGCTATCAGAGCACTGCCATGATAAAAAAAAAATCAGAATGCCTAATTTATTGTCATCATTTTAATCAGCAACATGTTATAACGTTTTAAGACTGCATAAAAATGGAAGAAATTAGTATGAATTGTTACAGACTTACCCAGGATACAGCTTTTAAACTCAGTATGCAGCAACAGCTGGAGGTAAACTTTATCACTGTCATCCATACAACGGATAAGGGCCCAGCTTGCGCTAAGCATTGTAATTTCCCCAAACACACACCCCCCACACCTCCAGCTGTCCATTCTCAAAATACACTCCATGCAGGCATATTATAAGAAAAAGTCAGATATGTATTGTTAAATGAGAAATACTGTTCAAGAGATGTAAAAAAGAAAATATTTGAGCAGACTAACAGCTAAAAATTTACATGCTCTTTGGTAGGCATGACAGAAATTGGAGTTGCGAAGAGAAATCTAAACAGTGTATGTTAGTTTTGGTGGGTTTTTTTCTTGTTTGTTTGTTTTTTGTTTGTTTGTTTGTTTTGTTTTAAAAAGGATGTTCCTCTATCAAGACTAGTAACATTTAAAAACGCATTTAAAAATTCCACTGTATTTTACATACTATAGTACTTTACAACATTAATAAATGTATTTATCAATGTACTTATTTAAGCATTAATATAGAAGAAGGTTTGAATCCTATAGTTTTTTCATCTTTGTCATCTTTAAACCATCTATCCCAAAAGCAGGTTTGAACTGAAAAGCGCTGAACGTACAAACACGTAGTGTCATCTCCTATATGGAACTGTTCAGATCTTTTCTGTCTTACCTGGATGTCAACTGGTGCACTTCGCACTGAAGATAGATCGCAGTCCTACCTCTACGCATTAAGTAAGACAACAATCCAGTTCTTTCATCTACCTACACGATACTAAAAGGAAATGTGGTTTTCAAGTTCTGAG
>VXBL01001824.1:11002-21993 GCA_013400195.1 Aramus guarauna
CCTCCCCCCGGTGCTGTTTTTAATTCCTGCATCCGGTGGGGACCCGCACCGTCTCCACGGGGACCCGGGCCCCACGAGCTGCCTGCAGAGCCTGCCCAGCACGGGCTCCGTCTCCACGGCCCCGGCAGCTGCTGGAGGAGGGCAGGGCACCCGGCGAGGAGCCGGGCCTGGCTCACGGTGTCACTGGGATCACAGGGAGAGCTCGGGGACGGATGATGTGGGAGGAACTGGGTGTCACGGGGATGTTGAGTCATATAGGGTGGGCTTTCTCTACGGGCGATGAAGCTGCCAGGCAGTCATCTCCCGCAGCAAGCTGTGACACAGCTGATGTCCCCAGCCCGGCAAGGCACCCTGGAGCGGGGCCGGCACCCACTGTGGGTCCCTGGCACCTGTAGCCAGCTCCCCTTGCTGCTGGCCCCCCACCTCCCGCACACGCCAGCTCCCCGGCACCGCTCCAGCACAGCGCCGAGGGCTGCAAGCCCTTAGAGCCCTTTTCCCAGGGAAGCGGCCCCGAAGGTTGTGAGCCTGAGGTCGGCAGGAGCAGCTTGCGCTGAAGGTGACATGAAGCGAGCTGGCAGGTAGACAGTCGGTAGGATTACGCCAGTGTTTATCACATTATGGGGATACAGAAGGGCTATGGAGATCGGGGACCTGTGCGTTCGGCCTGACACAGAGTAAAGGACAGGGCCTGCCCTAAAGAGCTTAAGCCTAAATCTGAATCAAGAGCTCCCAGCAGGTTCAGGCAGATGAGGGGCAGGCAGTCTCCCCGCTCGGTGTGCGGCGTTTCTCTCAGGGCATAGCGTGGGGGTGCAGGAGGCAATTGCTCGGCCAGGTCAGGCCCCTTCTGCCTTGGCCGGCTTCTCCTCGCCCGCCCCAGCAAACCTTGGCCATGGGTGAGAAGGTGTTAATTTGTGTGAGGGTCCTCAGCCCTGGGGGAGCTCCCTGGGGAGGTGACACCCCCCTTGCTGCCAGGCTCTGCTGCTCTCTCCCTGAAGAAGCCTCATGTGGTGCCGTGACTTTTCCTCCCTCCTCTTCCCTGCCGGTGCCTGTGCCCTGCTGAGAACGAAGGGTACGAAACACCCACAGGCTTCTTGTCACGTGCAAATGCCAGTTTGGATCCACAAGACACTAAGAGTTGCCTTGAGGTCACCTTTGGGGATTCGAGTCGGTACCCACAACCAGGGCTGGGGCTAATGGGGGCACCCGAAGGTGGGGGCTGGACTTTTCCAGGTGCCCGTAGAGACTTTGAGCAGAGAGCCCGAGAGTCCACCAAGCTGTCGCAGGAGCTGTCAAAAGCCTCGTAAAGAAAGGCGTTACATGTGTGTGTGTGAAGAATGAAGCATCCCAGGCACATTTGCATGTGAATGGGGATGCTGAATTTCATGGCATAACCCAACAGTAATCAGCTGCTGCCTGGTGTCTCTTGGCTTTTCCACCGAAGCCTCTAAGCTTGCGCACTCTCCGATAAAGGAGGTGGATTAAGGTGTCCTGCAGGTCCTGGGCTGTGTAGCTCCTGCCCGGGGCTCGCCAGCAGCCCCTTGGGGCTAGATGTGTTCCTCCCACCTTCCCTGTGGTGATGGCACTTGTCTATCCTTGCTTGGCTGCTGCCTGGCTCGCCGGTGCTACAATCCTGACCGCCTCCCTGGCCCCTGAGTCTCTCGGCTGCCCCAAGAGCTTGGCACTCAGTTTGCATAACCAGCAAAGCTTATTCTAAATCCTGCTAAGCCAGCCTGGGTGGTGGCAGGGAGCCGGTGGATGACAGGGAGTTCCAGGGAGCAAAGCCCGCATCCTCCCTGAGTTTTCCACAGGGCAGATGTCAAGTTTGGGGCTGGGCATACGTGTGCACGCACTGCCATGCCACGAGGAGAGGGAGGAGCCACAGCCAAGCTCCTTGAGCTACGGCCTTCTGATCCTGCACACACAGGGTGATGTTTGCTCCCCTGGACCCTTGGCCCTGCTCTGCCTCAGACTTGTTCCTCTTCACAGACATATTTGTGTGTGTCCCAGCCACGCAGAAGGGTCTCAGTCATGTGCATGGGCAGGCGTGTGTGTGTGTGTGTCCTGAGCGCCTGTCTCTCTGCGTTGTGTTTGACTCTAACTTCGATCCAGGGTTTGTTTTCTAACTGCCTGTGTCCTGCCTCTCCCCACTTCTCCCTGCCCCGCTCCATCCCCCACGCTCCCTCCCTGCAGGTTTTACTGGGACCTCATCATGCTGCTCCTGATGGTGGGGAATTTGATCATCCTGCCTGTGGGCATCACCTTCTTCAAGGATGAGAACACCCCTCCCTGGATCGTTTTCAATGTGCTTTCGGACACTTTCTTCCTGGCTGACCTGGTGCTGAACTTCCGGACAGGCATTGTGGTAGAGGACAACACGGAGATCATCCTTGACCCCCACACCATCAAAATGAAATACTTGAAGAGCTGGTTCCTGGTCGACTTCATCTCCTCCATCCCAGTTGATTACATCTTCCTCATCGTTGACCTGGAGACCCAGGTGGATTCTGACGTCTACAAGACAGCTCGGGCCTTGCGCATCGTCCGCTTCACCAAGATCCTCAGCCTGCTGCGCCTGCTGCGCCTCTCGCGCCTCATCCGCTATATCCACCAGTGGGAGGAGGTGAGAACTCCTTGGGGGTGCAAGGGCCCCGGTCAGGGTCTCGGCTAGGTCAGGGATTGCTGGCTGTGGGGTACGGTTGGCTGGAGGGCAGGGGTTCGGAGGGCTGTTCTGTAAAAAGAGTTTCTCTGTAGTTCCACTCCCACCTCTTCCCCAGATCTTCCATATGACATATGACCTGGCCAGCGCTGTGGTGAGGATCTTCAACCTCATTGGCATGATGCTGCTGCTGTGTCACTGGGATGGCTGCCTCCAGTTCCTAGTGCCCATGCTGCAAGACTTCCCTGAGGACTGCTGGGTCTCCATCAACCACATGGTGGTGAGTGCCCCGGGCGGCGGCAATACCGGCCGTGCATCTGCTAGGGGGGAGGAGAGGATTTGGTTACACGTCTGATACTCTAAGGCTGGAGCTGCCTGGATCCACGTGCTGTGGAGCAGCTTCTCTCTGGTCACAGCCCCGCAACAGCAGTGAGATGGGGTAGAGGGAATCTCCGCATCACCTTCCCATCTCAGCCCACCTTGGCTGCTGCTGGAGTCAGGGCAGCCAGGGGAATCCCTCGTGCCCTGCCAGGAGGCAACGTGGCGGTGGGGGTCCCGCCCCCTCCCCAGAGCAGGGGTTAGTGAGGGCTCAGGGCTTTGCACAGTCCCCAGTGCCTCCTCCCAGAGCAGAGCTCTGCCCTTTGGGCTTGGACGCATCGGGAACCTTTTCCTTGCTGGGACTCTGGACTCCCTGGCTCCGAAGAGGGGCGGCTGTAGGGTTCAGCCCAGCAGCTCCTTCCGACAGACCCCGCAGTGCTGCTGTTCCCTCGTCTGCAGAACGACTCCTGGGGGAAGCAGTACTCGCACGCCCTGTTCAAGGCCATGAGCCACATGCTCTGCATCGGCTACGGCCAGCAGGCGCCCGAGGGCATGACCGACGTCTGGCTCACGATGCTGAGCATGATCGTGGGGGCCACCTGCTACGCCATGTTCATCGGCCATGCCACCGCCCTCATCCAGTCGCTGGACTCGTCCCGACGCCAGTACCAGGAGAAGGTCAGCGGTTTGGGGTAGTGAGAGCCTGAGTACTGGGGGAAGATGCTCTGGCACGAGTTGGTCCAGCTCCAGAACCAGCTCGGTGTGGGCTGCCCTGCACGTTCCTGCCCTGGGCTCTGCCCTTGCCACTCACCCAGGGGGGTGTGGGAGGGGGGTCAGGCTGGATAGAGACACCCCGTTCATGATGTTGGGGTTCACCCTAGCATAGTGAGGCCCCATCCTGGCCTCTGCCCTGGGACCCTCTACATCTTGAGTGCATGGTGGTCCCGTCCTCTGCCCCGGAGGTGGCCTTTGGGATGGGGCCCTGGAGCAGGGGTGCCTGGATCCCAGCTCCAGCAGCGGCTGCTTCTCACCGCCAAGGAGAGGGACAGTGCGGGCCAGCCGTGCCGCCGGCCTCTGGCACGGTGCAGCTTGTTTCAGCGCAGCCCTGTGTGGCTCTGTCTTGTCCCCACAGTACAAGCAAGTGGAGCAGTACATGTCATTCCACAAACTGCCTGGGGACACGCGCCAGCGGATCCATGAATACTATGAGCACCGCTACCAGGGCAAGATGTTTGATGAGGACAACATCCTGGGGGAGCTCAGCGAGCCGCTCAAAGAGGTATGGGCAGGCACCCCAGTGCGGGTGACTTGGGGCAGGGGACCCACTGCTTGCTGGGGTCAGGCTCGGCGATCTCTCTGCTGACCTGCTCCTCACCCCACAGGAGATCATTAACTTCAACTGCCGCAACCTGGTGGCCAACATGCCCCTGTTTGCCAATGCGGACCCCAACTTTGTGACAGCCATGCTGACCAAGCTACGCTTTGAGGTCTTCCAGCCTGGGGACTTCATCATCCGTGAGGGCACCGTGGGCAAAAAGATGTACTTCATCCAGCATGGGGTGGTCAGCATCCTCACCAAGGGCAACAAGGAGACAAAGCTGTCTGATGGCTCCTACTTTGGAGGTGAGGCTGGGCTGGGGGACCTGGACAGCAGAGGGGAACGAGAGCTGCTGGGGGCAGGAGCTGGGGCATCCCTGATGTTTCTGCCTGTTGCACCCTCTGCCTATCCCCTCTTGCCCAGTGCCAGAGGCTTGGCATCCACCTCACACGGGGCTCTGGGGCTCAGAGGTCCACCAGCCTTGTTCTTGTGGCGTACCTTGTCCAGCAGAATGAATCAGAGGGACCAGCAATCAGAGCCCTGAATTCTGGCTGGAGAGGAGGGTACTTTAGAGCAGAGCATCTGAGCCAGTTTATAGGCTACAAGCACAGGTTTGGGAGAGAAACGGGCCGGGCAATCACAGCAGCCATGCCCAGGGATGTCTCCATGGCCTGGGGAGGGAGGAAGAGGCTGTGCCTGGCCGAAGGCATGGCCATGGCTGTCCGGACTCCTGGGTCTGTCCCTCCTCCTGTTCTATTTCTGTGCCGGGTGGGGGAGCACTGGGCAGTCCTGTCCCTGCTCCTGTTTCCGTTATCTGGGGAGGCTGTTGGGAAGGGGAAGGATGGCTGCGTCGTCCCAACATCCAAGCCTGTCTTCCTGCAGAAATCTGCCTGCTGACGCGGGGCAGGCGGACGGCCAGCGTGCGAGCTGACACCTACTGCCGCCTCTACTCCTTGTCGGTGGATAATTTCAATGAGGTGCTGGAGGAGTATCCCATGATGCGCAGGGCCTTTGAGACGGTGGCCATGGACCGGCTGGACCGCATAGGTGAGGAGCGGCCCCTGGACCCAGCATGGCCACCGCTGTGCCTGCTCCCAGGGGCCATGGCACCCCAGCCCCATGGGTGATGGCATCACGGACCCCACGGGTGACAGCAGGATGAGGGGGACCACGGAGGAGGGCCTGCCTCCAGGATCCCTTTCTCCTCTCAGGCAAGATCCAGGCAATGCCACATGACAGGCTTCGCGGGGGGGCTGTCACCCTCCCCACACGTATTTGCACTGTCTGGTGTTGTCCAGCTGCTTGTCCTTGCCCCCCACCCCACCTGCGGAGGACAAGCAGGACCCCAGCCCCCGTCCTGGAACCTCTGGAGCCAGGATTCCCCTGTTGTGTCCCTGCTTCTCTCTCTGCCCCAGCCCAGCCCCTCCCCGGGGTCTTGCTCCCCTCTGGCACACAGCTGAGGTTTTACTGTCCCTTCCGCACTGCCACCCTGCCCTCCAGTGTCCCTGAGAGCCAGCACTCGCAGGTCAGTGACGCTGCTGCCTCCCTTCCAGGGAAGAAGAACTCTATCTTGCTCCGCAAGCGAGCCGAGCACAGCGCAGGGCCCATGAACAACGAGATGATCCAGCAGATTGTGAAGCACGACCAGGACATGGCCCACAACATCCAGGACCTGCAGCAGATGGCGATGGGCCGGGAGCTGAGCGGCAAGCCGGTGATCTGGGAGCCGCTGGTGCATGCGCCCCTGCAGACAGCCGCCGCCACCACCAATGTGGCCATTGCCTTGACTCACCAGCACAGCCTGCAGGCCCACATCTTCCTGCCGCCCTCCTCCATCTCCAGCCCGCTCTCGCCTGAGGCCACCCTGCTCACGAAGCAGGTGCGCAGGTCCCAGCCCAGCCTGGGGGGCTCCCGGCCCTCCTCCGTGAGCTCCCCGTCAGGGGCGCAGTCCCACCTCCAGACGCCCGCCGCCGGTTCGCCTTCCTCCCCCATGGTCCAGTCCCAGGCACCCCTGGAGAGCGGGGGCCAGAGACCAAGCCACGGGGCGCAGCCCCTGCCGCGCGCGGCGCAGAAGGGAGATCTGCCGGCGGCGGCCAAGCAGCCCCCAGCTGGCTCCCAGCCCCAGCTCTCCAAGTCCCGCGGAGCCTCGGTCTCTACCTCGCTGCTGCAGCAGGCGGCGGGGGCTCCGTCCCCCAGCTCGGAGCAGGCGATGCCGGCAGGGAGAACGCTCCACTACAGCCTGTCCCGAGCCACCGGCTCCCACATCTCTCTTCTGATGCAGCCCCAGCAGCTGGTGAAGCACAGGAGCATCCAGGGCCTGCCGGTGGGGCGGCTCACCCAGGACGTCCGGCTCCTGTCCGCCTCCCAGCCCTCCCTTCCCAATAAAGTGGCCCAGCAAGCCGACGGGAGCTCCTTGCAGCAGGGCAGGAAATCCGCGGGGAACCTGGCCCGCAAATCCTCTCCCTCGGTAACTGGACTCCTCGCCAAGCCATGTCCGGGGATCCCAGGCCAGCCAGCACACTCGCAGCAGATGCCTTCAGGATCGCTGGCTCAGCCCAGCCGCTCCGTGGCGGGAGCATCCACTCCGCAGTCCCCGGTCTCCACGTCCAGGCAGGCAGCGGGTCCCTCCCGCAAGGGCTCCGTGGCCTTCAGCCCCGAGGTGGAAACAGGGAAGCCCAAACTCCCATCCAACATGTGAGTCCCCAGCGGCACCCGTGCACAGGCAGGAGGGACCCAGGCACCCCGGCAGCAGAGGCGGCAGGAGAGGCAGAGCACCCGGTGAAAGCCCCCCAGCCCCGGCCGTGTCCAAGGGAAGGCAAGGTGAGAGGCAGCGCCCGGGCCCGTGGGCTGGCTGCTCCGGGCATGGGGACGTGGCAGGGACGGGTGCGGGGCAGCCCCGGAGCTGGCCCAGCTGGATGAGGAGGGGGCTCTGCTGAGTGCCCTGAGGGGGGGACCCTGCCCGAGCTCCCCCCTCACTGCTCCTTCACCATCTGTCCCGAGTCCTGCCCTCCTGGAGGCGACAGGACAGGTCAGAGCCCTCGCCCAAACTCTGGCCTCCCTGGGGAGCCCGGCTCCCCCCAACTGCTCCTTGGGGGCCGGGCCCCCCCACGCTCTGCCCTCGGGCCCGATGGCCCCTCCTTGGGGCCAGGCCCGCGCTGGCGGCAGGAGGCTCCTGCAGCTTGTCCTCTCGCAGCAGTGGCCGCCACACACTGGCCTTGATCCCCAGGGAGCTCTGCCCAGCACCTTCGCTTTTTGGGAGAGGAGGGAGGGGCAGCCCCCCCAGGGCCCACTGCCGGGCACAGAGTGAGGGGGCTGGAGCCCGCGGCGGGGGCTCCCCGGGCAGGCAGAGTGCAGGTACCAGGCACAGCGGGGGCCAGGTCCCCCCTCCCTGAGGCCCTGGCACGTCCCTTGGGGCACGGTGCCGGGACCTGGGGGGGTCCCGGGCAGGGTCCCCCTGGTGTGACGAGTGCCAAGCGGTGGAGCCGGGGGCAGATGGTCTCCACTGAGCAGCCCCCAGTGCCCCTCCCCGGCTTGGGGGAGCATCTTGCCTCAGAGGTGCTGGTCCCCACGGGGCTGGGATGTGCCGCTGGGCAGGGCTCTGCCCCCACACCCGGGTGCTGCGGCCCGGACCCTCGCCATGCTCTGGCAAGGGGCTGCCCGGGGGGGCCCTGGCTGCCTGCGGCTCCCGGGAGGATGCTCAGCCCGGGCTCTGCTCCTCCTCGCCCTGTGCCGCAGTCCCATTTCCAGACTGCCTGGAGATACTGGTCACCAGTGCCGCAGCGAGCAAAAGGGTGTCACAAAGAGATGCCAACCCCGGGCAGCGCCTGGGTGACGTGCGGGGCCGGGGGTCTGCCTCCCCTCGCCCTCCTGGGTCTCCGTGGGGGAGGGCAGGGGCTTGGCGTCCCCGTGGCCAACCCACACGGCCCCTCCGGAGCCAGTAGTCAGCAATGTGTGTTTGAGTCGTGGCTCTGCCGAGCAGCTGAGCTCTGCTTACAGTGTCGCTTTGGGCCAACCGTGTTAACAGTCCTGGTTAGAGTAGTGTCCCCTCCCGACCCCGCCGCACTGCGCAAGCTGCTTCCCACTACCGGAGTCAGGAACCATGGCTTGGAGTCGTTGCTCTGGGGCTTGGCTGCCGCCAGCGCAGCGGGCGAAGGTCTTGTTCCACGCGGTACTTCTCGAAGTGAGGTCTTCAGTTCTCCCCCCTCGTGTTTTGGGACGTCGGGACCAGTCCGGGCTGCAGGGCTGCTCAGGGAGCGCAGCCTGCGGAGCGCAGCAGCCTGGCAGGAATCCTGTCAGCGTGTCCGTCAGAGGGGATGTCCAGCACTGCCTTTTTTTCACGGACTTCAACTCCCCCCTGCCCTGCCCCCAGCCCCACGTCCCGCTCCATCCCCATGGTCGGTGTCTCCCCGGCAGCCCCTCGGGAAGGGGTCTGCAGCCGGGTCATGTAGTCAGACATTCCCGGGCTGTGTTTACACTGCGTGATGTAGATGTTTTAGCGATCATCTAGGTGTCCCCCGCAGAGCACGCGGGCCGGCCCGGACAGCACCGAGCATGGCTCCGCTTCTGCCGGCTGTGCCACCGGTGCACCTTCCCCACGCCGCAGCCCCGTGCCGGGAGCCAGAGCCGCCCTGTGCTCCGGTCACTGCCGCGGCGGACCCCCGGCTCGTGGCCCCAGCGCCCCGTCCCGGCGGGGAGGCAAGAGGGGTAGCCGGAGGGGCCGGGGCCAGCGGTGCCGGCCGTGCACGCGTGTGTCTGCGGCATGCGTGGGCGCAAGTCTAGCCACCAAAGACCATGATCCTTCACTCTTGCACTCACGGCAGTCGATGTACAGAGCTTGTAGTTTTCATATCGCAGAGAATTTAAAAGCGTTTTTTTATTTTTGGTCGTTGTACATAATGGATTTAAATAATAAAGAGAGATTCTGAGCTGGTCTGGGGGAACCTCCTTTGGCACGACCCGCCGGCACCCCCAGTGCCCTGCCCGTGGGGACAGGACGGGGCAGGGCGGGATGCTGCGGTCCCTTTAGGCCCCAGGGAGATTAACGTCTAATCTTTGGTTATTTTCCCCTTCCATCTCGGTTGCATTTATTAACCTAGGAGGAGGGGGAGGTTTGATACCACCTGATTGCAGAGCAGACTCTAGGCATTAACTCGATTAAATAAATGAAGGTCACGCAGCACAAGATGGGCTGGGGTGCCCGAGCCATGGCAGCTGGGGGTGTTTGCAGCACGCAGCCCCACGCGGCGCTGCCGGCGCACCGGGCACGGGTCTGAGGGCACGGTTTGGCTCTGACCGCAGCCCTTCTCGGCAGGGTGCCCTGCTGCGTCACCGGCACAGCCCCTGCCCGCAGGACGCTGGTGGCAGCCCCACCGGCAGCAAGAATTAGGCTCTGTGACACACGAAGAGATCAGAGCTGATTAGCGGTTTCTTTCTAATTTGATTACACTGAAGCCAGCCCGATTAAGAGTGCGCGTAGGTTAACGGTCCCCTGCCCCGGCGTCCTGCTGGGGGGGGGCCGGGCTGCGCTGCCCCGTGCCCAGGCCTGGCTCTGCCCAGCCAGCGAGCCGCTCCGCAGGGTGTGCTGAGGATGCCGGAAGCAAGAAGAGCGTTTTCTTGGAAATACAATTCCAGCCCGCGTCTCTCGTGCCCAGCCACAATTCATCCACCGTCTGCAGGGCTGGGCTGCGCCGGCAGCCGATGCAGCCGGGGCTGGGGAGGAGGCGCAGGGACCCGCTGGCTCCCACTGCGTCCCAGGGCAAGGCAGAGCCCCGCTGCCCACCCCGGGGTGCGGGCAGAGCCCCGTCAGCTGCCAGCAGCCCGGCCCCAGCTGCGCAAGGGCACCCGACCGTGGGGCTGAGCTCTGCCCTGAGCACCCATGCTGCAGCAATGGCGCTCGGGGGATTAGCAGGCAACAAGGCAGAGATTGATTAAACCGGGGTTAGCCGAGATTAGAGGATTACGGCGGATAAACAGGAGATTGCCAATCAGCGGCGCAGGCACCGGGGAGCGAGCTGCAGGGCCAGCGGCCGCGTCTGCTGCCCGGGAAGGTGCCGCCGTGGAGCTGGGCCCACCCGGCCGCCCCTCGGTCCAGCCGGGCCACGGCCACGAGGACACGGGAAGCCAAACCGGCCCCCGGCTTCTGGCCTGCACACAAAGGTGTGTGGTGCACTCCCCAGCTGCACCCCCCAGGGGCACTGCACCCCCGGGGGCACTGCACAGCACCCCTGCACCCCNGGCCCTCGCTCCATTCTCTCCCTCCACCAATCGGCCGGCTCGGTCCCGCCCTCCCCGCGCTTCTACTGGCTCAGGCTCCTTGGGCTCATCCTCATACGATGGAGCGGGCCAATGAGCGCGGGCGCCAGCCGTGGCCGGCGGATGGCTCCGCCCCCGCGCGGGGCACGCCGGGGGTTGTAGTCGGGAGGTGGCGAAGCGCCGGCTGCCCCCGCGGCTCCGGACTACGCGCCCCGGCGAGCCCCGCGTCCGGGCGGGGCGGAGCGTCTCCAGAGGCCGCCAGGGAACCGGCGGCGGGTCCCGGCCGCGCTCTCGGTCACCATGAGCGGCTGCGGGGCGAGGGGGGCGGCGGCCGAGCGGGACGAGTTCATGAGCTTCTTCCCGCAGATCGTCCGCGACCTGACGGAGGGCGGCCTGGGGCACCCGGAGGTGGGCGACGCGGTGGCCCGGCTGCAGGAGGTGAGTGAA
>VXBL01001824.1:27114-97949 GCA_013400195.1 Aramus guarauna
GGCCTCCTCCCCCCCCCTCCCCCTCCGGGCCTCGTCCCCTTGGGAACGGCGGGGCCTTCATCCCTGCTACTGGTTCCCATGGCAACAGCCGGGGATGCTCCGTTACCCTGGGCATTCCTGGCGCCTGCCCGCTCCTTCCCCGCTCCTCCAGGCCTTGATGTCCAGAGCTGCTGCTCGCCGCAGCCGGGGCGATGGCAGTCAGCCCCGGCCAGCCGCACGCTGCCGGTGGGTTGAGGCGGGCGCTGCAGTGGCGGCGGGGGGGCGGGGGCCACGCTGACCTTTTCCTTTCTGTTGTCCGACAGCCCTGCTGATCGCCGTCAGCACTGCTGTGGATAAGATTATCGCCCACTTCAGCACCGCGCGGAACCTGGTGCAGAAGGTGAGGGTCTGGGCTGAGGCTCTGAGCGGGCTGGGGTGGGCAGGGGTGAGGGCAGGCCATGCAGCTTTGGGCAGGAGGGGCTTTGGGAGCTCCCTCCCTGCAGCTCAGGGTTCGGTGCTGCCGTTCCCCTCCCTCTCCTCTCCTTGTGCCTCCCTACTTCAGGCCCAGCTGGGGGACAGCCGGCTCAGCCCAGATGTGGGTTACCTGCTGCTGCACACCCTCTGCCCTGCGCTCTACGCCTTGGTGGAGGATGGGCTGAAGCCATTCCAGAAGGATGTTATCACAGGCCAGAGGAAAAATTCCCCCTGGAGCGTGGTGGAAGCCTCCGTGAAGACAGGTCAGTGTGAGGAGCGTGTTCCTGGAGATGTTGGGATCAGCACCTCGAGGTGCCTGGAGTCCTCTTCCAGCCCGGGCTGGGGGAGGATGTGCCCCCAGAGCAGTGACAGTGCCGTGTATTCCGCAGGCTCCAACACCCGCTCTCTCCACTCCCTGTGCTGGCACGTGGCCGGGCTGGCCCCTCTCAACAGCGCCAGACAGAAGTTTCATGCCTTTATCCTTGGCCTTTTGAAGTGAGTATTGGCCCTTAATGGCCCAGGCCGTCCTTGCTGCGATGGCAGGTTGGAGCAGAGTCCCCAGAGCTGTAACGTGGGTTCCCTTTGTCTTGGTTAGCATTAAGCAGCTGGAGCTGTGGATCTCTCACCTGCAGAAGAGCCCAGGTAAGGACGCAGTGCCCAGAAGCTCCCCACCCAAGTCCTCTCCTACTTGCCAGGGTGATCACCCCAGACCTGTTCCGCCCACAGCGCTCGGCTAGGGTGTCTGTAGTGGACAAGTGCCTCATTTTCCATGGCTGTCATACTGGATGAGGGCAGTCAGGCAGACAACTGGGACCTGCTAGGACGGCCCAGCTGGCCTGGGAGGGATGTGTGGGTGGGGGCAGGGCATTTTGCAGCAGTCCAGCGCTGTCCCTATCTCCTAGGTGTAATCTCCGTGCTGTATTCACCCATGGCCTTCTTTGCCCTGAGCCAAGGCCCTCTTCCCCACCTCGCTGATGAACTGCTGCTGCTCATCCAGCCCCTCTCAGTGCTGACTTTCCACCTTGACCTGCTCTTTGAACACCACCACCTCTCTCTGGATGTAAGACCCTTGTCCCGTCGCCTGGAGTCACCCCTGTCTCCTGCCCATCACGCCGCTCAGGCTCGGGGGGCTGTGCCGCCTTTGCTGGAGGGCCAACGCAGTGCTGCAGGGGCAGGCCTGGAAGACGAGATCCCCCCTGACGCTACGGGGAGGGCAGCCGGTGCAGAGGGCAGCGCGAGGTCCCGGTCCCCGGCAGCTGGGCGCGGGCTGGTCCCTGGCCCACAGGTGGGGGCTGCCCTGCAGCAGACCTTCCAGCACGTGCTGCGCTGGGGCGACCAGGTCAGTCGCACTTTGCTGGGAGCTGACAGCTCCCAGGAGACCCACGGGCCTGAGACAGGCCCTCAGGACGCCGAGGCTGGCCTCAGTGGCTGGTGGGGCCAGCTCAGCCAGGCCTCCAGGATTTACGCTGCTCCTAGCAAGGAAAAGTTCCCCTTTGTCTGGTGGACAAAGCTGCGGACAGCTGCAGGAGATTCCAGCCCCGGCCAGGCTGCGCGACCTCCGATATCTGTGAATGAGCCTAAAGGCACGGAGCTGCAGCTCCTTCAGACCAAAGCTATCCCAGAACTCTCCGGTCCAAAGCCCAGCAGCAGTGCTGACTCCTCTGGGACCTCTTCCCCTGAAGACCTCATCCTGCCTGCGGGAGCTGGAGCACCCACCAAGCCAGATGATCCTGGTGCTGGAGAGAAACTCCTGGCTGCTTCCCCGGAGCCTCGTGCGAATAGGAACCAGGCAGCCCCTTCCGACCCAGAGCCCAGCAGTCCTGGTCCCGACAAGGGCAGCTGGCTGGGCCGGCTCTTTGGAGCCACCAGCCCCTCTGCCAGGAGCTTCCCTCCCAGTCCTGACGCCATCTCAGCTAGGTCCAGGTAAGACCCGGCTTGGGTGGGGAGACTGGGGGAAGTGGCATGTGCTGAGGAAGGTGGGTTTTTTTTTTCCTCCCAGGCGTTGTACGGAGAGCACACCACGGGGCTCGCTGACCTCGTGGGCTGTCTTGTACTGCCCGTTATCCAGGTTGTGGTCCTGGGCTGTTGCGCTGTGCCGGGGGACTAGTGTACATTGCCTCGGTCTTTAGAGAAGCAGGAGCTCGTGCTGGAGGCTCGGTGGTGCTTGACAGAGCCCTTGTCAGCTCCCAAATCACCAGAACAGTGTTCTGAGCAGAATGGGTGGGAAGAGGCTGCCAAACAAGCTTGTGGCTTCCTCTGCTTTGTGGCAGGAGACCCTCTAGCTGGCTGTCCCCCAGCGCGCGTGTCCTGGCCGTGATGGTGAAGGGGCTGGCGTCTGAGAAGACCCGTGATCAAGAACAGCCAGAGAGGAATGTGTCTGACACGCCCCAGACCCCCAGGTGAGGCAGGGGGCTGTAGTGTTTGGGGCTGGAAAGGTGCTGGTGGATTTTTTTTTAGAGGGGAAGCTGGGGCTGTTTCCATGCAGAGCCTGGATAGCCTACACACCTTTCTAGGGAAAGGCTTACGCCACTCCGTGTCGCACCTTGACTGCTCCCCTGGGGATTCCTCCTGTCTCCTGCTGAGCTTTGGGTGAACTTGGGTGGACCTAGTTGTGATCAGTTGTTTTTCCCAGACATTTTTTGGGGGAATTTTGAGCATTTTCTTTCTCTTGTGTGCTTTCTGGATTCCTAGCAGCTTGTTTGGGCCAACTGTGTGGCAGCTCTGACCAAATAGCGGCAGGTCGGAAAAGCTGTGGTGGTCTGTCTGTCTGTGCTTGCACAGCATCTGTCCAAGCGAGCATGGAGGGCGAGTGGCCATCCCACGCCACGTTCGGCTGTCTCCCTCCTCCCCAGCCCTCCCTGGTCGTGGCCTAGATCTCCCTTCTACCTCTGCGCAAGCGCTGTCACGCTCTGCTGCTGCGCTGAGGGTCTGCTGGGCAAGGCGGTTCTGTGATGTAGCTTCTCGATCAAGTCCATCGGCAGATGGCATCTCTGCCCGTGGCAGAGGGGGTCACTGGCTCCACACATGAGCGTCAAACCCTCTCCCCAGTCCTGGGGGAGTTTCTCTCTGGTCCCTGGGGACACGAATCCCTGATGGCGTTTGTTTGCAGGGCAGTTCGGGCGCTCTGTGACCACACGGGCACTGCTGATGGTCACCTGAGCTTCCAAAAAGGAGACATCCTGCAGCTGCTCTCCACCGTGGATGAAGACTGGATCCACTGCTGCCATGGAAACAGCACTGGCCTAGTTCCTGTTGGCTACACATCCCTAATTTTGTGAGGAGGCAGAGGAGCCCTGAGGAAGAAGCTGAGCTTGCTGAAGCAGGTGCCACCTCTGGGAAGGACCGTGTCCTGCCACGTCTTCACCTGCGGGGCTTCACCACCTCTGGGGCTGGCAGTGCTGCAGGGGACCCTGTCCTGGGGACCCTGTCCTGCTGCCCGTTGCTGCTGCTCGTTTGCATGACGTTACCGTCTGCCGTGGGTGCGTCCCGTGAGCCACTGCTGTGCGCGTCCCCGCAGATCTGCTGGCACTTCACTGCGGCCCCCGTTTGGGACCTGCTCTCGCTCATGTTTCCTCAGCCGCTGCCCGCGCCTGTGCCGGGGAGGGAAGGACCCTGTCCCTGTGCGGTACTCGCGGTCCTGTATGTCGTCTCCGTGCCGTTGTGTCCTGCCGCCACCTCCACGTGCCCTGCTTTGCTCCGTGGTCGGGGCTGGTGGCCCAGGCCGCCAGTGCGCAGTCCCAGCACTCTGTAAATAGTTGTAACCACAGGAACGCGCCTATTCCAGGGAGGCAAAAAAACCCCAAAACGTGGAAATAAAGGTTGTGACTCACGTGTCTGCATGTGTGAGGGGATCACTGTGGTTGGGGAAGGCTGGAAATGGCCCCGGGGCCCATCCGTGCAGGGGCAGCCCCGTCTTTGGTGAGTAGAGGCTCTTGCGGGCAAAGCCTGCGCGGGCCGTGGCCGTGCTGGTGCTCAGCATCCCCACGTCAGCCAGCAACCTCAGAGCCCAGAGCAGGGTCGTGCCCTGGCAGAAAGTGCCCGGTCTCCTACACGGTGTAGGAAGAGGCGGCTGCAGACAGCCAGAGCCAGAAATAACCCTGGAAAAGCGTGCGTCACGCTGGCTGGCTGGTAACCAGCTCCATGAGATGGAAGCTGCACCGCGCTGGTAAAGGCAGATGTTTGTGGGTTCATTTATTAATCTTTTTACTGAGGCACAGGATTTCAGTTGGGGAGGGGGGGGTGGGGAGGCTGCATGGCTTTTATTTTGCTCAACTTTGGTTTTGTGTGTGTGTGTGTGTGTGTGTTTTTTTTTTTTCTTTCTTCTGTGTGTGTGCCCCATTGAGTGTGCTTTCCTACGGCAGTACTCGTGTTTTGCCCTGGCCTGCTCAGTGAGAGATGTGGCCGCACTGGAGAGCGTCCAGCAAAGGGCCACAGGGCGAGAGCAACTTGTCTTAGCTCTGCCCCAAAGGTTGCCCCTCACGCGGACTGCCCAAGACCCACATTTCATCCTTCTAACTTCCACTGTTTCGGTGGCAAAGGGCCACACTGCAAACCACAGGCTGTGTTCTGCTTTGAAGATAAAGCCACTCTCTTTTTTAAATTCTGGTCTCATTTTCATTTCTCTCGCTGGCAATTTTTACTGTCAGACAAGGGACATTTCAGTTAGGACATAATGGTATTTGGCTTGTCTTAAATGGGTTTGATTGACTTCCACAGCTGCCTCTTGACTTCAAAAACAAGGTCAAGCCAGCAGATGAATCCAGGTACTTTTTCAAAGCTTTTTTTAATTAAAAAAAAAAAAAAAAAAAATCACCACAATTGTTGGCATGGTGTCTCTAGTTTCAAAGGAAGCCAAGTATATGGGTGAAGTATGGCATTTTGATCACCACAGCTTCAGAGCAGGGAATGGAAAAAGAAAATGACAGTTACGTGAAAGGAGAGTCATCAATGAGCTGGTTGTTCCTGAGCAACACGGGTCCACACTTACTCCCAGAAACCTCTTTTGAACCAGCGAACGTTTAACCCCTAAAAGGTTTGTAAGGCCCCATCTCACTAGTGCCAACCTTGCCAGAGGGGATCAGAGGAAGCGCCAGGTCCAGAGGCTGGTTTGAAGGGACACAAAGCTCCCGTGTTGCCCAGGCTCCCCGTGTGCCAGGCACGGGCAGGATGCTGGTACGTGATCGGGCCAACAGCTCCCAACACCGCAGCCTCCAGCTTACCCAACTTTTTGGGACTGGAGGGGAAAAAGCCCCTCCAGCGCGGTCATTTGTGTGAGATGCGGTCACCGTGCAGGCAGAACTGAATCCGCCATCTATGCAGGCAGCAGCATCTCGAGCTACCGGGGGGGGGGTTTGATGTCTGGGACCAGGCACCAAATTCCCAGATGCCAGAGGTCACGTACCGACCCGCCATTACACACCATCACGTTACAGCCTCTGACGAGCAGACGGCGACTGCGCTGCCGCTCCGTCTCGCTGTGTGCACGCTGCCATCATCCCTCCTGCCAAGGCTGGACCAGGAGAACCGTCAGCATCACCCCACGCCCTTGCGGAACACCGTCACCCCTCAGGCAACTGGGCGTTTGAAGTACCCAGGGCCACAACCCCGTAGAAGGGGCTGTAACAGTCAGAACACAACAGGAGCGGCTGAGCCAGGGGCAGGAAAAGAAAATCAAAGCGATGTCAAAGAAAACCCCACAAGTCATCGATAGGAAAAGATTTTCCATTTAATACTAGACTCTCTCAGGATTGAGATGCAGGCTTTTTATGCAATTACATCCAATGTTAAAATTGGTAATACATAATTTACAAAGATTAACATCAAAACAATGATCTATTTAGATATGCTTTGTAAAAAGGAAATATATTAGCAGCATTTATTTTCAGCAATCACACAGCCTACACCCATGCAGACTAAGAGTTCATATCTATTTGCAATAATGTAGTGCTTCCTGGTCTTAAAACAGCGATCCTGGTGACACACTGGTCTTCTCGTTATTATAAAATAACCGAAAAATAAAAAAAGTCATTAATTTCTACACCAGTAAGAAAAACAATTCTTTGCACTTACCTAACATTTGATTGTCTAAAAAACATTTTGTTTAGTCTTTCAACAAAAGAAAGATAAAATGACAGAGCTAGTGTCTCGCTTCTGTACGCACTTTATTTTTTAAAAACTTTTTAGTGTTTAACACCATTTGAGACAATGATTTCTGTTTTAAACTAAATGAGACAACTCAAGATTTTGGACATGCGATATTCCTACTACACGCACGAGTATTTTATACTCAGGGTTCCTGGTACTGTACAGTGCTTCTCTACAGTAAGAAAATATTCCAAACTATTTTCTTATTTCTTTTTTTTTTTTAATAAAATATTTTTTCTCAAAGGGTTTTTCCTTTCTTTTTTTTTTTCTTTTTAAATCAACACATAAAAGTTAATGGAATGAGTCATGTTCCACTAAGAGTAAAATAATTATAATAATAACAAGAATGTACATTAGGACAAGCTTGGTCCATTAAAAAGGAACATGTAACTACTGTATTGCTTTACATCCACGCAGCAGATATATACAACTTGGCACATTAAAAACTGGTTTTCTTATAAGAACATCTAAAACAGGACTGTATATGCATATGTACGTCTGAAAGACAAAAAAGCAAAGCCATTTTAAAGGGGCAGCGTACGCCAACCACCCCCTCCCCTTGCCACAGCCAGAGACAGGCGACAGCTTCGGGGCTCCGCACGCCGGGAAGGTCGTCGGGCGCAGGACAGGAGCCCTGCCGCAGCACTGGGTCGTGGTACGTTATGGCAATTGCAACTTCACGCGGCGAGAAACCAGTGCCTCGGCTGTTGCTTTCGGGAGTAATACTTTTCGTCGGGGCAGAGAGAGAGGGCAGTGCGAGATACACTGTCTCTTAATTTAAGAGACGGACATTTGAAGCTGTACAACCAGAACACAAGAATAGTGTTAGCAGTTGATATATTCTACAGTTCACAACAAATACTCGCTCTGAATACTGCTTGACGGTTCATGTAGTGAAGGTTTCCTTATTTTTTTTTCCTTTTTCTTTTAACAGATTTTAATTTGCACAACACACTAGACACACGAGAACCACAGCTTATCAAAAAAACCAACAGCAATGGTGTTGTCAGGATTTGACTTGCTTTATAAAATTTCTCCGCAGAAAAAAGTGAAAAAGTCACACCCAGCCCCCTCCCCCCTCCACGACGCAGAACAAGTGCCTCAAACAGCCAACTCCTGCTTTGCTCCAGGGTGACACTGGAAGTTTCTCCTCGTCACAGACCAAAGGTACATGTGCGCGCTGGCCGCTCCACGGTGAACCTTTCGCATGTTTGGGTACGTTTCTCTCTTCTTGGAACTTGTGCAAATCAGAGGCCACAACTTTAGGGCAGCCTTTAATTTTAAGCCACTGGGCCTTCACCCTCCCATCTGGATTTCATTCACTGGCATGGGCCATGGCGGTGCCAACAGTATCTTGTACAATCACAGGTTAACTGGTGAACATGGGGAATATTCTCATCAGAGTAAGTCAGTCCTTATCCTTCTTACCTCCCCATTTTTTTTAAATTTTTTTTTATTTTTCCTCTGAGTGGGAATATCAAGCAAAAATAAATTAAATTTGACCATCCTGGACAATAACCACGAGGTTTTTCTCAGTACCTAACATCAATACAAGGCACGCCCAACAACACACACACCATAAGAGCACTGCAGAGCAGGGTAGGGCAACCTGCCAACCCAGACATCTAAGTGCTAACTGTTTGTATATTTGTCAGTTTTCTGCTGCCCTCTTTTCCTTGGCTGGTGCAGAGGAAGTTGGGCTCCTGCCCGCAGTCCTCAGCAGACCTTGTAGCAGACTCCAGACCACAGCTTCCTCTCGCGGCATCACTTCCTGAAGCTGCTCTCCGGGATGGTGAGAGTGCGCCGCCTCAGCTTTCTTCCTGATCCTTCCTCCAGCAAGTAAGTGACATCAATAGCTGCAACAGACCACAGGCTTTTGGTAAAGAAGGTGACACGAGTAACAGATTCCCTATTTCCCTATTCACAGTTCTGTCGAGGATGTTTCCATCCATAGCGGCGTTCACAACTCCACTGGACAAGGTGCTGAGCAACCTGATTTCAGTTTGAAGTTAGCCCTGCTTCGAGTCACGTTTGGACCAGATCACCTCCGAAGATCCTTCCAACCCAACTTATTCTATGAGTCCGCGATTATTTTGCATTGACTCCCAAGAACACAAAAGAGACCGGACAGAGCTCATCCTAGGCTTTGAAATAAAAAAAGAGACACACTTATCCAGTGCTGCCGCTGCACCCTCATTCTACAGCTTAGACAACACCTACAGAAGTTACTTAGAACCCAGTGGAAAGCTCAATAAACGTCTGAAGAGACCTTCCAAATTCTCTTCAGTCTTTCTTTGCATATCTGTTAAGTTTCTCAGCTGTAAACATGGAATGATTAGGGGGAATTTGTCTTCAGAAAGTTTTTGTAGTTACTAAAAACATTATACAATACACGGGATCAGTCGTAAGAAATTTCATTCAGAATTAGTGGAAACCACTCCTGTTGCAAAATAAAACACTAATGCAAAGAAAGCTAATTATATTCATAAGGTCCACCATCAATATATTCAGGCAAAAGCATTTATTTTATCAACACGGTCTGCAGCAAAACCTGCAGAAACCTAAAAACAAACCTGCAGAAGAAATGCTGTTGTGTAACCATAGCATAAAATCTCACCATTTTTCCCTGGGATTTTCTCTAAGAGGTTTAGCAGGATTTGATTAAGTCTTTCTCTCTGAATATGCCGCCTTTCCTCTGGAGTGCACAGCTGCCTCGTGTCGGAATTGCTTTCTTCCACCTTTTTGTCAGTCTCACAGGTCTCGCTAGAGACTGCCTCTTTTTCTGGCTCCTCTAGGCTAGGCATCTCACTTGAAGCTTGATCTTGGGTTCCTAATACTTCCTCAATAAGTGGAAGAGCATCTTCTTCTTGGTTTAAGTCTTTAATCTGTGGTTTTGAGCGATCTGTTTTCCAGGACGATCTAGCAGGAAAAGAAGGGTTTAGGTACCACGGTTTTTCAGACAGTCACCCGGAAGGGCAATTACCAGTGAGTCAAGGACTCCTCGGTAGGTAGGGAGCTTTCTGGAATCTCAGTCATTTGACTGAACACATGCATTCAAACCCACCAGTTACCATCTACGGGAGGCTACATTCAGATCATCTTGTTTGCATAAAGGCAAACGCAGTCTTTTAAAAACAATTTTTTTTTAAAATTTAAATTTGTAAAGGTTTTTATGTTCCAAAATGGTTGAGCTCTGCACTTACTGATGTTCTTCTGCAACAGTCATGGCTCTTGATGGGTATTTTTAAAGTCTCTAACAGAACTGAGAGAGTGCATTGGCCCTGGCTGTTACTACAGTGCAAACGCAAGCAGTCTGTTCAGGGATCCGTCCTCCCCTTGCGCAGGAAGGCTGGACGCTCTTGTCCTGGGCTCTGCCATCTCCCACGTTCAGCTGCTTCTGCTGACTTTCAAAATGGCTTCTGTACTCTTCCTTACTTACGTTATTAAGGAACACTAAAGTTACTTCTATATTCTGTTCCTCCTCACTTGTTCCCTTTTATCTCTTTGAAAGTTTAGAAGATTGCTTTAAATAATTTATGATTTCATAGCACCAAGGGGAAATGGGCAGGAAAAAGAGTGGACACGTGACAAACAAACAAGATTATCTCATCTCTTCTCAGTGAACAATCTGGTAGGTAAGACTCACCTGCCTCCATTTCTCTTGTAGTTGTCTGGTACATAATGAGGCTGTAACAACAACAAAGACGATGGTTAATACCAAAGAAAATTCACAGTGGAAGGAAGTGCTGGTTCATCTAATATTCTGGAAGTATCGATACAGGACTCATCTATCTGACACTTTGGAAATGCCAGTGCACAGCTGGCGTATCTTGCACATCAGACGAATTCAAAGGGGAAGGCACGGTCACATAACAAGGATAAATTAGAGCCAGACCAGACTTATTGTCTGATTCTTCCTATCTTCTAAATAAATTTCAAGCCACAGACCATCATGATAAAAATCATCTCTGCTTTCTGCACAGCAGAAGTTTGCAACCAGCTCTAAACTTACTACAAAAACCTCTGTTTCCAGGAAGAAAAGTGCTTACTTGCAAAAGATTTGCCAGATCTGGTACCTCTGCACTCAGAGAGAAAGTAGTTTTTTGTACGAGGACATGCACAACAAAAAGTTGCTACTTCCATGAAGAGGGGGAAATGAGACGTGAAATGAAGAGATATTCAGGTGGAGGATGTTACGGGAAGCTGTACTTCATGATTTTGCTGTCTGTCTGCCTGCTGGGTTTTTTTTTGGATAAAACATCCATTTTCAGTGATAATTGTATGTAAAGTAAGCAGTATGTCATTTGATAGAGCAGGGAAATGGAAATAGGAGAATACGGCTTTTCTGTATTGGGAATCACTATTCAAAGGGACTGCTGAAAACCATTTTTTAAGCAAGTTTTTTTACAACATGGTGTAATTACACCAAAGAAAAGAAAGCCTGACACAGGCTAACAAACTCACGTCAGACTGTATGTTGTGTGAGTCTCTGAAACGTCTAAAATTATTTAAAGTTGCAGAATTGCAACCAAAAAGTGAATTTTAAGATTTCCTTCACTCAGGAGTAGCTTAAATGAAACCAACATGTAGTTTTCAGTCAGAAACCACCATCTCCAACTTATGCATTCAACTTATCCAACCATTTGTTCAACATCTGTTTGCCTTTAAACTGCATATTCTCTGTCTACAGTCAATTTTGCTTTCCAAGCTTTGTTTCTAGCCAGCTTTTCATCCAGATTGTGTATATTTATGTGTCAGCTTCCTCTGGTTTACCAAGCTTCATCCATAAACAGAGAGCCAGGGGCTTTCAAAAAATATGTCCAGTCTTCTAGTAAAGAGTAAGGAAGCGAAGAAAAGAAACACTTACTGAAAAGTCTCTCTTGGGTGTGAGTTTCTTGGGGAAGTGGTCAAAGGCATAGGGCTTGGTGCAGACAGGATAACGATTCCGGTGGATCTTGTAGAAGAGATGAGCTGATTTATCAAGACGGTAATCACAAATATATACATCCTGCTCCTTCACGCCTTTTGGCCTCCCTGCAGTTTCAAAACAAATAACATAGGGAAAAAAAAAAAAAAAGTTCATCAGATTCCCGAGGAAACACATGGTATAGCAGAACAAGAACAAGCCATACATAGTGTCAGAGAAGTAGGGGGCTGTCAGAGCTCCTCACTGGGATGGTAGGCATTCTTATTTGTTCTCCGTGATTCAGAATCGTACTAGTGGACACGCTGATAGTTCAATTTAAGAGGAAACCCTGTATACTCTAATCAAATAGTACTCAAACTTTTACAAAAAGTATTATCAACTGACATCACTTTGTCTTCCTTGCCCACCACAACCCCACCCTGCTGCTGTCTCTTCAGTACTGGCCCTCTTAAAAGAGAAATCCATGTTCCAAAGCTGAAGCAATAGTGTTCCCTCAGCTCTGACACCCGATAAACCTTGGCTACTGCCTTTTTACAGCAGTAACTATTATCATACTTCCCAAACTACCAGGAAGGTGTATTATATTTCATTTCTCGTCCCATTGAGTTTCCTTACCTTTGCAGTAGGTGTATAGGTCAAGAACACAGCACGTTCCCACCACGGCCTCTAAGGGGATAATTTCATACAATGGCACCCGGAAGAGCTCATTGTGATAAAACTTTCGAGAAGGGGAATGATGTGTTTCATGTGGACGGAAATAATGATGACCAAATGCAAACCGCTCCTCTCTGTTTGAAGGTGTAAAAGTAAGAGAAAGAGAGAAACAGAAGGGGAAAAAAAAAAAACAAACAAAAAACTATTTCCATATGCCCATGATACAACTTAATTTAATGCCCTTCACTTAATTTTGAGTAATCTAACTTGCATTTTTGCAAAGACTGTGAAGAAAAGTGAAGTCACGTGAATTTTACACATTCATCTTTCCCCCTTCAGTAGGTGGAAATACTCCTAGTGTGATTTTTATGAACACAGCAGACTTACTGTGCTGCTGTCTATGGGGTTTATGACTTTAATCATGTCACAGGGACTTAGCAAGTCAGTGATCGTTAGCGGAACCAATTCAGCTGTCAGGGCGTATTCTCAGCCTATTCCAACAGCGAGGAAAGTGCATCAACTTCTACCTCTTATGCCTTGCTTAAACCTCCAACCTTACAGGTTTTTACTTTGCAGTTGTGGAGCACAAGCAGAGACAAACGGGAAACCATCAAGCCTTTGTAACTGAACCGTGTTCAGTCCTACGTTTTTAAGCTATGACAAGACTTCCACAAAATTACTGTGTTTTGACAGGTAGGTATATGGAATGTCTCAAATTCAAAAGATGCCTTGAACATACTTCTCATTTTTCCAGAGTTTTTCAATGCGGAAAATATCGAGTTTCTCCCTGTTGATGTGGGACAGCAGCCGATATGACTGCCGGACAGGGTGTCCATCTGGAGTTCTACGGCTGTCTCGCATCAGGTAAACACAATCACCTGGCAATAGGCACAAAACACACACCCGTAAAGAACTTTTCACAAGTCCAGCACACCAAAAACACAGGAGTAAATGGTTTCGTTAAAACTAACACGGCAGAGCTACCTAATGTTGAATTGTACAGAGTATTGCAAAACCAATGCAGAAATAAGAAAGACCTTGATCATTTTCACAAAGAGCTTTATGGCAAGAACTAAACATAACTTGTATTGTATGCCCAGACCGAAAATAGTAACATGTAATGAATCAAGACAAATTATGACAGACTGCAGCATATGTAACAAAATAAGTTTTGATTAGGAAAATGTATAGAAATTAGATATAGCTGCAATGTTTAAATAATATTTTTTTTTTAAGATTTTAGAGGGAAGTTTCTTAGAGAGATTATTATTAAGAAAATAAATCATTGACTGAGAAGCCCCAAGCCTTTGATTATCCCAGCAGAACTCAAATAAGATGCATAGCTCAGGAAAGGTAAAAAGAACTCCAAAAGGGCTGAACAAAATTACATTCCTGGCAACTAAAAAAGTCCTTCCCAAATGCAACCCCTAAACAGGTCCCTAAACTTCTATTTATTCATTTCATCCTGTGACTGAATGAACTCTTTAATTTCTCTGCTCCGATCTGTGAAATGGCACAATTAGTACTTCCTTTCCGCCCCCCAGACTCAACTGCCACTCTTACTTGCATACTGCATCTTTCTTTGTGACAATGGCCACCATTTTATAGGGTGAAAATACACTGCTCCATCCAAAAAGCCTTTCTCCTTTAGGGGAAAAAAACTTTAATCAATAATATTCACAAAGAACCTGAAGAGTCTCAGAGGGAGAACATTTGGGAAACTCAAAGCATTACTGAAAATACTGCTGGATTTAGTATATAGTATTTAAAAATCAATTCCATCTTTTCTGTTATTTATCTCACAATGAACCTGGGAGGGCCCAAGTCATAAAAACTTAAGAAAAGCTACTCTGGGTAAGATCAAAGGCCATGCGGCACAATACGCTAGCCACAACAGTGGGCTGTAGCAGATGTTAGGAGGAAAGAGCACAGGAATAAGGCAGACCTAGGAAAAGCCTGCCCAAGGTGTCCCCTTCAGGCTTGCTTCAACCGCTGCTTTACAGACCTTCAGAGCTAAAGGCTATAGCCGGACCACTGTGCATAAATAGGCAGGGTTCACTCCTCCCTCCAAGAATTTGCCTAATTTTTTTTGGAATCATTTATACTCTTGACCTCTCCAACTTCCTGTTGCAATGCTTTCCATTGTTTAGTTACGCTTTTGTGGAAAAACTACTTCCTATTGTTTAAATAAGTTACCTGCTAAATCCCATGTTTGTTCCCTAATTTCTATATTGTTGCACTTTCCTGTGCCAGTGGTGATTTCACAGACCTTTATCATATCACCCTCCAAATCATCTGCACAGACTCTGTTCACAGCAAAGGTCTTTCACAATTGATTACCCTTGTCATCGTGCTTGTTTCGACAAGTAGCAAGATACTCTTTTTTGAGACAGGATGACAAGAATAGCACACAGCATGCAAGACAGACACACTGTAAGATTACAGAATGACATAATGACTTTTTCTATTTTCTTCATACTAATTCCTAACACTCATTTTGCCTTTTTGACTCACACCAAGCATTTCTCTTATGTTTCCATTAAATCACAATAACTCACGGATTTTTTTCCCTAAGTACGCAACTATTTTTGTGTATGTGCAGTTACGTCTATTTTCCTTCCATGTACGTTACTGTTATTTAATTAATTAGCAGGCTCAGTCTCTGTTACTTCCACAGCTTCATAGAGAGATGGTAGGGAACCACCGAGTACAATGTGGCCCCAGGTTCAGAACACCTCAGGTTTGCTCTCCCTTACCTTATAGCCAAATTTAGGATTAAAGTGAAGGATGTGTAATTACATTTTCATAAATATCATCTCATTTATCAATCTTGTATAAATTTAAAAGATGCTCCTGAGGACTCCTCATACGCAAAAATCACTTCTAAAATTTTATGTTGTCACCTGTGCTCCACCGTTACGGTGACAATACACTGCACTACTAAAAAAATCCTCTGATTTAAACCAGAGATGACGTGGGCCATACAGACACTGACATCTGCCTACAACCATGACGCCAGGTTTTAAACCTTCTGATATACCAGTATTGCTATTAAACAAATAGAAGCTGAAGTTGTAGGAAGGAGAGAGAGTTTTATTCTCGCTTAAGTAAAAAGTGGACTGAAGACGGAACGACATAAGCTTGCAGCTAAGCCAGCGGAGTGCGAGCTCTTCAAGGATTCAGTGTGTATTTGCTGGTGATTAGCCTGCACTCACCCATTGTACCAGTTCTTCCTACTATCTGAACTAAAGCTGGGATAACATCACCTTCATGTTACTAAGTTACTTTTAAGGAACTCACCTCCCTAATTTCTTTAAAAGACTTGTAGAGGAAAAAAAGTAAGGTACCTGCTGAGAGCAGCTGCTGGCCCCAAGCACAATGTAAATAAACCCACTTCTTTTTGGCTGTTATTTTAAATTAGCTACTTTCAACTCGTCTTCCCTACTTCTTCAGTGAGAATAAAGCAACTCTAGTACTTACTGTACCTGACTAAAAATTGAGTATTCAGAAAGAAATGTGCATGGATACTCTCTTGCCTGAAGGATTAAGAAGCTCGATTTCAATTCCAGTTTATCCAGACGTTACTAACTACTGAAAGAGCTACCCCTGTCTCGAAAAGGGAGTTTATAGTTCTGTGTTTTCAAGGAAGACATGCGGCTGCTACTGCTTCTGCATCAGAGATAATGACATATGACAGTTTCTGGCTATGCGGGGTTTCCAAGATCTGTTTTGACTTCTGTTTATCAACTTGCATCAGAAGTAGAACTCCCTGTTCGCTCTGCAGGATGCAACGGACTAAGTGATCAGATCTATTTGCATAATCTCCTGGTTAGGTAATTTTTGCAGAGGAAGCACGTCTGTAGTATATAATTCAACAACCTCTAGTAGAATTGTCAAGAAATTAAAAAACAAGTCCTCTAACCAGAGACTGAAGGACTCTCAATTAGAGGGATTTGTTCACAGCCAAGTGTGTGCACTCACACAGTTGGAAGCTTTTCAGCCTTGTTCCTCAAAAACACGAGCTCTCAAGCTCGGAACTGGAAGACAAACTAATTCAATGGACAGACACAACTCCCCAGCAGCGAGGGTGGACCCTCAAAGGAAGGCAACGGTCTCAAACCACCTTTCAGTCTTTATCACAAGATCACTTTCTCATACACAACACAGAGGAAAAACATAGTAGTCTACACATAGAGTGACTGTGGGGATGAAGGTCACCACGGTCTCTTTTGCCTTGGAACCTGTAAATTACATGAGCTTTTAGAAACCAGCAGGAACAAAACCCTGTTTCTTCTACTGTCTCCAAGATGCCTGTGCACCTGCATCACAACAAGTTCTATAAGCAGGTGTCACGCCTCAGAACTTTTGGTGGAGAACTGGAGACCAGCAACGAATCCACGAATTTCCCCTTTTTTCCACTGTAGCTGTGCATTCCTTTTAGCACGTTCCGGGTATACACGTTGCTTAACCTTTTCCCTCTAACTGCAAAGGCATTCGGTGTCTAACAGAGGCAGTTTGGTCTCCTGTGTCCTCTGCTCATGGTACATGGAGCTCAGCCACATATGAACTAGCATTTCTCTAATTGCAGTCACCAAGATCAGACTAGAGGTACAGGAGTGAAATGACAAAAATTACCTCAGCGCTATGAATGACTGGAAGATGCCACAAAACCCAGCTAAATAACCCATTCTAACAGAAAACATAAAAGCAAGTACTGATACAACCCTAGAAAGTGAGTCACTCTCCAGCAAGGAACTCAGCAAAAAACAAATGGCTGAACTCTAGACAGGATAGACAATGCAGAGCAGCAATGAAAAAGGAACACTGAATGCAAATTCTAGAATTCTGCAAGGTGGATAAAGAATATACTGTTCTTTGACTTTTTTTTTTTTTTTTTTAATTCTCCACTTTCCTGAAGACTCTCCCGTTCCCCTCTAGCAAACATACCAACTGGTTTTACTCATTCAAGAGCAGTTCTCTTAATATTTATATAGGCTTCTTTCTAACCTTGTACCTATCTGTAGGATGAAATAAAAAAGAGTAATAATCAGTGAACTGAATTATGTGGCTGTGTAGCTGCCTCTGAAAGACTCAGGGCTCTGAAGCAACGTCCAGAAAGATACACTTTCGGGAAGGAACAAGCAATAAGCTGGATGTTTTAATGACTATTCTACACTAAAATCCTCAAGGCCCAATAACGTACTTTGCCTTTACTTCTAAATAGAACTACCAGAAGTTAGGCCAGCATCTTCCTTCTCTGGCCAGGAGGAGAGCGCTATCTTTGCTAAAGGTAACTAATGTTTCTTCATCAACCAGCCTGTGAGAACTCTTACTACGAGTCACTCCCATAATAGCAAAGAGTGCAGCTTTCTACTTGTCAAAAGATAAAAGCATTTCGAACAGGGTGATGCCAGAAATTTCTGCACACTGATGAAGAATGGAAAAAAAAAATTCTGATAGAAATCACAGCCGCCACCAGAGTTAGCACATACCTTGGCGCAGCAGCAGATCATCCCGTAATAAGCATATATAATAAACACAGCCAGGCTGGGCATAATGGGGACGAGGAATCATGGGAACCTCCTGGATGAAAAAAGAAAAAAGGAAGGAAATTCTGAGATGCCCACCATAATCAGTGCAAAACGGGGCTGATGTCCTTCTGTAAATATGCAGAAGTGGATAGAGAGGAAGAATTGACACTTAATTGGATTAAACCTAAACCAAGGAAGCTACACTATAAAGTGAGAATCCCGCACTGGTCTTGCCAATCTCAATAAATACAAACGTACGAGCTGCTTTAGTTTCTAACTGTAGTAATGAAGAGGAGATTTTTTTTTTTTTTTTACCCTGTTCACAGATCGAGGTTCACACTGCTCACACAAGTAGTGTTCAACATCAGAATTCACACCCATACAGTCACAGTGCTGCCAGACCTAGAAAAACAGACACAACCCAATTAGAAATTCCTGTGATAGATTTTATTTACAAATTGCATTTTCTCAAAAATATTAGGGAAAGCAAGAAAACAAGCTTCCCAAAAGAAATTCAAGATTTTCATTAAACTATTTCACACTATGGCAGAAGACAGACAAGATTCCCATGCAACTATTTGTGTAAAAGCCCACAATTGTTGAAATTAATTCTGTTCGCCTAAAGACAGGAGTTGCTGGTGGTTTCAGAAAAGTGCTAGCTCCTCTATATAGAAATGCAAGTTGCATTTCCTCTGTGAAAACAGAATCTCTCAATTCTTTTGGAGAGGAAATGAAGGTCTGAAGAGGTAATTAATACTACTAGCTACAAGGAAAGTTCGGGTAAAAGTTCCACTGGTTATGCATCATAGAAAAAGCACCAGGCTTCATTTTGCGTTCCCCCTGCCTCACCATGCACTTTTCACACTGGATCATGAGTCCTTCATCTTTGTAAAGGCCACAAATGCAACGGATCACATCCTCGTCCTTCTCATGCCCATTTTCTTTTTCACAGACTGATGTCTCGCTGCTGTCAGCTTCACTTGCTGTTTCTCCCACAATTTCATCAATTTGGGCAGATGCCTCATGGCGAGCATTATAATACGCTTTCCGTAGCCGGCATACATCACGCCCAGTTGGAGATTTTCTGCCATAATATTTCTGAATAAACACAAAACAAAGAAACAGGGTTTTTTTCCAGGTTCCATGCTTTTGGTGCTTTCCTCCTCTCTGCATGCACCCTTAAAGGTGTCTTCACTAAAGCTGCATCCACTAATGTGGTATTCACCTGTCCATCTATTCCTTCCTTTGAACAGCACGTCCGTGTATCTTACATATGACACGGAAGGACAAAGTACTTCTTCCAAAAGGTACCGTAATTTCTTTAGGTTAGCTATTCATGCATGTTCTTGACGTTCTATCTGTCTGACCTAAGGCACTAAGAGCAAGCTGAAGCACATGAATGTCTGTTCATCAGAAATGGATCATCCCAAGTTCTCTTTCTCTAAAATATTTTTCTTCTTTTATTACTGTAAGTCAGCAAGAGCATTAAACTAGGGTATAACCCCACTGTCTGCACGATAGCTTTAAGGCCAGGGAGCACCTCACCTCTGCGTTCCGGAAGACTTTCAGCATGTCCCCATCAAAAGCTTCCACAGTTTTGTAATAGCCGGTCAAGATCTGTTTCTCAATTGTGGCAAGGTCCAATGGGTCAGAGATCTTTTCATAATAGTCTGCATTTCTAAAATGGGAATGTATGCACAATGTCATTTTCACTAGCATTTCAAAGCTGTGCAAATCCATTATAGAAAACTGTGGGTTGCTCTGAGAAGCAAGTACTTACTTTTTCTTTGGGGGCAGGTTCAGGAGAGGAGCTGCAAGAGCCTGCCTGGAAGAATCTGTAACAGGAACACACAGTTTACTTGAGTAAAACTTAAAAAGATGAGTACCAACAATATTCAATCCAGGTTAAAAAAAGACTCTTCTACTATCTGAGGCACAGGGAATTGAAATGCTTTTGCATTTCTAGAAGTTGGTTCCTGTAATCAGACTACATGTATCAAAATGGAGAATAGTTTCCTTGCAATTCTGTCAATTGTACTATTTTGCTGAACCACTGAAAAAATGAACTGAAAAAGATAGCAACATCTGTGGATTCTGGTGGCAGAGGAGAGGGCTGAGGATAAAGCAAAGTGATTACTTGTAGCAGGAGAAAAAAAAAAAGAGGAAAAAAGAGAAAAAAGAGGAAAAAAAAGGAGGGGAAAAAAGGAGGAAAAAAGAGAAAAAAGAGAAGAGAAAAAAAGAGGAGGAAAAAAAGGGAAAGGTTATTTAAAGTCCTGAAACAAACTAATTTTTTGCTAGTATTTTCTATTCAGAGAGTCCATTGTTCCAGAGACTGGAAAAGTCTCCGTGGAGAATTTTTAGGAGTGTCACCTTCACCTTTATAGGATATGATGCTATCACATATTTCCTTGAAAATCTGTGCTAGGCGGGCAGCACGAGCCACTTCAATATTCTCTTCAGCTGCAGCCAAGCGTCGTGTTCTCACAGAGCGGGAGGTCTGAAGGGCTGAAAACTGGGTCATGAAGACATCTAAAAGAGGGCAGAAAAGAATTCTCTCTAAACAAAAAATTAAAGATCAAATCACAGCATCTCTTCCAATCCAGCAACTCCACCACCAATTATTAAAATTAACATGCTTTCTAAGCTACTGTAACAGTAAAAGGCTTCAGTTTCACATTCCCAAGTCAGCTCTCATGGCTTATTGCTCATCTAAATGGTTAAGCTCGTTATCAAAGTATTTTATGTTGCTGGAGCACATACAGCATGTCATTGAATTCACCCAAATACTCACTTCCCAGCTTCTCACGTACCCGTCAGTGGGGACCAAATCCTGCCTGGCTGTGAAGATTATGGTCCTAGGAAGACAGCGCTATTTCTGGAGCAGGATTAATACATTTTTTCTGATAGTCATATTTTGTCCCATTCCCATAACTGACTGCATTTTTGTTCCCTAACGGCCTGAAATCGATTGAATTATGAGGATAAATGACAATTTTCAAAGTCAGCACAACTATTTCTGGTCTAGGGATACAGAAAGCAGAAAACAGCCCTTCTCTGTACGGGTCCAATCATGGAAAATGTTAAATATCATAATCCTCCTCTGATAAACCACTCATGATGAAACACGAGACACAACAACTTCTACCAGAACTTGAGAGACGTCAGGGCCGCTGGAGGAACACAAACTCATCCAGCAACCAGACACACGGCTTACAGCGTACAAACTTCTCGTTCTTAAGAAAATAACATTAAGTCTTTCAGAGGAAACTGCAGAATCCCATAATACAAAAAATACACTGAAACAGAACAGCTTCTGTCTTACCCTACTATGTCATGATAAGGGCACACATACACAAACACATATATAGGTATTCCCTGTAGGCATTACAAAGGGTAAATGGATCTTGTAGTAACTCTACATTTATTTATACACAGACCTTAATGTAAACTCTTCATGGGCATGTCATATAGGTGCTGAAAGTAGCAACCTGAGGAACCCGTTTTGGTCTCACCAGATTTAATATTGCCGTCATCCCGACAGATTCCATTCCAGCGGTTGTACAGTGATGTGGTATGGATATTGTCACTGACGTGTTTCACCTCCTCTTGTTTTTGTCGAATCTTTTCCCAGTTTCGTACCAAAAATACATGGTGCTTTAGCACAAAATTCCTACAGAAATAAGAAATGCATTCAAGAATCACCTTCATACTGTAAAATTAATTCATTAATGTGGGGAAAAAGACAGATACTCAGAGGTACACTTCTGATCTCAGCGGAGAGGAATTCCACTCCAGCTGGTTAAAGGAGCACTAAGAACTGCTTACTCGGACATTTCATGATGCTCTAACTTATGGGAAAAAAGAAATATTTTCAACATTTGCACAACAATCTGTTTCTGAGGGAAAACCCACTGAAATCATTCCTTACCTTTCTCTGTTAGACATGGGCTTCATCTGAAGCTGTGGTGTCAGCCTTGTTGGCGCATTCACACCTTCACTGGGTTCCTCGGGGATGTGACCCCTCTGGAAAAGAGATCATTCTGATAGACAGGAAAAACTGTGCCAAGAACTTAGCAAAGCAGTAAAAGTAGTTCCTGAGACAGAACCTGTAGTATTTCTCTGAAGTTTAAAATATACAAATACACAGTTTCTCAGTCTGATGGCAGGAAGTGATTTTCTATTAACCTTTATCCACAAAAAAAGCTACTACTTACTCTCTTCTTTAGTTTGTGCTTTGACTTCCTTTTCTCTTTTGATCGTCCAGGCCTTCTGTGGGTACTCACAGGCTGATTGCTTTTGCTTGAAAGTCCATTCATTCGCTGACTTTTACCCCCAATTATTCCTCTGCATTTGTCAAAACCACATTTGCAGAGTTGCTTTGGGGAAAAAAAAAAAAAAAAAAAAAAAAAAAAAAAAAAGAGAGAAATTATTTTAAATAAAGCCCAGAACACTGAGATTATCTCAACAGGTTATAAAGAACCTGTTCTGTCAAATACAACACAATACGTTTTGTTAATCAACCTTCAACTTTACAGAACTGTTTGTCCTTGGTGTGTTTCAAGGTCTTGCACTGTGATCCTTACCTGTTTTTCAACATTAAATGAATGAAAATTGTAGTCGTAAGTCAATTCAGTACCAGCAGGCATGTCTTTAAGTGCATACAATCCAATCCGGTAAACACCATTAACAGACCTGCAGGGAAAATACAGTGAAGTATTCCCAATAATTAAAAAGAAAATTGTCTTTATCCACATAGTGGAAGTGTTAAAGAGACAGGAAGCAACACTTCTGCTGTGCCCTGGATTACGCTTGTTCTTCATTTGTACTGTTCTCTTGTTTATCTCTTACAATAAACTTTGAAAGCCAAAAGTGAATAATGTATTCACAAAGAGTAGGAAGCTGTGCTTCAAATCTATATTGGCTATCATTGCAGATCTACTTATCAACCACCAAGACTCAGGCCCTCGCCCTAAATTCAAAGCTTACACTGAACATCATACCTCATTTCACAAAATGCACTAAAATTAGTTGCCTCTCCACATCTTTTATTTTTTTGTGTTGGATTTTAAAATTTAAAACTTGATTACTATTGCTAGAATTACCTGAGAATCACAAGCTTCTCTGCTGTACTGCCACCACAGCTGGTTCCTATTACGACCATCTGCTATTTCACTCTAAGTTACTCACTAAACATTTCTCAGAAGTACTTCCTACTAGTCTGGCACTGGATTTCTTCTGATAACATAGTACTGATATGACACACAGTGTGCTGAAATCAGACTACTTTCCTGTTTGCCTGCTTTAAAAAAAATATTTCAATTGCCAGAAGGAAAGAATATATACATATAGATTATTTTACAGCATTACTTACGCTTCAAAATTGGTAGCAGGTAATAGTACGACAAACAACAATGTTGGATTGGCCTTGCCAGAAAACTTAGATCCTGTCTCCAAAACGTCCAACACTTGAAAACATTACCTTACTTCTCTTGTGCAATGTAAACATGATAGTAAATATTATTTACACTGTTCAGCTTGAGTCCCCTCCCTATTTTTAGATCAGATTCTCTTAGATGATCTGGTTATCTACATCTTAGTCACTGGTATACCTGTTTTCCAGTAAACATAATATATTTTTCTTACCATTTCTGCATTTCACAGTTAGGATTACAGCTGTGGTTGATAAAACGAGCTTCATTGCCCATACGATAACTATCTATCACCATTCCACTGTCTAAATTCAGGCAGTAATGATCACTGTGATTATGGTACTGTTCAATCATCCGGTTCCTAGGAAGCAACACAGGAAAGTTATTTGTGATTCTGCTTGTTGCTGCAAAGTAAACAGGGAGTAAGATAGTAATCGCGCATTCAAGAATTCTGAGAGAGGGTTTTGAAGAAAAAGCAATTATAATCTTTTATATTTGATAGAACTGTACACCTAGAGATGGAGGAAAACCATTATTATACCTATTTTTATAAGTCAAGGCCATTGACAGAGCTTGGATTAGAATTTAGAAATTTGCTCTTCTGGAATGCTCCCTTTTGGGTTCTGCAGACTATTTGTATACATTTCATGTTGATAACCTGTGTATGGAAGAGAAAATGCAAGTATATATTCTTTGGTGTGTATATGTATGCATGGGTACAACAATCAGCCTCTCCCTTTCATTATATGGGACTGGACACAATGGAATTACATCCATTGATTACAGTTACCTCTTTTAGCAAGAGAGCAACGGTAACAAGAGTTGGTTGTGTTAGCAGTTATCTCTGCAGGAGGACTGCATTTGTCTTCTGACAGAGCTCTGAGAGTAACAAGCATGTCCCTCCAATCTCAATTATCCTGTGATGCTATGTAGATAACAAGACTACAATGTCTTTCATTGGTTATTAATGGTCCCACTTGTTCTTTTTTCTTCATACCTATCTGCAAAGCTCCTTTCCCTTCCTGCCCCATTCTGCCCCTCAATTCTATCTTGCATAGTTCAAATCCTGCATAGTACTCATAATTATATCAAATTCACATTCACTCGTGGCATTTGCCATTTACAGAGCAGATGTGGCAGATGACGCATTCCAAACACTAATCATTCCTCCCTATTTGATAGTGAAAACCTTGGTTGATCAAAAAAGCTGACTTCTAAGCCTTGGTTATGGTGGCTGTGACCAGAAAAACATTCTTTTTTTCCCCCTTACCCTCCCCTTCGTTTCTAGGGATTTCCCAGCAATGATAATAGATGCTAAAGTCATTTATTGAGCCTTTCATGCTAAAGCAGCAAATAAATATTTCTACCTGAATTCCTGCTCACTAACAACTTCTCCCAGATATTCAATGATAAACTGTCCTGCTTTCAGGGGTTCTTTGGTACGAATACCCCATCCTTTCTCCTCAGCCCGGAACCTTTCCAGGCACTGCACCCATTCATGCCTCTGTATCCGCTGATTACAACACTGTTCACCGCAAGGGCAGGTGTTTGGTGAACACTCCGCAAAGATCATCCTAAAATAAAAAAAAAAAAAAAAAAGAAGTTAAAGGACCGTGAACAGCATACTTTGAGATCTATCACACAGGGGACAAAAAAAAAAGAAAGAAAAAATTCCTCCATTAGAACAAAAGTTTTTTAATAACTAAAATGCTTTTTGTTTTCAAGGTATAATTCACACAAAGATTCACAGTCAGGCGCTCACTGCTATTCAAAGAGCAAAACGGAGCTTCTAATGGGATCTTCCTCTGAAGAAAGATGTGGGGGAGCATACGTGGAGCAAAATTTACCCTGTACACTCTGTAACAATACTTTTATTACTGGGCTTGCACAGCACAGCTCTTTTCTTAAGACATTATTAATTGGTGTGAAATAATACATTTATTGAAATTCTCATCATAGTCAGTCAACCTGGTTCTAACCTGTTAAGACAGTCTTCCACACAGCCCTTGCCGTCACCATCCTCTGGTTTCTTACAATTGCAAGTCGTGGCCTCATAGCCAGAAAGAGGCTTGACATCCACGTAGACATCTGGAGAAAAAACAAAACAAAACAACAAAAAAACAAACCCAAACAGGGAAAAGAATTCTTTCCAGGTGAAAAAACAGAACTATTTATCTACAACATTTTCATTCCAATTGCACAAAGCAAAAAAAAGAAGGTAGAAGTGTCTTTGGTAGGATGAAGAGCATGACAGAAAGGAGGGGTGTCATGGGAAAATTCCAGTTAACACATTTTAGTAATAAGATTTTACTTACTAGAACGGATTTTTTTATAAAGTGGGACATCTGGCTTTTTATACAACTAAAAGGAGACGAGAAAGAAAATTTTAATACATTGCATAAGTGCATCTGTTATTCAAAAGAATCAGGGAGATTATGTTCTGTACATACATAACAGGTTTGTAATCATTACTAGAAAATACGTCTGCATTCTCTTCTTTAGGCTGAGACTACATTAGCAAACAGGTCACAAGTAGTACCTGAATAAGCAGAACCTAGGCTTAATAAGTTAGCTGAGCAGTTTTTCTAACATATTGTTTATTCTTCCCATGCTATCTGAACAGAGCATTATGGATATCAGAGGACAGACTATTCTGAACAATGCTGTTCTTTTCAACACTGAACAGTAATTATTTAAAACTACTTAGGAGAAAGCATCTTTGGTGGAATTACCATATGCTGATGTTTAAAAGGGTGAAAAAGAAAAAATTAAGGTGCTTATCAAAACTGTGACTACAGGTAGGAGCCAACAGAAATGCAGATTCATCTACCAGTTACAGATACTTCCTCTGCAGATGGGGATGACTGGAGGGAAAAGGGCATCTCAGATCACATTTCCTAATCATATATATGCCATCCTTTCAAACAAGCTTTAAGGAATAATTTCAAATTATTACACATTTCACACACATTTACTGCATGAATAGCCTTCCCTCAGTAATGTGCGTAGCAGACAGGCACTGTACAAACAAAACTATTCTGTCAGGGTTCTCCATATTCTAGGGAAATATGGAAAATATCGAGGAAGCAGATCGCACGTATTTATTATTTACGTAATATTGAATAGATAAGATAGGCAGATGTAAGTAATCTTCAATACATGGCAAGAAACTGTCCTCTGCTGAAATGTCAACGATGATCACCACTTTAATATTCGACTTTGGTCATATTACAAAGAGTAGTTGGAGCCACAACCACCTGGGAATTTGTGTTGCTCATTTACACGCTTAAGTTACACGTCTGAGAGCGCTTTCCTGCAGTAGAGCTGGGGACAGATTTACCCTCCAGCCTTAAATCCTATGTTAAGTCACTTGGTGGAAACTTCTCAGGGAAAAAATATTCCTATTTTTAGGTTTGCACATATTTAAAGCTCTTTGACAAGAATGTGACTGTTAAACAGCTTCTCTTCTTTCCTCAGTATGAAAATTTCAGCTTGCAAGTGAAAAATAAATTCCACTCTGCTGGGACTAATCCAAGAAAAATAAGGCCTGAAATTTCTCAGTGCTGTTGGCAGTACATCCGAATTCTCCTGAGGCGCGTCTAAAACAAGATTATTGCAGAAAGCAGGCACACTACCAAAATAAAAGTCTGAAGCAAAATTAATTACTTTTTTCAGCAGAAACCCATAGGATTGCTATTTTGCAAGAGATGGAATAATGGAGATTATTCACATCGGATACATATGCAAATCCTTTTTTCCCCTCATACAGTGGCAGCAACAAGAATCTTCATCAATACGTAGGATACATAAACACAGCTTTCATGGAAGAATCCTGCTATTTTCTTTCTAAGACTTCTGATCATAATCTTGGCAACCAGTAACTTTTTATCTTGTACCTGATTGTGTTTCCACTGCCAGAGGATGTCGTAAGGCAGCTGGAAGTCAATTCTCTTTTGTCTGAGATACTTTCCTGAAACAAAAAGGTTTGTAAGTCACACACACTCGTACGCACATATCCCCAAGAGGAAGAAGGGCTGCTCCTAGGCACACCGCCAAATTCTGATGGGGCCTCTTGACGCTTGAAACTCAAAAAGGCAGAAGAGCAGAATCCTCCCAGAACATTTTGTTTGTTAGCGGCAAGCACAGGGAAGAGCCCTCCACGACGCTGCCTTTTGCATTCTACCCTGTTGTCGTAGTCAGGTTTAAACCTTTACTGACAGCGAGGAAAGCTACCGTCTTAGATACGAGATGCCTGGTGGGGCAGGAGGCAGAGGGGAGCTGCCCTCTGCTTGGATGACTGACTCTTAGGGATGCCACCGAACTCCGGCAGTCACAGCCAACGCTTCAAACCCTGCCGGTGCTCACCCAGGAGGGGTCACCGAACGCGAGCTGCTGGAGAGACTGCAGCAGATAGCTGACAAAACTGAATACAACCCTGCGCCTTACAGGAAACACTAGTAACTTCTGTGGAGGAATCTCAAAGCTGACATTTTCTCCCGAGCTTTTCTGCATACACATGAATACAATGAGTTAGCACAGAGAATAAACAGGCATTAAAAAAATCGGCATGCACAATTCATGCAAGATGGTAAATCACACTGTTGTACTCAAAGAAACTGGATTAATTCTAAAATAGTATCCAAGCCTGTTCCTACGACCTTTACCAAAAGAGACTTAAGAACGAATTCAGACTTGGCAAACACATACCTAAATGTTTCGGAAAGACTCCAAGATGATCTGTATTTTCAGCAATAGCTGAAACTCGTTTTAGACAGGAGTTACTACTTTCACTGCAGATCTCATCTCTAGTCTAAAATTTATTGTCACCCCTAACCTGTTCCCAAAAGGAGGAAACCAACCCAGTACATACTTTGGTAACATAAGACCTCAGGTCTGACACAAGTGCTAAGTTAGTTCTAGCCAAATTAAAATGTTCTCTTATCATTTTGTTGGAATACTGTGTCACAAAATTGCAGCGAGAAGAGTGAGTAAGGATGAGGCATCAGTCCCATGCCTGATTTTCCCAGCTTTTCTGAATGTTAACAAGTGTCTTTACGTTCCTCCAGCAATAGTCTGTGGTTTCATGTAAATTCACATGCATACCTTCACCACTGGAAAATAAAAATTGTAATGTTTACCTTACAATTTATCCCTAAATTACTTTTCATTTTCAATGCTTTATTCATCCAGAGCAGGTTCCAGGAAAGAGCTAAATCTGCAGGGAATTTGGTTTCACTTCTATGACCTCAGAGAGCGAAACAAAGGCTCTTTCAGGTGCCCTGGCACTGTGCCTGGAAGGTCCCTCCAGCTCTTGCAAGCGGGCACCAGTGCAGTCACCTGGCAGAGTCCTAAAACCTCGTAACTCCGCTCTGCAGTTAAACCACTCGCCAGCTACCCAACACAGAGTAATCGAAGCAGCTTTATCGTCAGCGCAGCAGCTTGTTTGTGTCTGCTGGCATAAACAGACATGGGGCTGGGGCCTCGTGAAGAGAAAAGAGAGCAGGATTGTGGCACTGCAAAGTGAACCTGAGCATCCCGACAGATGGTTTGGTCGCGCAACAGTTATATGACCCAATTCAAAAAGGAATTGAGAAAGGTCATGATTTTGCGAATTTAAATTAACACCTTCAGTTCTGAAACCTGTTTTGCAGTTACTGATTCACACAGACCTGTCAAACCGCCTGCTGTTACCTCTCTGTGAAAGTCAAAGTTGTGTATGGAGCAAAAAGTTCCGTTAAACATTTGTATTTAATGAGACAAATATTCCTACTGAGCAATGTGGAATTTCCCAAACTCTTTTTGCATGACAGTACTCAAAGTAAGAAATCACAGCATTTTAAAAGCTGAAACAATTACCTGAAAAATAAATCAATCTTGGTTTGTCCCGGGAAATGACATGAGCTACAAAAACATTAGTCTGGGAGTCAGTGGCCATCCCCTCCAGGCAGTGCAGTCCAGTCCACCGGACCTTGTGAACAGCACCCTGGCACTCCCTGAGTTCTAAACGCTCATGCCAGCCTTAGGTGATGGCTTCCTTCTGGAGAAGGCAAAGAGAAGCCCTAAACCTCATTTCTGTTTTACCGGCAACCTCAAAACGGAGATGAAATAAAAACTTATATAATAGCTAAGTTTTTCATTCTTCCTTACTATTACCCATGCCTGAAGACAAACATCATTAACTGCATGGGGACATGGGGAATTTATTATTGCATGCTTAGTTTTTGAGGTTTAACAAGTGGTCGTAATTGTCTCTGGCTATTCTACCGTAATATTAGTTTGAAAAGACGACTACTGTACTGCATTTTAGCAAATGTATTATGGCAGTTAAAGCAGGTTTTAAACTAGATTGGTATTTTCTTATGGTAAATAAGAGAACAAATCAAGAACAAAATTCATGCAGAAAAAAAAAAAAAGCCTCTCGAGTGAAACTTTTGCACAGAAGAACACAGATGAGTATGACCTTTGGCAAAGTTCACTTGCTCAAAGTCAGGAGTAACCTGGCAAGGCGATAAAATAAAAAAAGAAAAACGGGAGAGAGGCAGAGAGACTGTGAAGTCCAAACAGATTACTTCCATGTCACCCAAGTGCAGTACTTGTTTCCCAACAACTAAAACACATATGAAGTACCCACCAACATGAATAGGGGCTGGAAACAATCCATGCTCATGCTCTCCAGGAGTGTACTCGAGCTTTTCTTTCTTTAACTGTATGAGGCGGCTCTTCGGACTGTGGACAACAGCAACAACAACAAAATCAGAAAGAGGAACACCTGCCATTTGCAAAAGACACGTTTTCTTTTTTAATTAAGGCACGAATGTCTAGATCATCAGGCAAGAGAACAGTAATAGAAATGGCCAAAAAATTTGATTTCCAGGTTGCTTGCCAAATACGCTTATCACATTCATTTCAAAACTCGTGATTTGATTTTTCCCCATAACTACTGTTCAGGTAACACCTAATGGGACACCATCAACTTTAAATTCCTAGTATGTGGTATATAAGTAATAACTAAGATTACAAAAATAAAAGAAGATCAACAAATCATATCTGATGTTACTTTCTTAGGTATTTGACAGGTTATACACGTATAGTGCCTGCTTTCCTAATTTGCTAAGAGCAAACATTCATGTACTACTCCAGAAGGCTGTTCATCAAGAAAAGCGGGAAAAGAACTGAAAACAGAGTAAAAAAAGCGACAAGACACCCCCTTTACAGAAAGAAAAAACAAGAATATAAGATAAGAATGGTTCGGGCTGATGTCAAACCACTTAGCTCCGTAACCTGTCTTTAATAAACATCTCCTCTTGGCTACTGACAAAGTATGGCAAGAAAAAACTGATGTGGTTATATTTAGTACTGCAGCCCTGCAACATTCAGAAGAGACTTCTAAATGTTAAATATACCAAAGATTAAAATTATATTGAAGCCTATAAAAGTTTACTGAAGTTTTTTTAAGGGGTTTATTTTAATAACTGGACATACAACTGAAAGCTGACTCAATAAAAATGTGATACTGATCACCTAGTGAATGGAAAATGCAAGTTAAAACAAATTTTGAGATACAGGTATCAACAACTGAAAATAATTACTGAAGGTCAGAAACAGAACTGATGGATTGCAATAACTTCTGGTTCACATACTCTTCTAAAACTTTCTGGATTTCTGGTACTTATTTCAGAAGTATAACAAGTTACTAAATTTTAGTGAAATTAAAAGCTAAGGCATACTGCTAAAACAAAGGCTCTGTTGAGCTAAATGCTGTATATGCTCTTCATTAAACAACTCTCCCTTTAACAGAGTTATATGGCAAGGCTGTAGTTATTATGATATACTTGCATTTAACTTAGTGTCTACAGGTGGACACACAGATCTCCTAATCAAAAAGCATTAACATTCTCTCAAATAATAAAGGTTATGGATTTTAAATAACATGACTCTCTGTTTACTGATGGCAGGAATTAATTTCATTTGCTTTGGCAAGCAGATAGCTTCTTTGCCCACCAGGCAAAAATTATATTCTAGAGAGGATTAACATGCCCCCCCCAACCCTCCCAAGCCCCAACTCATCCTTTCAAGTTGTGCTGCACTGAATCACTATGGATTGCAAAGAAAGGCCATAAAGCAACTACTTATAAGACCTGGAAAGCAAGTTCTTGTCAAGAGGAAAAGGAAAGGTATTTTGAAAAGGCAAAGTGTGAACCTCCGTTTCCAAGAGGCAAGCAAATTCTTAAACCAAAGGCAGAGAAAAAAGGAAAAACATTCAATAGAAAGGTGACTTAATTCAAGCCAAATGTGCACCCTTTAATGCCCATATATTGAGTGGAAAGGCAGCCAATGGAAAAATAACTTATGGTAAATAAACTGCAAGGAGGAAACCAGTGTGGAAAGGAAATGCAGAAGGCAATTATCGAAAACCACAAAATATACCACGAATTTCTTCAGGCACTGCAGACACACCCATCTTAGAGCTAGTCAAAGAACACTGGGTAATGCACCTACTCTTCCTTCCAAACACAGCCATGAAGTATCGTTAGAGGCACGGAAAAATTGTTAGGACAAATCAGTAAGCTGAACAAAGGCCATCAATACTTTAGGGATTTCAGAGGGAAAGGCTGAGATGTCAAAATAAAGCGTAATTGTTCACAAAAAAAGGGAATATACGAAAGTGGTCAAGTATAAACAATACACACAGTTTTGTAAACATAAATACCATGCAAAAAAAAAAAGCCTCATGAATTAAAAAGGCCTCTCTACCACTATCAAGAAAAGGTCTTTATTAACAGGCCCACACATTCCCACTAGGAAGATAATGAGCTATTTTAGGCTGGGATTTCTGGGCAGGCACTAAAGATTTTGGTTTTGTGTTTAGCCACTATGAGAAGACCTCTCCCTTTCACTTTGCTGAGGCATGCCGGCAGCCTCGCAGCACCTTAAATTCAGTGTCAGGACCCCGACTGCCCCCAACACACCTTTATGTCCTGACCAGCCTCACGGGGGGCTTCCACCCACCCACCCACCCAGCCACCAGATGCATTTACACTCAGTCCTGGACGTTCTGTCCAGGCCTTGTGGGCGCAGCCGTCTCCAGCTCAGCGACGGGAGCTGCGGGTCTGCTGGCCGAGCCGTGCACTGGCTTCCTGGCGATCCTGGCCTGCGCCTGACCCTGGTTACCATCACTAGATCTGATCCTGATCTGCTGGTTGACTTCCCCACTTAACCTTGGCCTGCCTTGGCACCACAGAGCGGTCTGGCAAGCTGGACCTTGGCTGACGCGGGGTACCACTGCTCTGCCTGACTCGCCTCGCTCGGGGCTGGGCCTGCGGGGCTGACAACAGGTTTCCTTTGCTACTGCTGATTCCTTTAGTGCCATGTCAGCTTACGCCAACTTAAAGCATTTGCTGAACTGCAATCTTAGACCGTCATTTTAATTCAGCTGGCTGACTTCTCAATAGGTTTGCTCCTAAACCGTTCAATTACCTACACTGAGTCACCCTGCAGCTCCATAAACTCTAACATCAGCAAAATGGAGGCACTGTAGGAGCAGCGTGCCTATCACGTGGAAACACCACGTCCCAGAAGAGCAACAGGCCTGCACTGAACTATGCTGTGCAACCACAGTCTTCGAGCAGCTACGGGTACCTAATGACGGGTGAGATGCAATTCAGTGCTGATCACAGCAAATTCTATAGATTATACTTTTGCAATGAGGACTTATATTTGTTCTTACTCATAAAAATAATGTATTATATAAAATATTTCCCTAAACAAGATACAACATTTTGATTAATTAATAATTTATTAATTGTTATTAAATTTCTTTGGTGAACTAGACTTCGCACTTGTCTAGGAAAGCCACTGCTGCGTAAATAGATAATGACTCCGGTACAAAATCTTCCTTTGTTCTTAAAGCTGCGGTCTTGTGCAACCACACAGCAAACTCCTCCAGCAAAAGATCTGTGTAATTCTTCCAGTGGGAGCCGATGATTCTGGAACACTCATGTGGAGGTTAACATCAGATCAGCTAATGCTGTCTACAAAATTACATTCGGAAATTGAGGTAGGACTGCAACTGGCTCCAGAAACCATTCCTCTTATTCTTAGTTCATTTGCAAGGAATCAAAGTCTGAGCTTTCTTCGCTACGTTTTAATAGAAGTTCTAGATCAAGGTGAGTTGGAGGCAAATTGTACAATTCAAGTGGCTGCAGAGAAATAATGCAGACTTTTCTCTTTTAACAGCAGACTAAAACCGACACCGACATGACAAACATTTTCTGTGCTGCTGTTTAGCAGTCAGGTAGGATTGATCTAGAGGGAGGCTGTAAATTTTAACAATAAACCTTTCACTACTTCCTATGTTCTAGTGATGTTTAGGAAGTATTTCAGAAAGATACAATAGAGAAGGGAAATGTTTTTTATGGCAGCCCCTGCAATTGAATACTGCAAACAGAAATAGAGAAAAATGGTGAGTACAACACCCATTAACAGAGAATGCAGAGTCTTTAATGGAGACAGTGGTAACACTTAACTGTACCATCACTAGAGGGTGCCGTATGATTACAGAGTTGCATTTTTGTTCTCAACTAAGATCCTGTTTTCATACTTATACAGCAGGAAATTATAAAATAATAGGCTAACAACATGAACTGCTGCTCTCCTCTTGCACTGACTGCAGCAGAACTGGAACAGCAAGTTAAATCAGCAGAAAATTTAATTATAAAAAAGTGACTATTGTTCTGCTGATGTAGTTTGCTGAATGAATTTAGTACAGAAGAGACCCAGTGCCAGCACAAAGGAACGGTGGGATCAGCCCTTCAAGCTGCACCTTGCTGCAAGACAACTAAATTGAGATGGCAACAGTTCTGTCCTTGCCCAGCTACGCCTTTCCAGGCCTTGTTTCAGTACCAAACCACCATGCAGAGAGGTAGTTCAGGCTGGATAGGCAGCATGTCCTCCTTGGTAGGGTAAAACTTCCTCAGTGTTCTTAAGCAGCTCATCACAAACATCAGTATCAGTGCAAGGGAAGGACTTAGGATGTGGAGTGACAGGCAAAAGGGAAGACCAAATCAGACCTCTTTAAGCTTCCAGGGACCTGCAACACAAAATGTGATGGAAGAGGGAAGGTTGAAGTAGAGCTCAGCGTTGTCATGGCCTTCTCCAGAGTGGTGAACTTGATTCCATCATCATCCATAATTCCTACAAACCTTGGCTTTTCTTTCTGTATTTTTCAAATGACATGTTTGCTTACTGTCTATGAAATAAAGGTCCACCCTTGGCTGACTAGGTCTGACAATGTAATGAACATTTTACAGTACAGAAAAAGACTCTCAGGTCCCCTCCTAAGGCGATAGACCTAATTTTTATGCTAGAATATTTGAATGTTACATGATTGTGTATACCAATGACAGAGCATCCAAATGCTGAAAATTTCAGCCACATATGCTTTCAAAATATTAGAAACATGAGCAGTCTCACTTTGATCAGACCCATATCTTTGTTTCTTCCTTAGAGTCTTGACCCTTTCATCAAGGGCCTTCCTTCTGCTATGGAAAGACAAGACACCAGGAGCAGCTGATAAACTAAAATAGCGGTCTCCCAGTGGTGTCCGTAACATTTTAAACTGGTCTACAACATAATGAGAAGGTGCCCAGTTTTCTCTCTTTTTCATCTGTCAGATCATAAGACAAGTGCAAATTCTTGACTTCCACACATTTGTTCAAATGGCTGTAGAAAACTTATGTACCTACAAATGGAAGCAGAAGCGGGCTGGTTATCAGAAATGGGAACTGTCCACTTTCTAGTGTACATCAGGTTTTGGGCCAACCAGTGAAAACCATAAAAGAATGCTGGATTTTTCCTCTGAACATCTCTTTGAAAGTGAAGGAGATGAACCTCACTTAACTGTGAAATGAACAGGGTGCATATCTGAAATTCTTTCACACAAAAGATGACCGGTTGTCATCATTCAGTCAATAAAAATAGAAACTAAGGGCCTCTTTTATGTAGACGCTGTACTCCATACCTGAACACCTCAAGCTCTCCCAGCACTTTTACTGCTGTGATTGTTAAGATTGTTGAATGAAGCTCTCTTACCTTCTTCAAGGTCGATACTCAGAAACACTTTCAGATTGGTGGAGGCTGCTTTCTGACTGGGGTTACATTTTAAATCTTCATTGGGTCAGATTCTGATAATTATCATACATGTAATTTTTCACAGGCTTGAATTAAGTTGATGGTTTTATTTCAGCTACTCATTAGTAGCAGCTCTTTATGGCTCTAGTTGAAAGGAGACAGTTTCCACTGGAATATCAGACAGCAGCTTTTCAGTGGTATTACTTACTCTGTTGTTTTGTACACATCAGAGTAGAGCCCTGCCTTCTGGTACTTCTTCTTTGGGGGTCGAGGTGCTTTTTTCTCACGCTGGGCTAGAGAAGGCAAAGGCTGTTCAGTGTTTTCAGATTCATGCGGTTTCCCAAGGGCATCATGTGGACTGGCAGGTTCAGCTACTGTCTCAGAAAAACTGGAAGAAAAAGTAAAGATTAAAGATTATCCTACTGTATTTCTTACCACAAAGATTATCTTGCCATATTTCATTATTCCTCTCTATAATCTGGTCAGCAGAAAAAAATATGTCCATGCTTTGGAATTACTATGTCTCAGATATTTGAAAAAATGCAATTCAACGATCATGATCAAATGGTGGTTAAGCGTAATCGTAAGAAATGTACAATCTTTTTACAGTAAGGTTGTTATTATTACAAAAAACAATGTTCTTTGTACTGCTAATATTTATCCCTTGGAGCTTCAGTTGAGGAATTTAGAAGATGGCTTATGCCATCTCCTTTTCTACTCTAAAAACACAACGTGGTAACCCTGTTCTTCGCCTTCAGCACAGCCATACAATACAGCCTTTGAACATGTGGTTCCAGCAACATTCTGTGAATCTAAATACTGTACTACAGTACTCACTGCTGAACCACAAACAGATGGCTATTTTTCAGAACTATTCAGAACACAGATGAAGGAAGACTTCTGGAAGAGTTTGATCTGTGTGTCTTGATGACTTTGAGGATAAGCATGTGAAGATTAGACCAGAGATAGATTTCTGGTCTGGTCCTTTACCAGCCAGTGACTGCACAGGTGCACACCTTAACTTCTCCTTGCTGCTTGGGTTTTACTCTTTATTTGCTGTGTATCAACTGATCTCACCTGACATTCTGTGTGGCTTGTGTTTGTTTCTAACCCATATGACTCACACTCTAAGATTCCCACGGCACCCATAACTCTTACAGTTCCTTATTCCGCTCATGATGAAGAAACAATCTTTGCTATGATATCTCATCAGCAAACCTGTTACCAACTCATTAAAAGTATTCTTCACCAAAGACAATCATATAACTTGCTTCATTTGACACACAAGCCCAAACCCAATAGTTTTAGATCACCTGAGATTCCATCCCATTTTGGGGTGTGTTCAGTAATTTAGGAAGACTCTAAGCATACTTAAAACTGACATGTTGGTTCCATCTAAACTGAACTCCTTAATAAAAACGAATGTAACAAGCAGAGCTCATTAGAGTAGGATTCTTTCATTGACTGAAATGTTTTAAAATATTATAAAATCAACAATGGCTATACTGAGGGCACAAAATTGTAAGGGAATTACCTCTTATTGCTCTCCTGTTCATCTTCCGGTAAAGACTTTTGTCGCTTCCTGGCCTGTTCCTCTGCAAGCCACCTCTTTCTCTTCCAGCCTTTTCGGTGATCTGTATTCAAGTTCACACTTTGCACGACAGCTTCAATCACATCTGTGATGGTATCAGGTCCAAGGTGTAAGGGACTGCTGCTTTCTTCTCTTTTCTCTAACTCCTGACTGACCAGTCGAGCCGCCTGGAAAGCTTGCATTGAAACGACAGCCTGCATCGGGTATTTCCGAGGCCTACCTGGCCTGCGCTTCACAAAATTATTCCCTGTCCGTGACTGCCTTTGCAGCTTTTTGGCTTTCAGAATTTTATTGACGTGGTCAAGATTTTTTTTTGTTGCCAAGATCTTGTTATAATTGCACATTTTCCTAGCTTGTCGCTGCATGGCTTCAACCACACTTCTCTTGAGATGATGTGGGGAGTAGCTGTTCGGTAGTCTGTCTGACAGAAGCGAGATACTATCGCTGCAGGAGCTGCTGGGAATCGCTGGAGCTATGAGGCTGTCCTGCTTCCCCAGGCCTCTCTCCCTGTTGTGGTTTCGAGCAGGACTGGCTGATGGTGGAACAGACACATTTGCAATGACTGCTTCTAAGGTTTTGTCCAAAGTAGCCTGGCCTTCGTGTTGTGCCATGCGCTGCAGTAAGCTATCCACCGAGTCATCACCCGCAGTCGCCAGCCTTGCTCCCCGGGAAGGTACTCCAATCACTGAAACCCAAACAAACATATTTATGCTGAAGCAGACTTGAGCTATAGTCAAATAAGGTTGGAATTAAAACACAATAGTTGGGTAGACTGACAGCCTTTTATATCCTATAATTGCCCGGAATGTTCAACGACAAGACGCCCATTTCTGTAACACAAGCTCTAACGGGAAAAGGGTCCAGTGATGCAAGTAAGTGGAAAGTCTGCATTTTATATCATCTGTTTTAACATACAATTATTTTCTCTTTATTCACATGCAGTCCCCCACTTCTAACAGCAAAGAGTAACGGGGGCATTCCCTACATGCGTACAGTCCAGAATTATTCTCAAGTTTCTATTCAACACTAAGAATAAGAAACCCTCTGTGCACAGAAAAATGAAATACTGATAAAAAGATTGAAAATATCTGAAATGGTTTTAAATTAATTTTCCTTTTTTTGTCGTTTGGAAGTATTGAAACAACTTTTTCATTGCTCTCGCAGTTTCTTTATCAAAAAGACAAACATAATGATGACAGAACTGTTGCAATAAAGAACAGGCTTGGATAAAGGTAAATCAAAATATCTGTACAAAAGAGAAAGGCTAATTTAGACAGGAATTAAAGTTAGATCTCACTTTTTAAACAAAATGTTTTAGAACTGCAGACTGGTATTTGAAAAAAAGAACTTCCAGGCCAGCCATATAGATTATGCTGTATTAAAAAGGGATTTGTTCCAAACTAAGAGCTTCCCAAAGCTGCCCTGCTGGTTCTTAGTGATAACATTTAATCAGAAGAAACTCTGCCCTTTCTGGAATAAAAAGGATGCTGTCTTCTCATAAATATATCACAATTGCACATTAGCATTTACAAAATGTTACTGTAATTGCAGTCAATTATTTAGATTAGATCTACTTAAACTAGTAGGTTCTAGGCTGCAGGCTGAAGAGCACGCACTAGTGCAAAAGTAACTGTTAAAGGGAAGACAACAAAATGTTTTATAAAAGGATTTCTATCATTTGACAGGAAGGAGATTATGCATTAGCTGACACATATAAAGCACAAACAGTTTAAAATAAATATTTGCTAGTCCTAGTGCTCACTAGTCTAAGTGTGGTACTCTGGAGAAATGTATTGCTCATTAAGATTCCAAAGTCATGAATTTGTCAGTGCAAATGAAGACGTGCTTTAGACATTGCACAATTTAAAAAAGGAAGAATCAGCATAACAAGTTCTAAAAATCCTCCTGTGAACAGCGTTCTTCCTACAGGGCAAAAAAGGAGCAGAGAAACATACTTCTCAGGTCACTGCTGTAAGCCTAGCTGCAATCACCTGGAAATCCTAGCAACCTGAAGAACTTTGAAAGTTCTGGAAGGATTTACACTTCCAGCTTTCAATTTTAGACAAAATAATAAAGATAAATTACCCTTTATTTTCTTATAGCCTTTAAATACACATTGGGATAGAGCAGAGGGTTCCTCACAGGAACACCATCTGTTTAGCGGTGAGCTCTGTAAACAGCGACACCATCCACAGCTAACCAAACTATACAACACATTTGGACACAAAGTCTAACGGGTGTCCTTGAATTAGTGTTTCTGTTTGGAACCTGATCCAAAAGGTTGGGACAACTGAAGGCTAAGATTCCCAAAACAGCTGCAGCCCTGGTCAGGCACACTTGGTGACAAAGCAGCTCTTTGACAAACATGTCGAAATCCCACATGCATTCCAGATCTACAAAGATATAACAAAGAGTGGTCTTTTCAGCTGCATCATCAGTTCAATGACTTTGAAGTGGATAAACTTAAGATTCATTTCATTCATACGCTCTCCTACACAAAATATGCCTGAAATTTTAACACCTTCCTATACACAGACTTACACTGATTGCAGCTGCCCCTTTAAAAGGAATAAGTACGAGAAAGTTAACAAGACAGGAAAAAGAGAGAACACTTCTTCGCTACAGATGACTTTCTTTAGCGTATGCTGGATAAAGTATCTGTTGCAAATATCTCTTTAAAGGGAGGAGGAAATAGCAGTTTTGGCACACTCTTCCTACGTGGAAATCATAACTAGTTCTGTACGTCCCAATCCTAATGGTGTTTACTAGAAATTTGCAATCAGCTTTGATGCCTGAGAATGTTTGAATTCTGCTAACAGGAGTTCTTTCTACAACTGGGCTTCTTACCAAATTGGTCAACGTTATGGATTTTTTTGGTGTCCAATAACAGGTAAGCTCACATCACATTTTCCTCAGAGGGACTGCAAACAGAGTCTGGTTTTATCACATGGCTGACAACTTGCCAGTAATATACAGGAAACCAGCATTTTCAGATCTTCCCTCTGACAATTTGGTTAACGGATTGAACAGTTTTGTAGGTGTGAAAATGTGACAGAGCAGCACACATGCATTCACGCATGGTGTGACTCCACAAGCCTGACCTCCTTAGAAAAGAAAGGCCAGAACGTATCAGAAGCACCCTTCCCTTCCTCCTGAAGTGAACAAAGATGGACTTCCTCAAGTAGCAAACTGCACAGTACATCACCCCATGGCTGAGAAAGCCAGCTCCCGTAACAACCTGTTGGCATGCATTTGCTCAATTTCATGATGATTTTGCGCATCTGAGACTTGGTCCTCATTGGATAGAGCTGTTGAGAATGCTACCAGAGTTCCCATGGCTTTCAGTGCTTCCAATTCTCTCCTACTATCATTTTTGACCTGCCTAGGGTCATTCATAACTGTATCATTAGCGATGACTGGGATGAGACGCTTGTCATCCTCCATCACCTTAGCAGGACTCTCACATGTTACGAAGGAAACGTAACAGCACAGCCCATCTTGATCCTAACAGTTATCTACCCGATGGCAGACAACAGTCTGCCTTCTGAACAGCACAGAAGTCAAGCTCTTCCCCATGGAGGAATTAATCTATTCATCTAATTCATTGATTAACCATAACATCACGGGTCTTGCTAGCATTAAAGCACTGAGCTTCGTGAAGACTAATTTAACCTGGTGAGGAACCAAATTCCGTTCTGCCATAGCTACGCTGCTGCTTCTATAAGGGTCAGCTCACATTTCTCTACTCTACAACCCAATTTGCAGCACTTGTATCCGAAAATGTAAGTGGAAAAACTCAGTATCTCTATGAACATATTGCTGCTGTTAAAGTTCTCAGAGCAATGCTGTCTCAGCTGTCTGTAGTAGCATGGAAGGAAGAGGGGCCCAAGACAGCTGGCTAATATTCAAGGGTCACCTCCTCCAAGCTCAGGAGCGATGGATCCCAACCAAGAGGAAGTCAGGCAAAAACACCAAGAGGCCCCCACGGATGAACAAAGAGCTCCTGGGCAAAGTCAAACAAAAAAAGGAAGCCTACAGAGGGTGGAAGCAAGGGCAGGGAGCCTGGGAGGAATACAAAGAAACTGTCTGAGCAGCCAGGGATCAGGTTAGGAAAGCTAAAGCCCTGACAGAAATAAATCTGACCAGGGATGTTAAGGACAACAAGAAAAGCTTCTATAGGTATGTTAGTGATAAAAGGAGGACAAGGGAAAATGTGGGTCCCCTCCAGAATGAAACAGGCAACCTGGTTACCCAGGATATGGAGAAGGCTGAGGTACTCAACAACCTCTTTGCCTCAGTCTTCACTGACAAGTACTTGAGATATGGTGCCCAGGTCACAGAAGGCAAAGGCAGGGACTGGGAGAATGCAGAACTGCTCACTGTAGGAGAAGATGAGGTTCGAGAATATCTAAGGAACCTGAAGGTGCACAAGTCCATGGGACCTGATGAGATGCATCTGCGGGTCTTGAGGAAACTGGCGGATGAAGTGGCCAGGCCACCACTCATCATATTTGAGAAGTCCTGGCAGTCCAGCAAAGTTCCCACCAACTGGAAAAGGGGAAACATAACCCCCACTTTTAAGATGGGAAAAAAAGACGACCCAGGGATCTATAGGTTGGTCAGTCTCACCTCTGTGCCTGGCAAGATCATGGAGCAGACCTTCCTGGAGACTACGCTCTGGCACATGGAAAATAAGGAGGTGATTGCTGACAGCCACCACAGCTTCACTAAGGGCAAATCATGCCTGACAAATTTGGTGGCCTTCTATGATGGGGTTACAGTGTTGGTGGACAAGGCAAGGGCAAATGATGTCATCTACCTGGACTTGTGCAAGGCATTTGACACTGTCCTGCATGACATTCTGGTCTCTAAATTGGAGAGACATGGATTCGGTGGATGAACCACTTGGTGGATAAGGAATTGGCTGCATGGTCACACTCTAAGAGTTATGGTCAAGGGCTCAATGTCCAAGTGGAGAACAGTGACAAGTCACATTCCTCAGGGGTCGGTACTGGGACTGGCGCTGTTTAACATCTTTGTCGGCAACANGTTGGAGTGAGTCCAGAGGAGGCCACAAAGTTGATCAGAGGGCTGGAGCACCTCTGCTGTGAGGAGAGGCTGAGAGAGTTGGGCTTGTTCAGCCTGGAGAAGAGAAGGCTCTGGGGAGACCTAATTGCAGCTTCCAGTACCTGAAGGCGCCTACAGGAAAGATGGGGAGGGACTGTTTATCAGGGAGTGTAGTGGTAGGACAAGGGGGAATGGGTTTAAGCTGAAGGAGGGTGGATTTAGATTAGGTGTCAGAAAGAAATTCTTTCCTGTTAGAGTGGTGAGGCAGTGGAAGAGGTTGCCCAGAGAGGTGGTGGAGGCCCCATCCCTGGAAGTATTTAAGGCCAGGCTGGATGAGGCTTTGGGCAAGGTGGTCTAGTGGAGGGTGTCCCTGCCCATGGCAGGGGGGTTGGAACTAGATGATCTTTGAGGTCCCTTCCAACCCAAGCCATTCTATGATTCTATGGGTCTTAGTATAGCAGTGGTCCCGAAAACAAGGCCACAAATATCACTTGCCTGTAGAAGATGTGCTCTCAGATGTCGATCTCTTTCGGGAAGGGCTACAATTTGTGCTCTCTGACTGCCTCTGGGAAGGTTTGTCCTGTGTCGGCAAAGTGCCTGAAAAGCAGATCAGGGAAGAGAAAAGCACAGAAAAAAAAAAAAAAAAAAAAAAAAAAAAAAAAAAAAAAAAAAAAAAAAAAAAAAAAAAAAAAAAAAAAAAAAAAAAAAAAAAAAAAAATCAGTATGATAGTGCTGATACAACACACTGTAGATGCTAAACATTCAAACTAAGGTTACTCTTTTTTAGCTTTAGGGACACCTGCTTGCTATGATGCACATAGGTAGAGAAGGATGGAAATGGACCATCAGGAAGGAATTTCTCACAGGCTAATGGCATAGGCAGGACAGTAAACAAGCCATGAGAAAAAGCCCCTTAATATCATCAAAATATTAGCTTTTATGTACAATAAACAAAACACCCATACTCCTACTTTCAAATTAACCCCTCAGCTTCATTCCTTGATTTTCACAGAACAGTTGAGTTTGGAAAGGATCTCTGCAGATTGCCTAGACCAACCACTCTGCTCAAACCAGGGTCAACTAGAGCAGGTTGCTTAGGGCCACCACATTCAGTTGGGTTTTCAACATCTCCAACGATGGAGACTCCACAACCCAGAGTTCAATCACGCTTACAGCAAGACACTTTTTTCTTACATATGAACAGAACTTCCTGTAGTTCAGTGCAAGCCCGTTGCCTCCTGTCCTGCCACCGGGCATCACTAAGAACAGCATGGCTCCTCCTTCTTGACTCCCTCCCATCAGGCACGCATTCGCATTGGCAAGGTCTCCCTCGCGTGTTCTCCTCTCCAGGCTGAACAATCCCAGCTCTCCCAGCCTCTCTCCGTATGACAGACGCTCCAATCCCTTAGTCAGCTTTGTGGCTTTTCACCGGACTCACTGCAGTATGTCCACGTCTGTCTTGTACTGGGGGGCTCAGGACTGGACACAGCACTCCAGATGTGGTCTCACAGGGCTGAGTAGAGGGGAATATTCATCACCCTCAACCTGCTGGCAATACTCTTCTTAGTGCATCCCAAGACACCGTTCCTCATAGGAGTCTTTCCCAGCCCGTTCTGCCAGCAAGCGATGGTCCCTCTGAACAGCAGCACCATCATCTGCTGTACGCACCACTCCTCAGGTGTATCATCTGCAGACTTGCTGAGGGCACGCTGTCCCAACACCCAAGTCATTAGTGAAGAGTAGTTAGTTAAATAGTATTGGACCACATACTGATCCCCGGGGTCCGCTGTGAGTGACTGGCCTCCAGTTGGGCTCTGTCTTGCTGACCATAACCCTCGGTGCCTGGCAGGTCAGCCAATTTTCAATCCACCTCACTTTGTAAAAGCATTTCTTTTCCACTCCTCAGGCAGAACTGCTTCATCTAAGTTCTGCAGAAAGCTGAAAAGCTAGAAAAAAATTCTTAAGAGTACTTCTTCAGATGTGTCTCTCACTATGTTAACTTTTCCTTTTTAAGATCCTGTCACAAGAAAATTGTAAAAGTTTCTGCTTCAGTCAGCCATGACAAATATGTAAAAACCCCAAGGTCTAAACAAATGAGAGAGATTATCATCTACACACAAACAAGTATAATGCACTGTCGGATTTTAGGGACCTACAAAACATGCTTCACTCTATGTTGTGAATGCACAGGCTTGGTATTAAAAAAAATAATCATTAGATATTGGCTTATCAGGCAGCAGCAATCACAATTACCATTACTTAAGTTAAAAACAATTTTTAAAAAGCTATAGAAATCTCATGACTATGGAAACATTAAGGGACAAAACTGGTAACAGCATCTTTGCTGATAACATGAGAAAAGGCCTAGTTCTGTATTCTTTCTTACATATACATATTTTCTTACTGTAACTTGTTTTATTTCGCTGAAACTAAAACTTTTAAAGAACCCCAATTACTCTTGAAAGCAAAGGTCATGGGATTTGTCAAAATTTCACAGAAAAACCTGCATATCACAATTATGAAAATGCAGAGATATTAAAAATTCAGATACTACTATAAAAACCTAGGTAGGCAAAAATGCATGTGGCAGTATGCAATGAGAATATGCGCATCATGAAAATCTCTAGAAAATAAAATCTAGCATGCATACTTAAAAATATTTTCATTATTTCCCTTTGAAATATCGTTCATGATAAATTAGCTTAGTGCTGCATGTCCAGTTCTGATCTCTTTCCTTACTAACAGACTCCAAAGAAATGCGAGAGCAGGCCGCTGAAGTTATGCTCTAAATCAAGGCCACAAACTAGCACCCATTCAAATGACTGTTTGCTTCAACGCTTGAAGAGAGATCCTAAGGTATGACGATGGGAGGATCCTCGAATGCACCAAAGTGATTTACCTGAAACCTTTAGGAAAATCTCCTTTGACATCCGGTCTTGCCTCAAAATTTGGATTTTTTTCTTTTTAATCATGGGTGTTACATCTCATGGTGTAACATCTAAGATATGTTCAATTGATAGAGGAAATAAACAGTATCTCTTTTCCAAATATTCTAACTTCTTGACAAGGCAGAGGAATCATTTTCGTTGTCATTAATTCTTCTCAACAAGGGCAGAATCCTAAGACTGCTGGACGTTGCAAATCATATTCCTGGTGAAGATTTTCTGATTTTCCTGCACGGCATCCTGATGTAGAGATGGTACTGGTGGGCTCAAAGAGAGCTTCTGTACAGTCTGTTCCTACAACATGCAGGTCAAAAGGAAGCTGCAGTGGAGCTGTGCAGGGAGACTACACACGGTTGTTTAATACTAGAAACAGCAGTCAACTGTTTTTTTATTCCATAATGAATTTTTCTAATAAGAAACTACAAGACGCATTGATTTCATAAAGTATAGATTAACACAAATACCTGGGGACTTCAGGGAAAAAAAGAATTATACAGCAGGAATAATTGTTCGAAGCAGGAATAGGCTGCAAGTTATAAGAGGGGAAAAAACCCCAACCCAACCATGAGAGGGATTTGGAGGGCTGCTTGGATAGCAAAGCTCTTTGTAACCGTGCTGGCTGACAGACGACGCTCCTATCCTAGAGGTCTTCATCCTTTCACAAGTTCAGCGCTCATTTCCTTCAGGGACTGCGGCCGTCTCTGGCGGCAGCACCCGGCTGTCAGGCTCCCGCCGGCGGTCCCGGAGGGGCCTTTGAGGCACCCGTACGGATGGATCCCCTCGCTGCCGCGCCACGCCGAGGCTCCAGCCGCGGGCAGCGGCGGGACCCGGCCCGGCAGAGCCCGAGCTCTCCCCGGAGCGACCGGCGGCTGCTCCCGCGCAGAAGCAGCGGCGGGGCCGGCAGAGGGCGCCGCTGCCCGCCGGCTCCCGGTGCCACCCGCCCGCTCGACGCTCGATTCGCGGCCCGGCTGCGGGAGGGGCCCCGGGGCAGCGGACTGCGAGGGCTCCACCGGCCAGCACGGCGGAGCTCCGCCCGCCACACCTCGGGCAGGTACGTGCCGGTGCGTTCACGGACGCGACCACGGGGCGCGGAACCGCCGGGCTGGCGATCGAGATCCAATGCGCTGGCCTGGGCCGCCCCGGGGTTTCCCGCCTGGAGGTACCATGCCGAAGGCACAGAAAGGCACGTGCACCTCCCGCCAGGCTCCGCCTGCACGCCCCGCCACTGTCCTTTGGGTTTGAGATGGAATGAAGGCAGCAAAGACTTCTCAAACTGTGCTGATCCACACCGAATGGCTGCTTTTGGTTTTCCTTCTCTTCCAGGAATTGTGAGCAGCACAAAGACCAGTTCATGATAACCTATCAGTTGTTTGAAATGACTCGTGGTGGGAAGCTGCAGAAGTTTATTGAAGATCACCATGAACTCCAGATGAACAGGTAACAGCATCTTACAAAAATCTTAAAAGACAAAACGTTAGAGCCTTGAGACCTTCATCGGCATAACTGTGCATATGCGCTGCCTGTATTAAACAAGAAACCTACAGCGTGTACGCTTCTACCTAAACTACTCCTCCTGTGAAACACAGACTTTCACCGGAGTCCTGTTTGCCAAACCATGCCTGTTTCCAGTACAACTCGGACACAGGCAATCTCTGAAAATATCTAGCATCAGCTAATACCACAGAAAGAATCTGTCAGTTAATTCAGCCAGGCAAGGTTTACGCCAAACCATCTATGGAAAGGAAGCATACTTTCCATATGGGATACTTTGAAATAAAGTATCATGAATATCCCCTATGGATCACCGAGAACAATTTTGCAAGGCATTCCCCCATGCTGGTCTCTGACTACTTGTTTTAACTCTTCTGATTCTGGTTTAACAATCTTTGATGCACCACAGGTTCTTTCTCCATCTGTGCCACTTTCCGAAGCACACAAAACCATCTGAGTCTTTCATGGTAATAGTTTCAGAATCACAATTCAGCACCACAGTTAAAAACAAAACACAACATGCAACTAGACACTGATCTAAAAAAAAAGCCAAACCAAAACCAACAACCACCAGTCAGCCTTTTTACTTTATTGGGGCTTTTTGCTAGATGCAGTTTTAAGTTTTCTGATCTACTGCACGCACGTGACGTGGGGCATTAAGAGCTCCTTGCAAATGAGATGAATACTGAGCTGAAAGCCCGTCTCACAATAAAAACAGCTGGTTTCCGTTTTGGGAAACACACTTTCAGTAAAAGTAATACATGGCATCCGAGGAACCACTCAAACATACTGTAAGAGGGAGAGTGATTCAGAGCCTTCAGGAGCAGGTTTCATCTTAAAACATCTCTGCTTTTTCCCTTAATTAGGTTGTTCCTCATAAAAACCCAAGTCATATCATTCACTGTAATGGAAATCCTCAGGAAATTCCCAGAACTGCACGAGCTACCACAACCAATTCTTCACTCCTCAGAGCCAAATTTAACCCTTTTGGTGACCTAGCACTTTGAATTTTTCTTTCCATCACTGCAGGAGAAGCAATCTCACAGCTTTTTTGCATTTTCCTGACTCCTCCCCACCCCGAGTAGTCTTAATAATATGAAATAATGTGAAGAAACTTGTAAACTTTAAGTAACTTTACAAACTCGTAAAACAATCCAGACACTTCCAACTGCCCTTAAAACAAAGAAGCAAAACATAAAGCCCCCAAATGCCATAATCAAACAAAGATTAAAACCCTTCCATACATACGTAGGCAGAGCAGGGTGGTGGCAGGAGGCATCAGAACAGGAGTATCACAAGAAAAGGAGGAAGATGAGAGTAAGGAACGTGAGGAGGTATTATTCATTACTGGTAGCTGGTTGTTTGCTTGGCTCTTGGCCTGTGAAATATTAGTCACAAGTGTTCTTGGACAAATGATTTAAATTTCAAGGGAGAGTGTAGGCAAGTACTGGAGGGAGGGAGAAGCTATCAGACTTCCTTTATGCATCAGAAGTAAACAAGAAAGAGCACAAGCCACACTTTTCTCTTTTGCAGCTTGTCTTTGTTATGAGGTCTAACGTGCCCATGCCAGTTAAAACAGAAATAGATAAAATGTGAAAATTATTCCCAAAAACATCTGCAATAATAAAGTACAGCATGAAGTGACACTTAAGCCAGTAGGGAAAGTGGTGTACAATACAGTTTCTTCAAGTCCTAAACTTCACGTTAGACTTTGGTTTTCCTCTTAACATTATGCAAATGGCACAGTTGCAGAGTGGAGGTCTTTTCCTTAAACAGCAACCCTCTGTCAGCGTCACGGCAATGTTCTGTGTATACAGCCTCAGCTAGTTCTGCTTCAGTTTTGCTTGAGGCTATGTAAAATGATTTCCCAGCTATGAATAAAGCAGTCATTACGAGGTTTGGTCTTAGGCATTCCCAGCATCATTTAGCAACTGTTCTGAGGTACTGTGAGAGGCCTCAAGTCAGGGATCAAAAGCTATACTGTAGTAGAGATTATCAAAATAACTAAAAGGGAGTTACAAAAGAAAAAGGAAACATTTTCTGAAACGAATTGTTATTCACAATAGTAGCACCAAGAAATAGTCTAAACCAAATCATATAAACTTCAAAACAAACAGAAACACGGCTTTTAAAGTGTAAGAAATCATGAGGAATTTTAATTCATTTCTCCATAAAGTTAAAATTGAAAGGAAAAAGAAAAGACCTTTTCATAGGAAAGAGTCCTTAGCATAACTTTATATGCTGCTATAACAAAGCAAGAAAAATCCGGTGGGAAGAGGTACTTACAGAACCCCGTAAGCAGCTCTGGAGGAGACACTACGTTAGTCTGTACCAAATGCTGCACAGAGCTGTGCTCTAACAGAACACAGACACTCGAGAGCAAAAGCAGGAGTAGGACTGAAATTCAACACAAAGATTCCTACAAAGCCAAAGCTATACCTGCCCTCCTTCCCTAGCGCACGTTTGGTATAACATCAAACAGCAACTCATAGGAAAGTACGCACAATTAGAGCTCCCTTACCTGACAGAGGCTGTAGTGCCTTTTCAATAGAAGGCAACGGTTCCTTTCTGAGAGGTCGATTTAGGGAGGTGTCTTGTGCACTGAAGAGTCCAGGGCTGTCAGTTAATTTTTTACGTCCATTGGTGCTGGTAGAGTTTGTGACTCTGCAGCTGCCTATTGCACTTGTGAAAAGATTTGTGTGTTCATCACTGCTGGCTGGTTCAGAGCTCGGAGTAAATCCCCCCAGGGACAGACCTGGGGAACTTTCTGAACAGTCTATCTGTAGCGGTGTCTGCAATCCCAGTGCTAATGAATTAGACTCCGAAGGCTCTCTCCTGACCCATTGTTCATCTCGGCTTAGCAAACCCTTTGAAGGTGACAGGTGTGGACAAGACATGTGACATCTGTGTTTCTCTTTATGTTTGTACCTCTCACCAACAGCCTCCTTCCCAAATCTGTAGCGCTTCAAGGACTCCAGAACTGTTCTAGAAGAGCTATTAGCCGTTATAGCGTCCATGGAAACCTGTGGTTGTTCAGAAGAACGATGTTCTCTGTGTTTATGGCGATGCCTATGCTTATGTTCCAGCATCCAGCCATAAGCCATTTCAGGTGGAACACTCGGGTACGTGCTCATCGACAAGAGCGGAGTCCTACTTGTCGTGAGGAAAGCCTCCTGGCGTAAAAGTTTATGCTTCTTCTTGTGATATTTGGTGGGATTGAGAAGCAAATGGCCTGTATGCATGTAGGAAGGTGGTGGCAAGGGGGTAGTAAAAGAAGGAGAAGGTGGAGGAGGATAAAGAGTTGGAGGGTACCTTCCATAATAACCTAAGCCTATGGGAGCAGCTGCAAGGGGAGAAGGAGAGTAAGGCATGCCATAAGAGGGGTAGAACCCAGTGCTGGAGAGAGGAAAGCTGAGGCTATGCATAAAAGGCATTTCTGCCATAGCCTCTCGCATTTTTGGAGGCCTGCCTCTCTTCTTCTTTAAATCAGGTTTTCTAATGTAGTGCAAAGGATCTAAAGGAAAAGTAGGATGGGTATAGAAACTATTGAAATTTATCCTAAAAATAGTAGGCAGTAAATCTCGGGGTATAAAATGGTGACTTCTGTGGGTTATTCGAATTTCACTTAATCGACTTATTAATTCTTCTAATTCAGCGAGGAAATCTGGGTCCTGCCTACCTCGAAGTTGAGGATACTTCTTTTTCCTTTTTCGCTTCTGTCTCTTCATTTTGTCATAACTAAGGTAATCATGACTGCGGCGTTTACATTTGTGTTTATGCTTCTCTTTTAGATTACTTAAAACGGTGGAAGTTTCGGGTGGAATAAGGGAAACATGATCAAACGAATGCCTTTTCTTCTTTTGCCCACAAAACTTCTCCGCTCGATCTGAAGTACTGTTATTATCTGTTCCTATTCCACTGTCGCTGGGAATCGTCTCATCACTGTGAGACTCACTTACTGGGGAAGGAGTGGCTTCTTTCAGTGATGTCAGCTCACTCAAGTGAGAAGGGGAGTTTGGCAACAACGTAGGTGGAGATAATCTCCTCCTTCCCTTAGCAGCTTTTTTCATCGCAAGTGTCTGAACAACACTTCCTTGTCTGGAGTGTATGTGTAAATACGGCACCGAGCTGGGCTCAATAAATCCTGCGTCGCTGCTGACAGGGCTCTGCCCCCCACTCACTGCAGATGACTGGGAGCAAACTGGAGATGGAAGAATCTCGGAATTATTAGCTGCTGAAGGCAGTAAATGGGGAAGTACTTGTCCTAGTGACGTACCAGGCGCATGTTGAGCCGACTTCTCGAGAACTGTCAAACTGGCAGAACTGCTAGTTAAAATACCATTCAGGACAGCTTTAGGTTTCCTTCCTCTCCTCTTTCCTATATAAATTGTTCCTTTCTTGCTGACATTTATTTGCTGGCCTAATTTTGAACCAAATGTGGCAGCAAGAGTCGACACTGTATTGTGGAGTTTAGATTGTACTTTCCCTTTGTTATGTGGTTCCACTGTACTAGAGAGAATCTGATTCAAAAGTTTCTTTCGCTTCAGAGTTTTCATTTTATTTATTTTTCGTATAATTGTTTTCATTAACTGTCCATTATTTCTCTTGGCAACTTTTCTGTCTGGGTCTACTTCCAAATCAGTCATGCTACAAATATTAGGGTTTTGGACTTCTTCTGGCCCTCGGAGCTGGTCCTTTCTCTCAAAAAAATCCCCACTTCGATGTTGATCACTTTCAGACTCTATCTTGCTCGAGTTATCTGTTCCAACAAAAGGTGCCACAGAAAGAATAGGTGGCTTCATTTTAATTGATGACCTGATCTGTCTTTTAGGTCTCCCTCTCTTTTTAGGAAAAGGTTGTCCCGATAAGCTCTGTTTTAGGGAGGGAATTTCTACTTCAGGCTGCAAAACTGGAGGTTCTTGCTCTTCTTTTGATTGCACTGAAAAGACTTTTGATGCTGGGATCTTCAGAGTTCTTTTGGGGGGACCTTCAAGCTCTGGCATCTCCTTGGATTTAGGTCTTCCTCTTTTGGGTTTATACATGTCAGGTAGGAAATCATCTGACATACACAAACTAGAGGGTTGTTTGTGAGAACTGTAGAATTTTTGAGTTTGCTTGTCAGTCTCAGCTAACAGTGCAAGAGACTGTCCATTAGCTTCATTCAGTTTTGGCAACTGATGTTTGACAAAGTCATGCTCCACGAATGAAGACGATCCTATGTTTTTCAAGAATTTGGCCTGCTCCAAATTACTGCTTGATAGTGCACTGTATGAAATGTTTTTAAAAAGCTCCGACCTTTCTAGTTCCAGACCCTTTGGAGGTCGACATGTGTTTCTTGACACCACTTTAGTCCACCGTGGTTTCCTTCCTTTTCTTTTCTTTAAAGGTTTTGATTGCTGAGTAGTGCTCAGATTTTTTGCTCCTTGGCAGGATTTATCCGATGCAGCTATTGCACCAATCTTTAGGAACTGCTTGCTACTAAATAAGCTTGTAAAACTAACTACTGAAGGGGTGACAGTAGCATGAATGCTTGTTTCAGCTGCCAAAATAGGCTTTTTCCCTGTAGAAGGACTAGTTCTTGAAGTTTCTACATAAGTAGCTTTTGAATCATTTAAATCTTTATCAGCACCTTTAAAATCAGTGCTCAGAGTATGGTTCAATGTTCTGTTTATATTCAGAAGTGTACTGTCAGAAGAAAACTGAGTTTTGCCAATCTGATCTGAAATGCCTTCTAAGAGATCTGCTGTGGAACTTAAATGCAGTGAGTTAGATGCTAACTGTGAAGAAGTTGTTGAGAGGCTCCTGTTTAAGGTCGTAACAGACACTGTGGGTGAAGGCGATGGGAGATTTCCCTCTCCTACTGCACTAAAGGGAGACTTTGCTGTCGATACGTCTGAAGCACCTCCTGTTCTGAAGTCTGGTGAAGTGCAATATACTGGAGGCTGTTTTTCATGCTTAGATGTTTCATAAATCCCTTTTTCGCTGGTTGAGTAACCATCCTGTGGAACACAGATTCCTTCATTAAACATCTCTTTGCCTACATCAGCAATTTCTTTCCGAATTGAAAATTTGTCCAAGATACTTTCTTTATTCTGTCTCATAATATGCTTCTCAAATGTTTTGCTAGTAGTATTTTCCTTCAGTAAATCTGTAGTCTCATGGCTTTCAAGGCTACTGAGGTTTGAATTGCAAGGAAGCTTAAAGGGCTCCGAGGCAGGCATAAGAGAGTCTGCTTTCAGAGTTCCAGAGTCCTTGTTGACCAAACCAACCGGACTGCCGATTCCTGTTGGCTTCTTTCCAGAGTCCTTGCCAACCAATCCCACTGGACTGCTAATTCCTGGCATCTTCCTCCCAGAGTCCTTGTTAACTGGTCCCACTGGGCTGCCAATCCCTGGTGTCTTCCTTCCAGAGTCTTTGTTAGTCAGAACTGTTGTAGTGCCAGTCCCTGGCATCCTTCTCCCAGAATCCTTGTTAACCAATCCTGTAGGACTATTTATTCCCAACAACTTCTTCCCAGCATCCTTATTAATCAATCCTGCTGGAGTGCCAATCCCTACTGGCTTCTTGACAGACTCCTTACTAGACAACCCAGTTGGAGTGCCGATACCCGGAAGTTTCCTCCCAACATCTTTGCTGATTAACCCAACTGCAGAGCTGGTCACTGGCTGTTTCTTTCCAGAGTCCTTGTTAACTAACCCAGTCGGAGCACTGATCCCTGGCAGCCTCTTTCCAGAGTCCTTGTTAACCAATCCAATTAACGGGCCAATCCCTTGTGGCTTCTTCCCAGAGTCCTTGTTAACCAATATGGCTGCACTACCAATCCCTAATGGCTTCTTCCCTGAGTCTTTGTTAACCAATCCAACAGCAAGACCAGACCCTGGCAATTTCTTTACCAAATCTTTATTAACTAACCCACTTGCAGTTATGGTTCCTGGTAGCTTCTTCCCAGAGTCTTTAACCAAACCAGAGGCAGTTCCATTTCCAGGCTTCTTCTGCTTTGCTTTGGAAGACTTTGAAGGAGGACAAGTTGCAATAAGTTGAGCCAATTTTTCTGTTACTGTTGTTGCTCCATTAATTTGTGTTCTATCCTTTAAGTCAGAATTATGGCTACTGATAAGGGTCGGAGGAGATGACTTTATATAATCTGTCATTTCAGAGTGCAAGGGGGTAACTTTCTTAGATAAAGGATTTGTTTCTACTTGTATACCTTCTTCCACATGTAATTCAACTGTTGCAACTTCTCCAGCTTTCTTGTACGACTTTGAAGGGTCCTAGAAGTTAATAAAAAATAATCTTTAGGAACAGAGCACAAAGACTCTCTCTGAGTAACACAGTATTTTTTATGTTGAGATTATTAATACCTGCTTTTGATAATAGTTACCAACTGTATAAACACATAGTTCATGATCCTGTTAATTTTAAAACAAATGTATTTCAGTACACATGCTAAGGCTTTTCTGATGTTAAGGAAACCCAAACTCTCTCTCTCCCAGTCCTCAAATGTAAACCATTTAATCTGTCCCCCAATTATAAACACTCTCCAAAAATATTCTTAATGTTTATTAAAAAAACTCATTAACAATAATGTTCCAGGCTAACTATTTATGGTGTGACAGCACTTGAAGACCTCAGATGCTATTGAGAAGCAGCTGAGCAATGAACTGCAAAGGTAGGCGTTGTGTAAACCTGTCCGTGCACAGCTCTATTGGTGTTTCTCAGTCTTGTCCCGTGCTACCCTTAACCACTGTCGTAACAGGTTCTCCTCATAGCAGACTGCTGATAGTATTAAAATAAGTCAAACTATTCTGTTGTTTGTACGGGGCTGGGGAATGACGACACACAACACACATGGAGTAAATGAAACTTGCAGGTATTTTCAGTTCTTTTACTGAAAGATTACTTTCAGTAATCTTTTACTTTGGAAGGACATTCTTCTTTACATACAGTGCCCAACACATCTCTGAAATCCATGGGATACATTCGCTCCAGGCAGGGGCTAAGAATGGAAGATATGATAAGAATGGAAGATATTCCTTATGAGATAATTACATGTATACACAATTTGAAAACCTTCTGGAGTCTGCCATCTCAAACATTAAATAAAGAGTGAAAGGCATCAATGCCACACCTATTCATCCCTCTGCAACAAAAATGAGTAAGACAATTGCATGGTACTTACTGTGCTTGATTACAGTCAGCATTAGATTGATCACTTTCATGGTTGGCCAATATCTAATGATGCTGAAGAAACATATAGCCTGGATTCCTTTGAAATCATTTGATGAACAGCAAACTTTGGTGCTGATCATGAATGAAGTATTTGTTCAGTAAGCTACACCAGCATGACTTAAACAGAAAACTGCAAGCTGGATTCAGTCTGACAGTTTCCTAAAGATGGGAAGTAGTTACTTGGGTAATGTGCTGCCTGAGCTGTCGGAGCCTCTGCAGTGCATGAACAGGCACTCCAAATCCTGAGCCTTTCTGCCGGGACAGAGCAAGAGGTGTGTTTCCTTCTGCCCACTTACAGGCCTGGCATTTACGTGGAAACTACTGAGTCAGCACGACACATGACATGACTCCAAACATGGAATCCAACTGCTTCAGCCAACACTCTTGGACATACCCAGGGCAGACTGAGAGTGCTAGAGATCTTAACTAAATAGTATCAAAGTAGTCTTTCTGACCAACCTGGATGCCTACCTCCATAGAGTTACATCCTCTTTTCTATGGTCTTATATTTTGAAAAGAGCTTTGGAACAAAATTTATTCTTCTTTGATCAGTGGACTTAAGACACATTTGAAAAATTCACCTGAATACTTGGGAATTCAACTCTTCCTTTCTGTGCTGGTTGAGCCACCTGTGTATACAGTCTCTTCCTTCTTTCTTCTGTCCCTCCTGGGTACTCTGCTACCCTATTAGACAGCTTCTGCTGTATTCTCGTACTCTGCCATTCCTGGGTATCGAATGCCTCTTGTCAGCCTACGCCTTTCCTATCTCCTGTTGCCAAAGAGCTTGGAAGTTTTACTAGGTATTTAAATAAAATAAATAAATAAGAAAACCCTTCCAAACACCAGCTTTGATCTAAATAAGATGCCAGGATTTTGAAAACATGCCTTTAGCATCAAACAAAGATTCTTTGAAAAAGCTGAAGGCATTTGCCCTGGAAAGGTTCTTTCTCATCTAGGGTGAGTGAATTTTCCAAGAACACCAAAAAATTATTTCAAACAACATGAAAAACAAAACAAGAAACTTCCACTGACATGAAACAATAAGTCAAAAGGTTTGCAATTTTTTTCAGGTTTTTTTTTTAATTTTATATGGGAAATTATTTTCATTTTCCATAAAGCCACTTAATAATCAGTATGATTAACAGANNNGGGGGTGGTGTGGTTGTTTTTTTTCCAAGGACAAAATTTCATCTGATAACAGTTAATAGAGACTGTTAATTCACTGTTAAAGTGAATGGGAGGTATTGCTATCACTAAGGAAGAATAAGACTATTGTAAACAGATGAGAAAAATTAAACTTAAGTAGTACACAGCCATGAACTTCAGGAATAACAAGAACATATTCTGTATGGAAGGCGACAATGGAAGAAAAGAATTTGAATACACTGCTCATATACTGAGGAAATCAAGTCAATCTCTCAGCCTAAGCCTGCATCAGTACAACTCTACCAGCATCAGTCACAAAAGTGGTGGTACACACCAACTGTAAGTATTTTTAAGAAAGTTATCTAAAAGCTAGTGAAAACAGATCACCCCATATGTCTCAAGACTAGCCTCAATCACTGCCTGTTTCCTTGCTAGGTCCCTACAAAAACCCTTGATGTACCAGAAGCTAAATTTCATGAGCTGTTATGATCACTGCCCTACCAGCCCAAATGTGTTTCCAAAAAGTAAACAAGATTTCACAAAAACAGTGATGTGTTGCTGATCAAAGTTCTCCTTTTGGGGGCGGGTGGCCACAAGCATCGGTGGGGTTGGATATCTCTGAACCTGCTGCAGCAGTAGAACAAAACCCACCAGTCATATCGGTTACTGGTTTTAAAGCTGTGGTGTAAAAGAGACCGTGGTCTATGGAGAATAGTTTGGCACTTAGCCCAGCTTTTCTGTGGCAGCTGCAATCTTATGTAAATTATGCTGGAGCGTCACATTTCAGGAACTTCCCCCCAACTTAGCCACCCTCATATTCACAAAACATACAGCTGGGAGGCGGGGAGCAGCCATGATACCTCTTAGTGCACTGGAGACAAAAAAAGGTGCCACGCTTTCCTGAAATAACTTCTACCTCCAAACAATTGCTCCATTAGATGGGAGGGAGACATCTTAAGTCCAAAACACATTACAGAGTGCTTTCAGTGAGCACAGCACTTCAAAGCTTCAATGGTCAGTGCGGCCACGTTCACATGCAGCGCTGCAAATGCGTATCTGGTCTCTTGTTGTCATTTTGCTCCTGGTGCTGGATGCTGGCCGTATGTGCAGCGCATTTAGCCTTTCCTTTTGTGGTTCCCATGGAGCAGAGAGCCCTACTTCACTGTCTGACGTGAACAAATGCTCAGTTTTATATCAGAGAAAGTGTAAAGTCAGATTTTAATGCAGATAAGTTTTGTGAGGACTACTAACAAATCACTCACAGAAAAAAAAAAATCCCTCTGGATGGATGTTTCATCCATCTAACTTGCCTAATATGTCTGCAAACAAGCACATACTTCAGGCTTCTTCACTGGTACCTGCATGTTGCAACCCAAGCTGACTATGCCACATAGAAATCTAAAACAGTTTTTCTTGGATTACACGCATTTTCAGTCAAGAGCTCTGGACCTATTCAACATTACTCTGACTTTCAGATGGTAGGTTTCATCTAGGTGCAAAGCTGTTAAAAAGGTCTGGATTTCATTACATTAAAAATAATTTTGTGTTTTAAAACATTTATTCCTGTGCAATCTTTAGCTATAACTGACTGGCTTAAAACTCTATCCAACAAAAGAATTGCCCAAAGCAGTTACATAAGCCATGTAAGTTTTCCTAAAATTGTATTATGGTTAATTTTGCACTGAGCTGAATTTAAAATTTTGTATCTTTCATGTGTACAGAACAGTTTCTAGACTTCATCATTAATGTGAAGAATAAAAATTCCAAGTTATTTTGATACAAACTATTAAGAGGTTATAATCAATCATTCCAGAATCATCACAGGCACCTACAGGAAAATTTGGCTTTATCAAAAAAGTCATTCATTGTTACACTACAGAATGATCTCAGTGTTTATTATTACTAGATTATTATTTACTGTTGTTATTATTATCGGTACTTATTTGCAAAAAGCTTAAGAGCAGATAATCTTTCACAAGAACAAGGATATCACTTATCAAGTCTGGTGTAAAATTCACACTTCTCACATTAGAACCAAATTAGAAAATGCAAGATAGTCTCAGCCTCCAAAAGCTGAAATAGTTAGAAGAAAACAGATTGTTAATGAAAATTTTGTTTGCCAATTCTCTTGAGAACTACCAGCAAGCAAGAAGGATTTTTAGATGTACATATACACACACACAGAGACATTTGCCCATTATTAGTTTAGTTGTTGTACTTCTGGCCAAAGCACAGGCTATAATTCAAACAAGCATTCTGAAGAATCACAGAAATTGCTTGTGTAATTGTGACATCAATATATTCTACACAAGTTCCCAAAATAACGAATGAAAGTGTTTGCTGTTTAGACTTTTTAGTCTTTTGTAAAAGCAAGTTTTAGCTAACTACCAGGAAAAAAACCTCGACTTTGTGTAAGTAGTCTAAGACAGAAATTTATGTCCTAGATGCTGCAGAAAATATTCTTGAGCTACTCCGAAAGAAAACAACCCACTGATTTAGCTTTGTTACTTTTTGCTTGAAAATTTTCAGTTACTAGCTGTGATTTCATCAGCAAACTTTCCTGTAGAGCTTCCCTACATAACCAAGGGCAATAGAAAGAACTACAGAATACTGTACTCAGCAGTTTTACAAAGAAATAAGATGGAGCAAAAGGGCATGTTCCAACTTGCTTCACTGTATTACCATGACTATTTTAGAATTACAGCAGGCTGTTAAGATCACTGCTTGCCTTCCTATTTTCTAAGAATTTAGTAATGCAACTTAGCTACGTCATTGGCTACATTTACCTTGCATGCATAGGGAAACCATTCATACACCTCTTGTGCTAAAACTAACAGAAGGAAAATTTTTTATGTATGTGCAAGGCTCAGGTTTTCTGGCTTAGCAAAGGTACACTAGCCACACACCAGTGTCTGTCACAGGAAACTTGTCTGAAAGAAAGAAAAAAAAAAAATCAAAATTTCACATTCAGTGACAAAAAGCAAAGTGAGTACTGTTTTGCTGTTGCAGTAGCTTCCACTTTTGTTTCTCTTAACACCTGAGAATCTTAGCCATTTCTAGGTGTCTCTCTTCTGTTCTGTGATTTTCTCTTCAGAAGACTATTAGCTTTTTTCTCTACATGTTTCTGGAGGAAAATTGTAAAGATACAATTTACCCACTTCACCTAACCCACTCATCTTTCAGAATGAGATTAACCCTCTACTAACATAACTTGAAGACACTGCCCAAGTTTTCAGAGTCCTTTAAGCAGTAAGCTTGAGTAAGAAGCACAGCTGTCATAGATGGGAGTGCAAAGTATTTTCCTACTATTTTAATTTTTACACTGATATTCCCAGGAGAAGATTTCTACTACTCTTAGTGGTTAACTCAGTATATTGCAAGCGCTAAATTTCCATTCAAATTCTTTATTCCTCCTTTAAAAGTACAGTGAGTTCAGTTTCACAGCTCAAACTATGGCCACACCTTGCTTTGAATTGGTCATACATTTGCTTTTTTTCCCTTCTCCATCAAAAGGAAAGATTAAGTGATCGCTTTCATTTTCTGTAGTGTAATTTGCAGTACTAAAACTTGCTTTATTTCATTGTAGTAAGAAAAAAAAAATCCCTTGGGTATTATATTCAGATCATGCAATGGTTTTAACCCATGTTTACTCTTTGTTTCTAGAAAGACACTTTTTAATCACACTTGCCAGGAATCAGTAGGTTGCTGTAAACTGTCATTTCTAACAATCCCAAGTGCCAGAATGGCAGCAGGGAACATACAGTGTTAAACAACTTGAGAACCATTTGAGAGAGAAAGCACAGTACCTAAAGTGAATTACCATTAGTCAGGGATTTGAAACTATTTTAAGCAATGCAAATTTAATGCAACGGATTTGTGCTTCTCTACACTATGCGCTTAGGTTGTTCACCAGACAAGGAGCAGCAGTAACTCCACTTAGAATAGCTGGAATCAAAAAGTGATCTGGTATCAATGATATCAGATATAATATCCATAATATTTAATAGTATCGGTAATACTTGTTTCCCAACTTTCTAATTTCCATTTGAAAACCTAGTATATAAACAAAGATGTCAAGGATGAAGAATCCATGCTGTCACCATCTGAGTTTAAATATTAATTATTCTACCTCCTAAAAATTCCTAGGGCACAATCTCTTGATGCAATGGGAAAGTTTCCATACTCAATGGCTATCTTTGCTAGTAAGAGATTTTCAATTGCAAGTACCACCCAAATTTGGACATCAAGAGAGATCAATGACGGAATATTCCAGATTGACCCAATACTCAACTCATCACAATATAGTCTTTAAAAAAAAAAAAGTAGTCATCAGTATAATGACAAATTGTGATCTACTCTTCCCAATTTTCTCAAGATGAAGTGAGAGAAATCATCAGAAATAGTAAGCTTGTTCTGAAATGGAAGAATGCAAAACAAAGGCCATAGCCAAAGTTTTAAGTTATGTAATGTACCACTTAAGAATGTCTTGTTTGATAGGATGATGAAAAATGCCTTTCTGTTTATAATGTTTATAAACCCCAAAGCATCATAGAGTCTGGAAAAAGTAATTTGAGTCATTACCCGTAGCATACAGCACACTTGTTCTTTCACAGCATAATTTCATATTTTTCTCTGAAGATCCTCTTCCTCAACAAAAACTTAAGTCTGGGTATGCCACAGTAAAGAAAAAGGTTTGAGTATGTCAGACAGACGTCATCTCAGTACAAGATCAAGGAATCTTCCTTCCCTTTGGGTAGGCTCTACCTTATGAGATATGCCAGGAGAGATTTATGCAGGTAGTCTTATGAATAGGACACAAACTAGAGAAATGAAAAAACTTCTGCCTTTGGAACCTCTGAAAACAGGAGCCCCATGAACAGACAACCCATGTGAAGGAAGGACTCTAACTTCAGGGACTCATATTCTCCCGATGAATCGCCTAGCGTTGCAAAGTTGAACAAGGCTACGTAAGGAACGTGCATGGAAACTGGGAGAGATAATATGCCCTCATAAGGAAACACAGATAGGTGCAAGAAAAATGGGAGTGCAGGGAAAAACTTCAGCTTTAAATCAGTAGGCATGTACTAAAAGGAGACAGATTATGGAGGGCATATTCTAACATTTTATTAGCAAAACTTCTATATATACTGGAAAAAAGAGCATGCTGTAACAAAACACTTCTAAAATTTAGCATCTATGCAACTACAGTTATAATTCTTGCCATTTATCTTATTTTCCCTATCTGTTATTGCTGCTCTTACTTGTTACATCATGCAGATCATAAAAACAAGACATCCTCAAGGCAGGCCTATCTCCTTACATTTGGAAAATACCTGGCACATCGCTCCAGCCACTGCATTTATATGCAGTGTATCACCGGGCTGTTTTCTTACATATCTGGAAAAGTATTTTTTACTTTTCAGACACTGTTTGATATGTTCATTGCAGAGTGTCAGTTAAGACACAGCAAAAACAATGGTTCTAACAGGTGAGGAAAAAAAATAAAATCCAAATACCATAGACGAGCACAGCGAATACACAGCCCCATTTAAATAGTGACAAGACCCCCCACTTCCATCTATACAAGAGACTAAAAATTACTCTATTACTTTTCAGAAATTTACCCGTGATGTTGACACCAAGTTAACATGGGAATTATCTTTCACTACTGCAAAAAAATACCAATGTTGGCAAGCTGTGAAAGAACCAAAGCATTTTTTCCTGTTGATGGAAATTAAATCAAACCAGTTCTAACTTCAGAATCTTCAATACTAGAGGTTACATGGAAAAACAGTTAGTAGAACATGATCGTGCAGAGATGCCAGAAACTTTTAAATACAATTTAAATTTACTATGACTTGCAAAACACTACGTAAACACACTACTCACTTGTTTTGAAGGACAGTGCTCGTTCTTCTCATCTGTCATCTTCCCACTCTTCGGTGCTCTTCTTGGTTGCTTGATGCTGGTTTTTATAGCAGGCCGGCACACATAATTCTCAAGGTTCTTGGGAGGCTTTTTCGTTCGCTTTGCTTGGAGACCAATCTTCAGTTTCAAGTTCCCCTCGGAAAAGTTTGTTTCTTTCACTGAAAACTGTTGCTGTGCATCAGTCAGAGCCTCATTCTTCCCGTTCTCGGTACTATTCCCCTCCCGATTCTTTTTCTTACTGTCGTCTTCTTCCTTGGTGCAACTTTCTAGCTCTACTTCTCCTTTTCCCACCAACGTGCCAATGTTTACTACAGAGGGGCTTTTCCCAGAAAACCCTTCAGAATCAGAACCCAAGCCTAACATAGCAGTACTCCGAGGGTCCATCACAGGCGGAATATATGCCTTTGGGTAATTTTAGGGAAGATTTACAGAGATATGTTCCACAGAAGATCTGTTCTACTACTGGCAGCCAGCATCTTTTACTCTGAAGAAGAAAAAAAAAAGACAGGAGTAAACTCTAATTTTCTAGCAGAAATTAAATGAATATTAAAATTGATTAGAAAGCAAACAATCATATGTCAGACGAGCACAATTACACAGCTGATGCTTCAAAACACCAACCCTTCCTGTAACCTACTACAAAAATACAATTTATCTGTAAAGTCACTTTTAGATGATAGGTGAAAATAGGTGGCTATTATAACATAGTTTCCAGTTCACCCATAGGACACTTCAAATGATGGTTAATGCTTTTAATATTGATCATGAAAATAACTTTTCTTATTTAAAAGCAGAGCCCAGCTACTCCTAGTACTGCCACTCTTAGTCTGGACCCACTAAAACAGTTGCATCTAAGGAATGATGCAGCTAATGAAACCTATGATAAAGCATCCAAAATCCAGAGACAAATCTGTTTTAAATCTCTGAGTGACTAGGAAAGTTGAGCTTAAACCAAGTATGCATTAGGTTCCAAACATGCCACAAAATCTACTTTTTAGTTGAGGAATTTCCACAATTGAGGACAAAGGATGGGTGAACAGGAAAAAACCAAAGCCACCAAACAACGCCACCAAATATGCGTGAACCTCATGAAGTTCAACAAGGCCAAGTGCAAGGTCCTAGACACAGATCGGGGCAGTCCCAGCACAACTACAGGCTGGGCGGAAAATGGATGGAGAGAAGCCCTGAGGAGAAGGACTTGGGGGTGTTGAGGGATGAGAAGCTCGTGTGACCCGGCAACATGTGCTCGCAGCCCAGAAAACCAACTGTGTCCTGGGCTGCATCCCCAGCAGCACGACCAGCAGAACGAGGGGATTCTGCCCCTCTTCTCTGGTGAGACCCCCCTGCAGTGCTGCATCCAGCTCTGGGGTCCCCAGGAAAAAGAAGGACATAGAGTTGTTGGAGAAAGTCCAGAGGAGGCAACGGAGATGTTCTGAGGGCTGGAGCACCTCTGCTATGAGGAGAGACTGAGAGACTTGGGCTTGTTCAGCCTGGAGAAGAGAAGGCTCTGGAGAGACCTCAGAGCACCTTCCAGTCCCTGAAGGGGCTACAGGGAAGCTGGAGAGGGGCTGGTGACAAGGGCAGGGAGTGACAGAACAAAGGGGAAGGGCCTGAAGCTGAAGGAGGGCAGATTTAGATTAGGTATGCGGAAGAAATTCTTCCCTGTGAGGGTGCTGAGGCCTTGGCACAGGGTGCCCAGAGAAGCTGTGGCTGCCCCTGGCTCCCTGGCAGTGTTCAAGGCCAGGATGGATGGGGCTTTGGGCAACCTGGGCTAGTGGAGGGTGTCCCTGCCCATGGCAGGGGTGGGACTGGGTGGGCTTTGAGGTCCTTTCCAATCCAAACCATTCTAGGATTCTATGATTCACACACTAATTTGTACCTCCTGAAGCATGGGAGCACAAAACCCCACACTTCTACCATCAGAGACACTGTTATGTATATGTAATTAACCTATTTATCGCAAGATATTAGAAGGAACTTTTTCATCTTAACTGCCATAAAAACTAAAGCAAAAGTTGATTTGAATCAACTTGCTAATGCAAGGGTTTCAAATCCCTGGCTGGCAGACTACTTGTGCAGTGTGCCAGCATGGCCTCCTGTGCTCGCACACAGACCACCACAGAGCCATAAGCCGCTGTTTCCCCCACTGCCAAAGAACAAAATCAGTGTACCCCACTATATTTTTATCCATGGAAACAAAAATCATCACTGAAAGAATCTACAGAAGATACAAATATGGTATATCAGTAACTACCAAAGAGGACAAATCACAGGTTACAAAGGAGAAGCTTAATACATGCGTTTCTATATGGTCAGGTATTTAGAGTATGATGTAAGAGAAAGGACACAAGTAATGTTTACAGAACTGGGAATTTGAATATCAGGAACTCTCAGAAGGACTCTGTGCAAAGGATGAACAGGAACTCCAGGTGAAATGTGACAGCCACAAGGACATACACAATCCTTGTAGCGTACTGAAAATGGTCTTTTTGACGCAGTTACGGCAACACGTGGTGCATATGCCTGTCTACCCCGTGGGTACAGCACACCAAACCACTCCCGATCAAACCCTACTTAGCCTTAACAGTGCTTTGGGACAGAAGTTCTCCTTTCTCAAGATCCAGGAGCCAAACCAGAACAATCTAGGTGTACATATTTGTTTTAGGGACACTCCAAGCACAAAGTGTTTAAATATCTTAATCATTTTTGAAAATGAACTATGTCAGAAGCAGGTCTGAAAAAAATATCAATGTACTGAAAAGAGCATCACAGGAACTAAACCAGCATGATTTTCTGTTCTTATCTTCTATACAGTTATTAAGGCTGAATTGTATGGAATGCTATGAAAAGATGTCAATGGTTTCAGTGAACTTCAAAATGAGTTTCAATGGTTTCAAAAGGTTTCAATAAGCTCAGCAATTATCTATGACATTTGGCCTCCTGGCAGGTCAGCACACGCATACTCAAGCCTATCAGCACATGGCAGGTCCCAAAGCCATATGCCTCTTGTCCAGACAGTAATTAGAAAAACAGCAGTGGGAAGGTGGTATTTTGAGGTGGCTCAGTAAACACAAGCCCTGCATAAAAAGGGGGAAGCATAAGGAATGTGAAAGGCGATACTGGGAGAGGACTAAGGCAACTGCAATGGACACAGGTTGGAAGTCAGATGCCAGGATTAGCGGGGACAGGAGAAATGCTGCTGAGAACACAAAATGCAAGTCATTAGAAAGCTAGGCTTCGCTGGCTACGTTCTCAGAGAAAACAAACTTATTTTCACATGTTTTGTGCACATTACTAAAAAGGATTTTTATCTGCAGCCATGACTTTTCAACTAAGAACATCCTGAAAAATCAAAACTGGTATTATTCCTCAGAAGACCAGAGGTAATTAGATAAAAACTCCATTTTACAACTAGAAAAAATAGGTAGAGCAGTGTCACCCAGGGGACTAGAAAGCAAGTCAGTGACAGTTCCTAGTTCAAGGCCCAATGTTCAGGTCATCAGGCTACGCCATGTAGTCTAAAATGGGAAAATGGGCTTTTTCCTACATGCCAATACACAAAGAAACACTGGCCAGTTAAGCTATTCCATTAATTTTTATTATTTGAGTTCAAGAAAAGGAGAGAATCCTATAGGCCATCACGCAACTCTCAAATCTATGTTCACACAAATGTTTCCTTCTCTAGTGACTATGGTCCAGAACAGCTAAACCACTTCATTTTCTTATAATTACAATTAATTAATAAGCTTAAAATCTGAAACCAAATTAAATTGAAACAGCACCATCCATACAGCTGTATTTGGCTCCATATTTACTTACTATCAAGACTTGAAGCAAGTAATTACCCTCATACACTGACCTTAGAAACTGCAAGACCAAGACAAAGTGCACATTGAGAATTAAAGAACTGTGCTAAAATCTTACTCTGTGACAACACAGAATCAGTAACTAACCTAGAAGCAAAGCCACAAAATCGATGACTCTCATAAACACATAGCAGGTAATTTTATTTATCCATTAATTCCTCTCTACACAGACAACAAAAATGCTAATCCTGGACCTAATCATCATTTTGCCTCGATCACTGTAATCTTCTTCTCTCTGACTCTCCAATTACCCTACTATAATTCACAGAAAATGCATCTGCCAAATTGATAATTTTCCTAACCGTGAATTGATTAGATCTCATCTCCTTGAATCCCAAGAATGCTTTTTCTTCCCTACCTCATCAGGTTCAAGCTTCCTGTCATTGTCTTCAAGGTGTGCATAACTGTACCTTGGTTCTTCACTTGTTCCTTAGTGCTGTTTCACCAGTGACAACCACGATACATGTTCTCTTTTTTTTTTTTTTTCCTTTCTTCTTCAAGTCACACCATTGCTTTCTCTGTGTTACTCTTCACACTTTGTATGCCCTGCCTGCACCAGCCTATGGGATCTGTACCATTCTTCTGGCAGGTTCTGCCTTAAAATTTCCTTGTGGAACTCAATGCAAATAAGCAGCTAAATGATGACAGTCATAGTTCAGAGGCAGCTATAAAAGCTTGCATGAATTTACCCTGAAAACTCCAATGATTTGATACTTTCAAGATCTAAAACTATCACACTTACCCATGTGATACAAGGTACATATCTATGTCTTTGCTTTCCACATTTGTTCTGTTAATTTGCAAGTCTCCTTTTAAATTATAGTACAGGCTTCTTCAGGTCAGAAAAATGGACTATGGATGTATAAAATACCTGCTTTGATGATACTGATCCCTGAAAGACATCTTTGCATGGTTCTGCTACAAGGACCTTGACAAGAAAAGCACTATATCCATCTGGAGTGTCCAGTAAGATTCACAGGAAATTAAAGCAGTGGAGCCTGATTGCCCATGCCCACAATTAAGTATTTTCTAAGCTTGCACAGTCATTTAACCACATTGCTTCATAACTTCTAAGACTAGAAAGTACCGCTATAATCAAGCGGCATGGCATTCTATACCAGGCCAAAACCTCTGCTCAGCAATTCCTATCCCACTGCTCACATTTTGCAGACTCACAGCAGGTCTTTCCAAAGCAACATCAACATTTTTTATTTAAAGATTTTTCTTGATGAAAGAAACTGCCATTTCCCTAGGGACTCTATTCCAATACCTAATCCACATTTCGCAACAACTTTCATCCACTGGATCTTAGGCTAACGTAGATTTTGCTACGTTAAGAACCATCTAGTATCAAATCTCTACATGACATCACAAATTATGATCAAGACACCTCCTACCATCTCCCTAAGAAGCCAAACACATCAAGCTTCAGCCTCTCATGCAGTAGATTCTGTAGATCTCAAATCCCCCCTGTAATTGTTCTTCCCCCAAAAAAAGATTAACTAGGAAGCATTTTAACATCCGTTTTGACATGTACTACCTAGAACTAAATGGTGTTCATTAACGATTTCAGCTCTGGGGCCTCCAACATAAAAAAAGACATGGAGTTGTTGGAGCGAGTCCAGAGGAGGCCACGGAGATGTTCCGAGGGCTGGAGCACCTCTGCTATGAGGAGAGACTGAGAGAGCTGGGCTTGTTCAGCCTGGAGAAGAGAAGGCTCTGGAGAGACCTCAGAGCACCTTCCAGTCCCTGAAGGGGCTACAGGGAAGCTGGAGAGGGGCTGGTGACAAGGGCAGGGAGTGACAGGACAAGGGGGAAGGGCCTGAAGCTGAAGGAGGGGAGATTTAGATTAGGTATGCGGAAGAAATTCTTCCCTGTGAGGGTGCTGAGGCCCTGGCACAGGGTGCCCAGAGAAGCTGCAGAGGCCACTGCCACTGCTGGCAGTGTTCAAGGCCAGGGTGGATGGGGCTTTGGGCAACCTGGGCTAGTGCAGGGTGTCCCTGCCCATGGCACAGGGTGGGACTGGATGGGCTGTGAGGTCCCTTCCAACCCAAACCAGTCTGGGATTCTATGATTTTTCTAATGCCATATACAGTTTTAATACCTATTATTCGTTCTTATTCCCCTGTTGACACATCCAAAGCCCTTTTTGCCCATCATCTGCTAAGATTTCTGTTCTTCTGATCCCTTGCTTTTCCAGAAAAAAAAAACCCAACAAGCAAGGGTTGACTTCTACTGTCAACTACTAGATATGTTCCCCCCCACCCCCTCAGTAATATTAAATGAGGGTTGTTTTTGTTTTCCTCTGTCCAATTTACTCAGTCATCTTCATTTCTGCTACTGCTTCTGTTGACAAAAACATATTGTGATTTTATATTTGGAAAGTGAGTATTTTTCTTTTGGTTCTTTCCATTGCTTCAGCTCCAGAGGACATAAAAAAAATTCAGCTGAGTGTCTGAAATCCCAGAATATTACTAGTAACTCTATAGCCTCCCACAATCCCTTCTCACAGTCCTTGTCTTCCTTCTTCTGCTACAGAAGACAGCTAATACACTCAGAATTTCTTTCTCAAAAAGAGAATAAAATGTGTCATAAAAATCCCACTATATTTCTCCACATCACATATCCTAAGCAGCAACAGGGACCACTGGAGGTCACTGAAATAGAAGTTCAAGGACCTTGGATTACCTATGTGAGTAGTTTTTAAATGTTTAGAGATGGAGACTTGTCAGAAATGAAGTTACTGTTTGCGTTATACGAGGTGACAAATATAGTATTTTACGAATAGAATGTTAGATGTGTTTTTGACAGCCATAAAGTAACAGAGTACCTGCCTTGTCAAGAAGAATATTCTACAGAAGTGTTTGTGGCAAAGACAGTACGGGCCACATGCTGGGAGAGCAAATGGTAGGAGGACACTTATTTGTAGGAAGAAACGCAGAGGGCAGACATAATGACATTTTGTGAGTATGGTCCTGTGGGAAGAAAACTTTGTCAGCAGATATGTTTCTTCTGATATCTTAGCCTGACTTCTTCTGATGTCCCACCTTAACTGAAAAGTTTGGAAACATGAGACTGATTTTTGACTTGCCTGATAATTTTGTTGTTTCACTAGTCATATGCAAATTAATATGAAATTGCTAAACACTGTATAACAAAACACATATTCCATCAGACCATTCATTTATGTTGTTAGCCCCAACATTAGCCAATACTGATTGCCCAGGGAAATGTATAAAAAAATCCCAACATACGCTGTGGTAATTCTGCTAAAATATTCTCCCAGCCTCTAAATTTGTGATTCAGGAACTTGCTGAGACGCATGTCTCTACATCTAATGCCTTTCAATGTTTTTTTCTGAACAAAAAACTCTGTAAAAGATAATGTTAAGGGACATAGTAAACCAGTATTTCACCTTTAACTCCTGACATAATGTGCAGACAATGCCTTTGGTTATGCCAAAAATACCCTGGTGCCAGGATGGCCATAGACACCATGTGAGCCATGCTGCACAACAGGTAATGCTGTGATACAGAAAATTAGGAACAAATACAGATTTTGCTTTCAGGGAATAATCACATTAGATCTGCATATCAGAATATTTTTTTCCTTTGAAAGCTGTGAGATGAAACACATGACCTCAGTGGAGTGGAAGAAATGTGTCCACAATGGCAAAAGACGACCTCTTGCCAACGGCAGCACAATTAAAAAAAAAAAAAAAAAAAAAAAAAAAAACAAAAAACCATTGAAAANAAAAAAAAAAAAAAAAAGTCAACAATCCATTTGACAATACCTATTTAAAAATAACTGTGATTCAGTAACTATATGTGCTATTTCCATTCTTCTCTTGTGACAACAGCATTATAATTTATATCAATAAGCCTGTCTCTTACACCAAGTGATTAAACTGGTTTTTGTATCCTCAAGGACAATTTAAACTTCTGAAAACAACCAAAAACAAGCTGCTGCTTTTCATAAATTATGACTCAAATTATTTTAGTGTTCATTATCACTCAAACATTGTGCTTTTTAGATGACTGTTGACTGCCTGCAGCAATCAAATGTAAAGTCTAAAAAGAACTTGCCGTAATTTTGTCTTTAAAACCAAGATGTACTTAGACCCCCTCAAAATTTAAGGAAAAAAAAAAAAATCCGTCTTATACTCTCGTAGAGTTTAGAAAAGCTACCGAAGCTTTCATTTTCAAGTAAGAATGCTTCTTAAGAACTCAAGTAGGCAGACAGATGATGATTTTAGAGCCCATCTCTACCCATATGTTCAACCAGCTGCTAGAACTTCCCCATTCACACAGAGGCAGAAGCACCAGGGATGGTCTAAAGGTCCTCAAGGATGACCATCTGAAACACGAATCTTTCAGGATTCACCCCAAAAACCCTACAAACTCCCTCGTTCTTGGAAAACATTGCCTTTGCAAGTGTAACCTATACTAATGCAAGGAAGGCAAAATAAACGGCGAAAGATGCAAAAAAGGTACATTGCTCTTGAAAATGAAAACTACGTATATGTAAATGCATGAAGGTAAAGTCACAGATTTTTACCACACATCCATCCTGCACTCGCTGCTCCCCAAAAATCTCCTAACAAGGCTGGAAGCCAGCGTAAGAACCCACTATCTCAAGTTTCCCTTGCCGGTTCCTGACAACACACAGCTACCAGGAGAGAGTGAATGTGTGTCCTGAGGCCATCTGATGGAAACCCACATTCCAAGTAGTTTCCAGTTCTCTGCTCAGTAATTAAAAGGGTGAAGGAACCACAAACCCAGGGTGAAAAACAGAAGTGAGAGAGTAAGGAGACTATCTAAAGAAAGAAAAGGACAGCAACACATTCTGGCTTCTTATCTCAGAGATGCGTAAGGCTCAGATACATTTAGGCTCAAGCATCAAATCCCAAATTACCCATCATAAAACTGAAACGGGATTAAAAATCCAATAAAAGTAGAATTTCAGAAGTATGATTTTGGGGAGGATCGCAAGCAGACAAAGACTTGTCTGACACACCACTGACCTAAGCTAGCCAATATCCCAACAGGCAAAACCATAAAGAACTGCCGGAGCCCCCCGCCCCCCTCAGGAAGCCCCTCTGCCCTGCACCCCCGCCCTCCCCGTAAAGGGAGGGCCACACTCTGCCCTACAGAGAAATTAAACTTTCGGGGATGCGGAGACTTGCGCACAGACCTGACCGCCACAAACGTCCTGAAACCCGACGCGGGCACCCGGCCGGCGAGGGGCTCCCCCGGGGCCGCTGCCGGGGGGACCCGCGGCCCCCCCCGCCCCCCACGCCGGCAGC